>JABTTQ020000992.1:0-349589 GCA_016081115.2 Rehmannia glutinosa
GCATAGTTAGAAATGTGATTTGTAAATTTAAGATGTTAAAGGAAAAAGACAATTTACCTCCAAACTACAAAAAAAAATTATTATTTATTGTATAAACTATATTGAGTTTCAATTTGCCTCCTACACTACACCGTTTGCATATAACCCGCTCGTGGAAGGCTAAATTGTTTTTACCTCAAACTTTTTGGATGTTATTGCACTTGACCATCCGAGATTTGCACGATTTCCACTTTGATGTTTGTGCGATTTGCACTTTGCTATCTAAACGTTTTGCGATTTTCACTTTACCACCCCAGTTTAAAAAAAAAATTAAATTTATGTACATGTCTTTATTTTTTCAATTTTTTCCATAGAAAATAAATTAATTAGTATATACATTAGTAAAATATATTTTCAAAGAAATTATATTATAACTTTTCATTTTAATTTTTGTTATAATTATAGTATATTTTCTTTATTTCTTCAATGATATATCTAGTAGTTTTTACATTAAGTTAAAATAAAAACAATACATTGAAAAATAAAAAAAAATGAAAAATTGAAATTTGAAAATAATATAGTATGAATTGAACAAAAACATGTTGATTTTTCTTGTGGTTTTTACATTAAATTATATTTTTTTATAATTTAATGATTAACAAATATATTTCAGAAAATAAATTATAATTCTACAAGAAAGTGAAAAAAGAAGGAATAAGAAAATAATTTCGTTGAAACTATATTTTACTAATGCAAATAATAATTAAATTTATTTTTGTCAATAGAAAATTATATAAGAGTAAAATACATGTATGACATTTTTTTATAGACATTTTTGGCAAAATAAAAATTGCGCAAAGTTCAAATCACAAGGTGTCATAACATCCAACTAGTTTGAATCGAAAGATGATTTTGTCATGATAAAATGCAAAAAATAGTAGGAGACAAATTGAAAATTGAAATAATTTATACAAAAATAAAAAATCTAGCTTGGAAGGTGCGTAAATTGTTTTTCCCATATATATAAAAAAAGTCCCGAAACCAGGTGGCTTAGCTCATAATATCCAACTAGTTCAAATCCCCGCTCCATCAAAAGATAGTTTTGTCTTGATAGAGCAGGTTATATGGGCAAAACTCATTGTTCTCTTTACCTTATAGTAGAGGATTGGGGGGGTCGATGTTCTCTTTACCGGGAGGATCTGTTTGGGAACTCAGAATAGCATAGGAGACAAATTGAAAATCGAAATAATTTATGTTCTCAACAAAGCCTAAAAATGACTCTAGCTTGAAGGTACGTAAATTATTTTCCCATATAGTTATAAAAAAGAAGTCCTGACAAATATAATTCAATACATGAATCCTGAGAGAACAGTTTAATATTCAACATCCTGAACATATAGCCGTTACCAATTACATTTACCAATATGGCTTCAGATAAATAATGGCATTGGTAATCTACATGGAATCTCAATTTTGCCCTTCCGGTCAACTGCCCATTCGTCTCACTCAAGAATCCGTCTCTAAAATCTGTCGTCCCCTCTCCCCCACCCCCACCAAGCAATTCATTTATGCACTTGTTTTATTTCATGTACTCATCGAATAACACTTCACCTAATACATAATTTATAATTTCATTAAATTTTAAAAATATATGAAATAATTAATTCAATAATAAAATAAAAAAATACAATTAATAATTTATTTAACTAATATTATTTCAAATACTTAGTTATATACTACATCATAATTGTAATTTAAATAACATACTCATACATATAAAATAAGCTTAACTTAAAAGTAAGTGTAACCAGGTTATATAAATTAATGTAAAAGTAATTTAGTTTTAGCTTTTAGATAACTCATCCACATTTATATGTTTAAACCTTTTTAACATACATTTTTCATTCTTATTTTTGGGTTAAAGCTTAATATTAAAAAAAACACATCAAAGCCCAATTGTGATCTACTACATTTCAATTTTTAATGCGCAAAACATTTTACAAATAAAATTATTTTGATTTGAAAAATATAAAATCAATTTAAAAATTGAACAATATATTTATTTTTACAAAAACATTGGTAAAAACATTTCGTATTATAAAAACAAGATTGGCAATGAATCCAATTAATTCTTCCTGTTTGATGTAACATATGTGGGCCACGTTTTTCCGTGCAGCTTTTTTTTTTTTTTTTTGAAAGAAAAATTTCATTAAAAATCCGAAATCATCCAAAGAACGATTGACATAAGAGTTTGGGGGAGAATCCTGACAAATACATCAATGGACATAGTTTTCGCCACTTTAGCTAAAGAGTGAGCGACAAAATTAAAACAACGGCGAAACTAGAAAGGGCCACTAATTTTCGATGATGAGCGGAGGCATAAGATATCTTGGAGAATAGCAAAACATGAAGTGGACAACAATTCTCATCATAAATAGCGGAGAGATAACTTCAGCGGCGTCTCCAAAAATAGTCAAAACTTTAGAATTGTGAGAGACGCTTAATGAGAGCTTTAAGCGCAAGAAATTCACCACTTGGGGCAAGAATACCCTAAATTTCTTTGAGACTCCCTTCAAAAAAACTCGACCATGAGCATCAAATAAAACAACTCCTATGCCTGGTAGTAGTAGAGGTGGAAGGCGAGATGGCTCCATCAAAGCAAATACGAGGAGCACGGATGTTCGGATGGGTCGGGGGAATGGGGCCGTTCAACTGAGGCGAGATGTCAGTATTTGAAAACTCTCGTAAGATGGAATGTGTTGCTGTCACAATTGAAATAGGGTCGGAATGGGCATTCTCGAATTTACGCTTATTCCGATGGAACCAAAGTAAATTTGTGGCGATAATGATAATATTTCCCACTTCCGACGGCGATTGTTCGATCATATCTTGATACCAAACTGAGAAGATAGGCTGCTTGAAATGAAAAATAATAACCCAAACATTTCCAAACCTCACGAGCAAGTTGACAAAAGAAGAAAGAGTGGTTTGCATCACAGAAATTAGCGGAGCAAAATGAGCAAATCTCCGAGACCAGAATATTCCGACGAGCAAGATTATCTGAGGTTGCAATGGCTCCAGAACAGTAGCGCCAAGCAAATAGCCTAAAGCGAGGGGGAATATTGAATTTACAGATTTTACGCCAAATCGGGTTGACAGATGAGCCGGTCGAAACGTCAGCGGGGGTGGTCGGGCATACGGTTACGCTTGAACAAGAATATGGTAGGCTGATTTAACCGTGAATTTTCCATTTCGTGTATGATGCCAACACCACAAATCCCCAGCAGTGTCTCCAATCGGGATCGAAAGAATAATAGACGCTTCCTCCAGGCTAAAAGTGGAACGAACCAGGGCCTCATTCCACCCAGAGTTTGAGGCATTAAAAAGAGAATTGACCGTGGCAAGGATGTCTTGGGTACGGCATAGAATGAACGAAAAATCCTTTGCTTCCTGGGAGCCACGGATCGAGCCAAATATGGGTGGTGGAGCCCAAACAGATAAGTCGACGAGCCCCCATGGAAATAAGTGAACGACTTTTGATAAGACTCCTCCAACTCCAAAAAGGCCGATTACCAAGTTGAGCATTAAAGAAAGTACCCCTAGGAAAATATTTAGCGCGAAGAAGCCGAGCGAGCAAGGAGTGCGGTTGACAAAGAAGCCGCCAAGCTTGCTTAGCTAAAAGCGCAAGATTAAAAGCTCGAAGGTGACGAAAACCAAGCCCCCCTGAATTTTTGTCTTGCGAGAGTTTTTTCTAGGATACCCAATGCAATTTTTACCGTCTCATGCGGACCCACCGAGAAATAATGCGCCGTCATAGATTGGATTTTTCGAGGATATTGTCAGGAGTCAAAAACAAGACATAAAGATAAGTCGAAATAGACTAAATCCCGATTTGATAAGAACTTCGCGCCCGCTTGAGAGAGGTACTTCTCTTTCCAACCTTGGATTCGTTGCCACACGCGATCTTGGATGGACGAGAAGACCTCTCGTTTATTTTTGCCGATAACGGAAGGTAGACCAAGATATTTGCCATGGGATGAAACTCGAGGAATGCCGAGCAAATCAGAATTCGTTGAACTATAGTAGGGTCGGTGTTAGGGCTAAAAAGAATGCCTGATTTGTCTAAGTTGATACGTTGACCAAGCACGCTCAAAAAGATCAATCACAAATTTTAAGTGTCGAGCTTCTTCAAAAGTGGCATTTCCAAGCGAGTGTATCATCTCGCGAAGAAAATGTGTGAGATTCTTCGTGCATGCTTGTTAATTTGACGCTGGATTTTTTTTAGCCGCTAGAAGGTCCCGCAAAATAGAAGAGAAAACTTGGCGCAAATGATAAAAATATATGGTGAGAGCGGATCGCCTTGGCGAATGCCTCGCTGAGGTAAGACCGATCCAAATTGAGAGCCATTGAGAAGAAAAGAGAAAGATGACGAAGTTATGCAAGCACGAATAAGCTCAATGAATGCAACAGGGAAGCCAAGAGATTTAAGGTCTTGTAAGACAAAAGACCACTCAACGCGATCGAAAGCCTTACTCATATCCAAATTTAGCGACATAAAACCAATATTACCTCTGGTTCAACCTTTCATGGAATGGTGCAGTTCATATGCAAGAAGGATGTTGTCAGTTATAAGGCGATTTGGGAGGAAAGAAGACTGAGTTTCCGCAATAATGTTTGATAAAATTGGACGCAGGCAATTTGAAATGACTTTAGATGCGATGCGATAAAGAGCGTTACATAAACTAATAGGACGAAATTGAGCAACCAAATCAGGATTTTTTACCTTTGGGATCAGAACAATATGTGTGCTATTCAGATCGTCAGGGGCGATGTTTGAGTTGAGGAAGGATAAAACTGATTTTGTGACTTCTTGACCAACCACAAACCAATATTTTTGAAAACATATTGGGCTCATCCCGTCGGGGCCCGGAGACTTGAAAGGGTGCATGTGTTTTATCGCCTTGATGACCTCGACATCGGTATAAGGGCGCGTGAGATCATTAGCCATTTCTTGAGAGATTCGAGGGCGGAGTCGACTAAGTGCTTGTTGTATATCACATGGGGCTAGAGTGGAAGATGAAAATAAATTGTTGAAGTAGTCGATGATGAGCTTTTCAATATCCCCAGTTGTAGTAACCGAAATGCCGTTACTATTTTTTAAGGAAGAGATGTGATTGATCGCTCGCCGAGTGGAAGCATGGGCATGAAAAAACGAAGTGTTCCGGTCTCCATTTTTGTACCAATGTTGTTTAGCTCGTTGCTTCCATTTGAGGTCGTTGAATTCGAGGAGTATATCAAGCCGAGCATGTAAGTTCGTCAAAGTCGTACGCACCGAATCAGTGATGACACCTTTTTCCAGGATAAGGATTTGTTTTTTGATTTCCTCAATTCGATCTGTCAGGTTGCCAAAAGAGGACTTGTTCCAAATAATTAGCCCCGCAAGACATGATTTAAGCTTTTCCCGCAGTTAGGAGTAGCAATCTTCGTCAGTAATGTGTCAAGCTCAATAATTAGAATATTGCTAAGTAAACTTTGTTGCATAATTTTCTTTTTTCAACGAGTAGGAGGAGCGACTATAAATATCTAACAAATTGAAAGACTCATAGTTCGAACTCCATCATTATCGTTGTATAGGGTGAGTGTTGGGAAGCGTGGATGGGCCCCGATCGAAAATAATAACCGTACACACAAATAATTATCTCAAATAAAATGAAGACAAAAAATAAAATGATACGACAAGACGCAAAATTTTAACGCACAAATAATTATCTCAAATAAAATGAAGACAAAGAAAATAAAATGATAAATTAAGACACCAAATTTAACGCACAAATAATTATCTCAAATAAAATAAAGACAAAGAAAATAAAATGATAAATTAAGTGATGCGGCACAAGCGTGAAACACCGAACAAACAAAAACAACTAAAACTTTTATTATAAACTTCAACAACCAAATTCGTTTAACAATGAAAACCCCTTTTATAATAGGGTTTAAAGACTCCAATGCAAACTTAACTCTTATCTAACTTAATACCAATCCTACGGGAAATAAACTAAGTAAGACTCATAAAATAATAAAACTCCTACACTACTTAATTAGATATAATAAAATAGATAAACTCCTAGCTAACAATAATTTGTGTAAACTTTATTGGACGCACTATAAAAATGTACTAAAACTAATCCTAATAGATATTTAGATCTTATCTCCATCATTCTCTCCGAGGTCGAGACGATTCGTCCTCGAATCGGAAGGAGATCTCGAAAATTATCAAACCATGGATGGGCGCGAGGAGGACGAGATGGAAAAATAAGGTGAATATCAAAATGTATCTGAACTGAATCAAAAATAAAATAATCCGGGTGAAACTCTAGAAAACCATCTCCACTTTGCCCAATCGACGACTTAATTCTAGTGCATCCATCGGACCAATCCTGAACATGCCATTCATTTTGGAATTTAGGGACAACAATAGAATAAATAGTAGATACACCATGAATTTTATTCCTTATCCATGATGTCTTGTCGTTACTTGTTTTCTCTATTGTTGTAGATTGAAGATCCCCACAAATAATCCCAATCTCTTTATCGAAAATTGATTGGTTATCATAATCGCAATCTTCCTCGTTAAAAATTGATGGGCCATCATAGCCACCATTATCATCGTCAAATTGCATAGGGTTTTCATAGCTAAACTCTGGAATAGTATCTTCATCTTCCTCATCATAGCCAACCGTCGAAATCGCGTCATCACCTTCCTCATCAAAGATAGGTGGACCATCACAACCACTAATCTCATCGTCAAAGTTTGGAGATTCTTCATAGCCAATCTCCGGTGTAGTGTCGTCGCTTTCTTCATCAAAAATTGGTGGTCCATCGTAACCACCATCTTCCTCATTTGACAAAATATGTGGGGATGGATAAAAATCGAAACCACATCCACCACGATAGTTCCGACCACTGCCTCCATTGCCTGTCTCGCGCACTCGATCTCGGTCGATCGTGTGAGTCGGTGATGATGTCGAAAATTCTTCTTGCTTTGGATGCGGAACGTGATTATCCGTTGTGTCAACAAGTCGATCTGTTGACGCATCTGTGCGATGTCGTTCATGCGTTGTGGATCCTGTCTGGACAACATGGTTCAGAAGCGTAGTCTAGTCTCTGGATACCAACCGATGCAGACGGAAGCTAACGAATAAACGAAGAACGCACAAAAGCAACACGAATCTTCTCAAAGAAACGTAAATTGCAATGAACAAGAGAATAAATCTCAAAACTTAGTAATATTCAACCCCCTTAACTAGTTGATTATATGTAGTTTATTATATTTTAGGATTTTAGAATATCTTTTATTTTAGATACTTGATTTGTTTAGTATTCTATTTGAGTTTATCTTTTAAGTTTCCTAGTCGGGTTAGGAGTTTTATTGTGGTAGGATTTTAATCCTATAAATATTTGCTATTTTGTAATTTCTAGGGAGATGAATTTTAATATTAATAAAAATGAGGGTTTTCTCTCAATTCTTGTCTCTCTTACGGTATTCTTATAAAATCAACGACGAGATGAGCTTTAATGAAGATATAAATATCCAATCGATGCAAAGACAAGCGTGAAACACCGAATAAACAAAAACAACTAAAACTTTTATTATAAACTTCAACAACCAAATTGTTTAACAATGAAAACCCCTTTTATAATAGGGTTTAAAGACTCCAATGCAAACTTAACTCTTATCTAACTTAATTGCAATCCTACGGGAAATAAACTAAGTAAGACTCATAAAATAATAAAACTCCTACACTACTTAATTAAATATAATAAAATAGATAAACTCCTAGCTAACAATAATTTGTGTAAACTTTATTGGACGCACTATAAAAATGTACTAAAATTAATCCTAATAGATATTTAGATCTTATCTCCATCATTAAGACATTAAATTCTAAGGTGGAAAACCCCAAAAGAAATTTGGGGAAAAACCACGGGGCAAATACCCACAAAGAATCCACTAGCAAATAGTGATTACAAAATAGCGCAAGCCTTTTGCCCAAAATTTGTGTTAATTATAACAATGGAAAAAATACTCTATTTTGATGTATCTCTCAACATTATAAAATACCCCAAAAGAAAACCCACAAATTTCCCCAAAGCTCACATAGTGTGAGAAACTCAACTCCACTATTTTTTCACACACAAAGTCAAATAATTGGAGTGATTTTTATATCACTATTTTTGGAGCAAATATTCCCCTTAATTGGAAAAATCTCTCCCACTTGAAAGAACATTTGGCCAAATTATCTCTTGGCTTTTCGCTCAACTCATTCTCTGAGTGTGTTTTTGTATCCTTCGAATGATGCCAATTTATAGGCAAATGGTTCTCCAAATTTTCCATATATTGGTGCCGATTTCATTAATAGCCGGTGAATTTTTTTTCTTTCTTGGTGGCTGAAATTGATGAACACAGCTGCAATTGTTGAATGCCTCATTTTCTTTCTTTTACTCATGTTTGATAATTGAATGGGATAGTCAACCATCCTCAAATGTGGTGGATTCCAATAGTGAACAATACCACTTAAAGCTACAAACTCATAATAATAGTGAATGTTTAGTTAAAAGCCAAAGCGATACCACTTAAAACTACAAACTCATAATAATAGTGTATAATTAGTTAAAAGCCAAAATTAAAAAGAGCCAAAAGTGGAAACAATACTTAGGAAGTATAAAAAGCTCACCTGGGTAGAAGATTGGAAAACAACGCCATCGCCGCGAAATGGAGTTGAAAGAAGAAAGAGAACAACACATCTTCCATTCCAAACTCCCAGATATATACATTCCAAACCATCTCCCAACACACACATATTGCTTCCAGAACCTCTCAAACCACCGCTCGCGGCCAGCTTTAATCAACGGCGCCACAGGTGAAGTCTTCAGCCACGCCGACGTCGAGCTCACCGCACGCAGAGTCGCCGTCGGCCTCCACAACCTCGGCATCCGGAAACGCCACGTCATCATGCTCCTCCTCCACAACTCGCCGGAATTCGCCTTCGCATTCCTCGCCGCGGCCTTCATCGGCGCAACCGCCACCACCGCGAATCCTAACTACACCGCCGCGGAAATCAAATTACAAGCACAGATATCCAAACCTACACTCATCATCACCCACGCTTGCTACGTCGAGAAGGTAAAGCGCTTCGCCGATGAATTAGGCGCGAAAATAATCACAATCGATCCTCCGCCGTCGCCGAAAATAATCCACTTCTCCGAATTGACGAAATCCGACGAGAAATTGCTTCCGGCAGTCGAAATCCACGCGGACGACACGGCGGCGCAGCTTTTCTCTTCCGGCACCACCGGACTCCCCAAGGGAGTGATGCTGAGTCACAAAAACATAGTCACGTGCGTCGCGCAGAAAGTGGACGGTGAAAATCCTAATTTCCACGTGGACCGCCGTGATCTGACGGTTTGCGTGTTGCCGTTATTCCATATTTTCTCTTTAATCATGGTGCTGCTCAATATGCGAGTAGGAGCCGCGGTACTGATTGTGCCAAAGTTCGAAATCAATTTACTAATGGAACAGATACAGAAATACAGAGTGACGATCGCCCCTTTCGTCCCGCCGATACTTTTGGCAATCGCGAAAAGCCCGCGGCGGCGGCCGTGTTCGACCTTTCGTCGGTGAGGAGAGTGATTTGCGGCGCGGCGCCGATGGATAAAAAACTTGAAGGCTCAGCCAAAGCCAAGCTCCCAAATGCCACTATTGGCCAGGTAATTTACTCCCTACTGTTGTTTCCCACGCTTCTTTATTATTTTTTCTGTTTGATGCGTGACATCGTAATTATTTAATTTGTGAAGAAGTTTTATTTGGAATGCTGATTATTACATAAATTATTGACTAAAATTAAATGCATATATAGATCTAAGAATAATATTGGTTAAAAATGCAGATCTCGGGTTAAAAACGCAATTCACATTTAATAGCTGAAGAAATGCTATTGTCAGAATCCCTGGTGATATTTTGAGTTGACTGTTAAGATTTGTTCCTGAAAATCTATATTCACGTGAATCACGTCATTGTTAGCACACATCACTGTTAAACTGATACCTGATTCTAAGAAGTCACAGTGGACCCGCGATTGAGATGGTTATATCCCGTAATTCGAACTTTATATTATAACTATAATGTTTATTATCATAAATTAATTAATAAATACTCATACATATCATACATATAATGGGGTGTAGAAAGTAAGAAAATCAGACAATAAAATTATACATAATAAATTGTTTAATATCTATATGTTATTCTTCCAAACTATCTCGTTTGCACCACCAACTTCCCAAACAAATTAACAACTAGCTAGATTAATATAAAAAAATAAAAAAAATAAAAAATCCTTGATAATGGAACTTACTTTGAGAAGCAGAAATTGTAGACAAGATTTAGTATGGGGCAAAAATAAAATTATACATAATAAATTGTTGAATATCTATATGTTATTCTTCCAAACTATCCTGTTTGCTTTATAACCACCAACTTCCCAAACAAATTAACAACTAGCTAGATTAATATAAAAAAATTAAAAAATAAATGTATTATTCATCCTTGATAATGGAACTTACTTTGAGAAGCAGATACAAATAATACCAAATAAACATCATACTACAACAAAAAGTTGTTAGGTCATATATCCCACCAAATAACAGCCGAGGGCCCACCGTTATTAAGCACTGCGCCGTGACTTTAACTTTTTCCCCTTAAGTTGCTGGTCTTCACACTTTCCCATTCATTTAAGGCACTTGTGAGTTGTGACTTGTTGATTGATTAAGGGAAAAAATTTATTTTATAAGCCAAAAGTTACTTCTATTATCAATTGGGGTTTTAGGATGAAACATCATTTATAAAATTGTGTTCTCTTTCATATTGATATGCTTTATGTGTGCAATACTGTACCAAGTCCCCGTGAAAGTCTGAAAATTGGGAATAGATATTATACCATCATCAAATTGCTTTTTTATTGGGTTGGCTGTAAAGAATATACCCCATGTACTTAAAGCGATTTATTATATATGGGGAGTTGATATTGGCATTAATTTATCGTAACTTTATTATTAGATAACTAAAAAATTGTCAATAGTTGAACTTAAAATATTGTTGTCTGTTTGTAAAGTAAATGTACCCTCCAATTTTCCTCTTCCCAACTATGATGGGATTATTGCATGAAAATACTGTTCTTCCACTTACAATAAGCAAAATGATTAATCAAGTATAAAAGTCTTGATTTATGACTTAATACCTCAACTAATTATCCAAAACAATCTTTTTTCTGTCTTATTTATATTTAAATTCATTAGTAAGGAATTAAGAATGTACATGTATGAGTTGACTGAAGCACGAGTGTGTATAATTTTGGTTTTTGAACAGGGTTATGGTATGACAGAAGCTGGAGTGATATCAATGTGTTTAGGATTTGCCAAAAAACCATTTAAATTCAAACCGGGTTCATGTGGAACAGTAATTAGAAATTACCGGATGAAGATAGTCGACCCTTCGACCGGCGCCTCTCTTTCCAGGAATCAGACCGGGGAGATTTGCGTCAGAGGAGACGCCGTTATGAAAGGTAGGCATGTCTATCCCCTTTCATTGCGTAAAATCTTGCCTAAATTAGCTTGATTGGACATTTTTTTTTTTCGAAACAGAGCTTGATTGGACTTTAAGTAAATGCAAAAAGTAAACTTCTTGCCAACACTATCACTAAGGACGGAGCCAAAAAAAGAAAAAAAGTACTAGGGAGCAATATTTATTAAAAAGCTGTTTCTAACTTTTTTAGGGGAACACGATCTTAAAATTTATTAATTATATATAAAAACACATAAATGTAACAATTAAATAAAATAATATTGTTGCAACCGCCAATTAGGGGTGTGCACGTGAGGGGATTGTCAAAACATTTATAAATATCTAGAACCATTCCAAAATTCGGAGATTACAAAAAAAAATCTTGAGAACCGAACTAGAGAAAAAAATCTTCTTCCGAACTGCACGAAAGTTTGGAGATTCGGTTCTAATGGGACAAGACGGTACATCTCGAACAGAGATTTGGGTATTAGTCATAAATAGAACACATGGAATCGAAAAAAATATAAAAATCATCAAACGGATTTCATTCATTTTCTTAATGTAGTCTTAAATAGATATTAAAACAATAATAGGTCATACATTCCTAAATTCTAAAACAATAAACTTTAATAATATCTATAATATAATAGTACTCTATTATCTTAGGCCATTACCCGTATCTCTTGATTTTGGACAAATATAATTAACTAATAATTTTGATAAATTAATATTAAGTAAAATTTTGTATAAGTTTACAATCTCAATATCTCATCCTTAAAAACTTAATAAAATTATAATTATAATTTATAAATTGTGGGGTAAAAGATTAAAATAGGATTTTGTTTAAGAAGGCCATATTGTCACAATGTGGTATATTACTTGTTTAGAGTATGTTCTCTTTTAGGCGCAATTTACTAATTAATTAACTTTAATTTCAAATAATTTACTCTATTATTAATAATAAATTATTTTTTAGTACTTAATGTTAAAGTTCTTAAAAATTCATAACAATAGGTGTATTATGTTTCTTTTATAAATATGTTTTATATTCAATTTAAATTCACTAATGTGTAGTCAATTCAATATAAAAATATAAATAAAATAGAAAATATATATATATATATATATATATATATAAAGAGATTTTTAAAAATCGGTCCTAGATTCGGATCCTTGGTTCGGAGCGGTTCGATAGTTGCGTGCAGTTCTCAAAAAGATTAGTATTTGAAAAATCTCCAAAATCGTACCATAAATATTATCGGGACCGCCCATTTTGGAAAAGTCAAAAAGTCAGAGATATTTTCGGTTCGGATATTAGTTCGATTTTGTAATCTCCAAGTCTCGTGTACAACTTTATTACCAAGGCGCCAATAACCCCTAGCTTCGTCTTTGCCTATTAGGTTGCCTCCTCCCAAATTTACATTAATGATTTCTTCTTACAAGTAATTACGTTACTAGAGAGGTGAGCCAATTGTTCGTGCAATTGTAATAATTGTGGTCCACGCTCCACACTAATAGTAGGTAGGTTGGATAAGATCTTCTACGTTATTCCATCCGTTCCAATAATATAGTCAGGTTTGACTTTTCTTACAAATTAAGAAAAGTATTGGAAATTACAAATATGCAAAATATTTACTTATTTTGCCGTTATTTAATGAATAATATAAATTATGAAATACATATTAAATAGGGTTATAACTTATAATAGCAAAAATAATAAAAGAAAAGTATTAATAAATATAGAAAGTGGACTATATATTTTGGACATCTCAAAAAAAAAATAGATTATATATTTGGGATGGAGGGAGACGTTATATGTTATATTCCAAAGATGTCGCGTGTACAAGATGGTATCATTATGACACACATAGTATTGCTTGTGTATTAAAATATTAGATGAGTCAAAGAATGGAATATGAGTTCTTAACTGAAAAGAATGAATATATATGTAACTCCCTAGCTAAGATTGATCTCGGATTAGGCACTTGTTGACTTGGGCCTTTTGTCATGTTTAATGTAACTCCCTAGCTAAGATTGGGCTTACAAACTACCTCGGCCCAGTTGATTAAACCCAATAATTGGGTTCAGTTTGAAGCATTTTTGATCCATACTGAGATGGAATAACTTAGTGTAACCTTTGGCTAGCCTGTATCCATTTTTATAATTTATGGATGTCGAAAAAGGTTATTACAATGACCCGGAGGCGACCAGGACGACGATTGACAACGATGGATGGCTCCACACGGGCGATATTGGATATGTGGACGACGACGATGAAGTGTTCATTGTGGACAGGTTGAAGGAATTGATTAAGTACAAAGGTTTTCATGTAGCACCTGCGGAGCTTGAAGCTTTGCTAATAGCTCATCCCTCTATATCTGATGCTGCTGTTGTGCCGTAAGTTCATTTTTCACCTTTAGTTCTTGTTGTCTCTTACATTATCAACCTAAATGTTTATACTATTTGATATTATTTTTCAAAGATATATGTACTTACATCATTACATCGAATATTAAAGTATATACAGTTATATATATCCCAATAATTATAATTATTAGTTATGATGCCAAATTTATTATTAACATGCTAATCTGCATTCCTCTCATTTTCACTATAACTTTGGAGATCTCATGAATATTGAAAATCTCACAATTCCTTATAGTTTTTTCACTAATAAAAAGTGTACATGGGGATTATGTGGTACAGTATGTTGGATGAGGCCGCAGGGGAAGTTCCTGTTGCATTTGTAGTGCCAGCAAATGGTTCAAATATATCCGACCAGGAAATCAAGCAATACATTTCAAAGCAGGTAGTATCTCAAAAATCCGTTCCATAAATTTTTATTTTTTATTTTCCAAAGAAGGTTGGCTCGTCATTTATTTCAATTTTATTTATCCTTTTATCAATACAGACTGAAATTCCGTTACAAGGACACAAAATGTCTGGACCTTTAAGTAAATATAACTAAAAATTATACAAATTGTTAGCCAAAATATACACACACACACAAATTGCCTGGACCTTTAAAGAAACAGTAAAAATTAAATGATAAAGGTGTTAGAAAAATAAGAAGCATAGTTCTAGTATAGTTTATATGAAAATGGAATTACAAATTACGTAACAACAACAAAAGTAATAAATTAAATTACATAAGCATGATATAAAATGGGCCCGAATCGTGTGTTCAACACACTATCCTTAAAACAAATTCGTCTTATATTCTGGACGTCTGTTTCCCAAGATAAGACGGGAAAACCGGATTACCTCAATTCCCAAAACTGAAAATATGCTTGAAAATCACCACCAAAATGCAACTCGGAAGTCAAGGAACTCAAGAGCAATATGCGAGAATTTTGTTATGCAAGTGTAGGAGTTGAGTGTTGTGTAGATTGTGAATAACAAGGACCATCTTTTATAAGCTTCAAGATCAGCCTCATTAACTCCCCACTACCCCATGACATGAAAAGATTCACTCTCTCACTCCTCTATATTTGGGAGTTTCAAGTGCTTTCACTCTCCCACTACTCCATAAGTTGGGAGTTTTCGGTGTTATAAAATTAAACACTATTGGAGATAAATATTTTCTCATTATTGAAGAAATAGGTCCAAGAAATTATACCAAATAATACAATCTCCATTCAATTTTCCAATAATCCTACGTGAATCGAAATTTCAAGATACAAAGATTTGGTGATAAAATCCAATTGTTGAACCCTATGTAGGACATGTAGGTGTTAAGGACATGTAGGTGTTACCTTTTGAACATTCTCTTGTTAAAATATATTTACTTTACTAGTTGATCAAGAGACGTGATATCTATGAACTGCTTCGCCTTTTGTGTAAAATGATGATATACCTCACAAAAGATTCTTCCTAAAATACTTCACTTTTCATTGTTATGTTCATTCTCATTTCGAAATTGTTTGGTAAAATGGGTGTTGACCGATTTTGACCAAATAATTAAGTGGTTTCCATTAGTAAAAATGAAATTAAATTATTTGTAAAAATTCTACTAAGACAAGTAGATGAGAATAGCAATTGAAATATCTCAAAACCAATTCCGGTGAATGAGAAATTAATGTTAGAAGTTAGCTACTTAATACTAGAAAATGGTATGGAAAATGTTGGGAAGGGAAATGATCTATCCCACATAGGAAGAGGTGACAAAGTTTGCTCACTTTATTTATCCCAAGTTGACTTATGAGTTTGGGCCCTGGGGGTACCAAGTTTTTAAAGGGGTGAGGACCTACATGCTTGTGAGTTTGGTTCAAAGCACACATGCGCATTTAGCAGCCGCCGCCGCCCGTCGCCCGACTGGTCCGGTCGCGGCTTGGGCTTCAAGGCGCCCTTATTCTTTTTGGACCAAAATCTTTAAAATTAATAACTAATTAATTAATTAACGGATTTCCAACCGAAGTGCTTCGCATTCAAACACGGAGTACGATGGCCCGCGGCGCTGGGGTCGTGGCCAAGTCAAACTTGATTGCATCCGAAAGCACGGCCGGACGCACGACGCAAGGCGTCGGGTCATGCGTCAAGTCGAAACTTTGTCATTTCGCACGCGATCCGAGCACGGCACACGCACGGGCCATGCACTGGTCATGCGTCGATCGAACCTCTCGAGCGGATGCACTTGTTCGGTGTAAACATGTCTTTTCGAGCCAAAAGACATGATCTTTCCATACGGGCACCTGATACCTATAAAATAGAAGCCCCTGCAGATGAAAAACGTACAGAAAAACACAAGATAATAATCGCGTCATTTGCATTATCAGCACATTGAATTCCCCCTGTTCAAAAGCTTGAAAGTTTTAAACACCCTATTGTTCGCTGTGGTTTCGAGTTTGCAAGTGCCGTAAACTCGAAATAGAAAAGTCGTTGTATCTTAAGGACGAGCGCCGGAACCGTAAGCACTTTGTATATGGGGCGTTTTCATCTTTCGGAGATCGAATCTAATTCGGGCCTCGACTACATTTGTTCAAGACGATGTCTTGATTTCGCTTCACCCGATGGTCGCCGCTCCCGCTCATGGCGAAAGTCGCCATGAAGTTCTCCGTTGACTTGAACGCTGGCGACAAAAGATGTTGTCCTACTCATGACTTTGGGTCTGTCCCATTTTCTCAAGGACGACCCCCTACCGTTAATGATGAAGAATCCGACAACCAACAGAGAATCGTTGTGGATGCTTGGCATAACAGTGATTTTCTATGTTGGAACTACATTTTGAACGGACTAGACGACACCTTCTATAACGTCTATAGTTCGTTCAAAATATCCAAAGAGTTGTGTGACTCTTTGGAAAAGAAATATAAAACAGAAGATGCCGGCACAAAGAAATTTGTTGTCGGTAAATTTCTGGATTATAAAATGGTTGACACCAAGACGGTCATCAGCCAAGTGCAAGAAATTCAGATCATACTTCACGACTTAGTGTCTGAAGGGATGATTTCGAGTGAGTCATTCCAAGTGGTGCGATTATCGAAAAATTGTCGCCATCGTGGAAAGATTTTAAAAACTACCTAAAGCACAAGTGAAAAGAAATGGGGCTTGAGGATTTGATAGTTTGACTTCGGATTAAGGAACACAACCGGGAGTTCGAATGGAAATTGACAATTGTGGGGGTGTGACCACACTTTTATAGAACACCAGTGGAGTTTCTGTTGTATTTTTAAATGTAATAGAAGGTGTTGCCAAAAGTATTGTGGGACCAAAAACACAATTGCATGAAGTGTTACCAAATGCGTTGTAACACTAGAGGTAGACACACTATCAAGTTAAATCCGAAGTGTTACTAAAGATGTGATAACACTGAAGGTTACACACGTGTTGGGACTAAGGTCTGAAATCTATTAGAACGAGATTCTAACTGGATGGTTGAGACAATGTTCTAACAAAATAAAAGTGAAGTGGCCGAGGGCCATAGAAGTTCTGGATAATCTTGTGTTGAACAAGGATATAAGAAATTATAAGGGAGCTTTACTTTAGCAAACCACATAAAGGAGAATACCTTGAAGTGTGGGAGTGCTTTGGCTAAAGTAGAAGCACCCAAGAAAATAAATTCAGCGTTCATGATATAAATGATGGTACGATCAATTAAATCAAGAAATGTTATATTTATTAAATGTGTCTTTTCTTGCAAAGGAAAGAGGTAAGTCTAGACATTTTTGTCAAAGATATAATACCAATAAATAATTGATTTCGAATGGGGTTATTTTGGTTGACTACATGAAGTCAAAGGAAAAACCTTGCGGATCCTTTACAAAAGGCATAAATCGAGATCAATTGTATAAATTGTTAAGGGGAATGGGTTTAAAATCTACAAACTAAAGAATGTTCATAGCGGTAACCCAACCTTGTGAATTGGAGATCCCAAGACCTTGGTTTAATGGGACAACTAAGTTATGAATGTTGGTGAAACACTTGGAAAATGTGTTAGCTCATTCTCGAAACATCCAAGTGAATGAAAACTCTTGAATGTGGTGAGGTTAAGTTTAAGACTTTTAATGATTCCTATACCGAAAGGTGTAGTATGATGGCAAGATACTCTTCAATAGGAGGTCACCTATATAAGCGAGAAGTAATGGCCGCTTCAAAGAAATGCTTATGAATCTAAGATATGGTCTAGGGCCAAAATGGACACAACGTGAGAACACAATGTTAGAATTGTTATTGTGTAAGTCTTGTTATCTCGGTTTACACAAACGATCGAGTAGTTCAAGACATCGTGTCACTAAGCAACCAATAAACCGATAGTATTTTACTAAGGAAGGTTCAAAGCCACAAGCTACCTATCCTCGATGCAATAATAGTTCGTCGAGACTTTCAAGCGCTTAATCGCATACACGCATGCATTAATTTCATTCATGTGGGGATTGTTGGAATTATTTGGTAAAATGGATGTTGACCCGATTTTGACTAAATAATTAAATGGTTTCCATTAGTGAAAAATGAAATTAGATTATTTGTAAAAATTCTACTAAGAGAGTAAATGGGAATAGCATTTGGAATTTCTCAAAACCAATTCCGGGTGAATGAGAAATTAATGCTAGAAGTTAGCCACTAATACTAGAAAATGGTATGGAAAATGGAAAATGTGGGGAAGGAGAAATGCTCCATCCCACATAGGAAGATAAGACAAAGTTTGCTCACTTTATTTATCCAAGTGGACTTATGGGTTTTAGCCCTTGGGGGCACCTAAGCTTTAAAGAGGTGAGGACCTACATACTTGGGTGGGTTTGGTTCAAAGCACACGCGCGCTGCAGCACGCCCGTCCGCCGACTCTACTTGGCCCGACTCCGGTCCGAATCGTGGGTCGTTGGTCGTGGGCTTGGGCTTCAAGGCCCTTATTTTTTTGGACCAAAACCTTTAAAATTATTAATTAATTAATTTTAATTAATTAATTAACGGATTTCCAATCAAGTGCTTTGATTCAAACGAAAAAAATGCACGCCCGCGGCGTCGGGTCATCGTCAAGTCGAACTTGTTTGCATCTGAAAGACGGCGAACGCATGACCCGTAAGGCGTCGTCGTCAAGGCCAAGTCAAAACTTTGTCATTTCGTGATCCGAAAGACGCAGCACACGCACGAGCCGTGCGCCTAGTCGTGCGTCGGCCGATGCGAACCTCTAAACAGATGCGCATGTTCGGTGTAAACATGTCTTTTCGAGCCAAAAGACATGGTCTTTCCATACGGGCACTGATGCCTATAAAATAGAAGCCCCTGCAGATGAAAAACGCTTTAAAAACATAAGATAATAATCGAGTCATTTGCATTATCAAGCATATTGATTTCCCCTGTTCAAAAGCTTGAAAGTTTCAAACACCCTGTTGTTCGTTGTGGTTTCGAGTTTGCAAGTACTGTAAACTCGAAATAGAAAAGTTGTTGTATCTTAGGGACAAGCGCCGGAACCGTAAGCACTTTGTATATGGGGCGTTTGCCTCTTGCGGAGATCGAATCTAATTCAGCCGCGACTAGACATATATATCCAAACACTAGCCATCTCCTTAAACAAAGAAACCTCCCAAATTTTACCCTACATTCATGGCCCCGAACATATGTCTGGTTCTGCAAGAGGTTCTAAGAATTGAGCCTCACACAATTCTCTTCAAGCGGTCTCACTTCTCTCTCACATAGGTGATTCTTTTTAAGAGTAGCCCGCACTACCAGCGATTCGGCTTATCGACGACAAAAATCATTAAAAGTCAAATGCTTATCTTTTCTTCCACGGGCTTCTTTGTTAAGAAATAGACAAGAAAAATTCTCCTCAATGATCCTATAGTCTTTTTACATTTAGATTGTCCCTTTGAACCTAGATCTTGGAATCTCCAGTCAACTAGGTTGAGTTTTCATTGTATCAACTCATTTTTCTAGAGGCTTAAGTCTCATTCCTCTTGATGATTTCATAACTAATTCTCGATTCAACCATTTGGTTAATGTGATCCGCTAAATTATCCTTTGATTTCACGTAGTCAACAGAGATAACACCGTTGAGAGCAGTTTTCTAATGGTGTCTATGATGTATGCGTCTAGACTTACCATTATAGATATTGCTCTATGCACTGCCAATCGCAGATTGATTATCACAATGTTTACAAATTGCTGGCACAGGCTTTGGCCGTCTTGAAATATCGTCTAAGAAGTTTCGAAGCCATCCATCTTCTTCATCACACTTGTCTAAAGCTATAAACTCATACTCCATTGTGGATCTAGCTATAAATTGCTTAGAAGATTTCCACGACACGGATGCACCTCCTAAAAATACATATCCACTTGTAGCTTAAAGTCTTTAATATCAAATATTCAATTAGCATCATTGTATCCTTCAACAACAACATGATATTTTAGTATAGTACAATCCAAAATCATGAGTGTATCTTAAATATCTAAGTATTCTCACTATACCTTTCTAGTGGTCATGCCGTGGATTACTTGTATATCTGCTCAATTTAATCACTGCATAAACAATGTCTGGTCTTGTACAACTCATTAAGTACATCGACTTCCTATGACTCGTTAGTATTCTACTTGAGTCACAGCCTCAACTCTATTCTTTGATAGATGTTGACTCCTGTCTGTAGGAGTTCTAGCTAATGACGTGTCATCCTTACTAAATTTTTCTAGAATCTTGTCCATATAATGTGACTGATCGAGTGCCAGTCCATTTGAAGTTTTAGAGATCTTTATTCCGAGGATATCATCACTAAACCCATATCTTTCATGTCAAACCTGAGTTCAACATATCTTTTGTGGATTTAATTATTTTATCAGTACTTCCAATGATAAACATGTCATCTATATAAAGACACAAAATGACATAGCCATTTTCAGTCTCTTTAACATAGACACATTTATCACATTTATTTATTTTAAATCCACATTCTTTCATGGCATTATCAATTTTTTCATGCCATTATTTTGGTGCCTGTTTCAAGCCATATAATTACTTAACCAATTTATAAACCTTATTCTATTGCCCAAGTGTAGAGAATCCCTCAGGTTGTTCCATGTAAATCTTCTCTTCTAAATTTCCATTTAGAAAAACAACTTTTACATCTATTTGATGCACTTCAAGATTTCGCAAAGCTGCAATTGCAAGTACCAATCTAATTGAGGTTATTCTCATAATTGGAGAATACATATCAAAGTAATCAAGGCCCCTTTTTGTCTGTCAGAATTTAATTACAAGTCTAGCCTTGCACTTATCAATTGTTCCATTATTTTCTTCTTGAAAATTCATTTATAACCTTGTGGTTCACTTCCTTTAGGAAGATCCACTAATTCCCAGGTATGGTTTTGCAAAATTGAATCAATTTCACTTTTTATGGCCTCTTTCCATAATGGCCCTTCAAAAGAGGTTATAGCTTCTCTGTAGCTTTGAGTTCACTTTCCAACATGTAGGTTAGAAAAACGGACCAAAAGATTTTCTATCATAGCTCATTTATTGCATCTAAGTTCCACCTCTTCTTCTTTATTTTCTTGTTCTTGTTTAATGTAATCATGTATCCGTTTAGAAGAGATTCCTTCTTCTTTGGATCTGCAGAAAAATATTTTCAAAGAATGAGATATTTCTCGATTCACTTATCGTTTTCTTGTATATATCTTCAATTTTAGATTCATACACAAGAAACCGATAAGCACTACTATTATGTGCATATCCAATAAATATGCAATCAACAGTTTTGGGACATACCTTCATCTTTTTTGGTGTAGGTATAACAACCTTAGCAAGACACCCATATAAGACGGGAAAATCGGATTACCTCAATTCCAGCGAACTGAGAATATGCTTGGAAATTACTACCAAAATGTAACTGGAAGCCAAGGAATTCAAGAGCAATATGCAAAGAATTTTGTTATGCAAGTGTAGGAGTTGAGTATTGTGAATAACATGGACCACCTTTTATAGGCTTCAAAATCAAATCATATTAACTCCCCATTACCCCATTACATGGAACATTCACTCTCCCACGCCTCCATGACTAGGGAGTTTCAAGTGCTTTCACTTTCCCACTACTCCATGAGTTGTGAGTTGTAGGTGTTATAAAATTAAACACCATTGAGTTAAATATTTTCTTCATTATTGAAGAAATAGGTCCAAGAAATTATGCCAAATAACACAATTTTCATGCAATTTTCCAACAAAAGAATACATAAAAACATATTAATTACTAAAACCAAAAAATCGTAAACAAATTAAAACAAAACTCATTACATTTCCCCACCAAAAATAATGCCCACATAAAACTAGTAAAATCAGATATTAGAGCATATATCTTCTTTTAAAATGAATTCTAGTAGCTTGTGAAATAATTTTTTGTTTAAAAGAGTCAATTTTGTCATGCAGGTGGTGTCGTATAAGCGGATTAATCGTGTGTTTTTCACGAGATGAAATTCCTAAAGCCCCACGTCGAGGTAAAATCTTGAGGAAGAATCTTGGGCAGGATTTAGTGTGTGATTGGTTGATCTATTTTTCCTTTCCTTTTTTGATTTTTGGAAACAATTGTGTGAAAAAAATGTTTGGAAAATGAGAATAATAATTTCATGTGATTGATGATTGAATGAGTGAGAACGAGTGAATATTGTGATTTTTGAAAATTCTCATGGGTGATTGCATGTTGGGGCAAAACAATTTTTGGAGATGACTACGAATTTGGAAATGACTATAAATTTAAGAGGAGGTCTTTGGTGAGACCGTCTCAAGGATCAACATCGGTGAGACGGATTCGATCGGGTCAAACATTGAACGACGGGTCAAAATAAGTCAATAGTTGATGGTCCACCAAAATCAGCATAATAATACTTTTTGAGAAAAAAAAAGTAATACTTTAAAGAAAAGTAATACTTTTGTAAAAAAAAGTAATACTTTATTAGAAAAATATAGTACTTTATATAAAAAAGTAATGCGCTTTGTTAATATAGTGCTAAAAGATGACTCGCATAGTGGCAAATGATAGAAAGTGATACTTTTTAGTTAAGAAAGTATACTTTTTGAGATAACATATAAACTTTTGAAGCTGCACAGTCTATTCCCTATAGCCAGGGACGAAGGCACTTTGAGGCCAAAGGGTCACCGCCCCAACCCCCTCCCGAAATTTTGAAAACATCTAGGGATATTTTGATAATTTTACCTTATAATCTTTTAAAAAGAAGAGATTACTATAAATTGGAAAAAAAGACTCACCGAACACGTTATAGTACAGAAAACAAAGTCTTCAATTCCTTCATTCCTTATTTCCCTTCTCATATGTCAATCTTGAAAAATCTTTGAGTCTTTCATTTTGTTTTTTTTGTCTTACTCAAGTTTTGTACATTTTTTTACTCCACTAACTTGAGCTCGAATATTTGCACTATTCTCTTGTGCCTCTATTTTTCTCTCTTGGGATTTAGGGTTCTTCATCAAGGCGTAGAATTATAGGATTAAGTAGCCATTATCTTACTAATTATCAATATCATGGTGGAAAGAGCATTTTCGACAATGAATATCATCCGAGTTCATTACCCAACCTAATGCAAGATGGGATATTAAATGATTGTGTAATATACATTGAAAAATATATATTTTGAAATATTAGCAATGGAGCTATTATGAAGAACATAAGAGAAATGTTATGATATATTGATATAACTGTATTTTGTTATTTTATTTTAAATATTAAGATGTAATCGAATTAACACATTGACTTTATCAAACTTGATACTTATTTATAATTTTCTTTTTAGAGTTGGTGTTTTGCATTTCATTTTTATACTAATGACATTAGGCCCTCCCGCATCAAATTTACGGCCGTCATTATCCATAGCACATTTCATTTATATATAACAAAAACAGTTGATATCTTTTGTTTTGAATAAACAATTATACTTTAATGAGCAACATGTAATACTTTTGAACAGGGAGATCCAGGGGCCACCCTTGCCCCGGCCCATCCCCAAATTTTTTCTCATTTTTTCTAAGGTAGGGTAAAGTACTATACTTGGGCTAAGGGAAAAACTTTTTAGGCTAGGGATCTTTGGGTTCAATGGCTATGTCATGCGCTTTTGAAGTATCACGTCATATTATCAAAATAACATTTGTACATAAAAAGATGATACTTAGTAAATGATACTTTGAGGGTAAAAAAGTAGCACTTTTGAGATAAAATGTAATATTTTTGATTATTATATAGTATTTCATTATTTGCACATAAAAAAAAAAAATCGGTAGTAATATTTTTATGAGTAATACTTTTGAGTATAATTAATATTACCTTTATGAGTAAGTAGTAAATGATATATCGAGCACAACACAACAACTACATAGAGTGAAATTTGCGTTTCAAACAATGAGTTAAATAAATGTTCTTCCTTCTACTTCCAATCTCACACCCACATTCCAGTCTATCTCTGCCGCCTTAATTTATCATTTGTTGACACTGTCAACGCCACAAGCCATGATAACAGCACCAAAACCACCACACTCCAAATCACATTTCATCACCAAAATAAAAACAATTTTATTAAGAAAAAAATAATAATTTGAGGAGAACAAAACAAGCGGATCCGAGCTCTCAAATCCCTACGCCGATGCGAGTCCACCACCAACCATCCTCATCACCTCAGCCCATGGACAAAGCCCTGTCCTCCTACTTGAAATCATGATGATGTGTTGTGTGGTGTGTGGGAATAAGGGAGGGGTAATGGAATTTGGGGTTTGGTTTTGGGGGATATTTGATTTTGTTGCAATTGGGAATTTTGGGGAGTTGTCTGGGCTAAAAGAGATGTTCAATAAGAAGAAGAAATCGGAGAAGAAAAAAAGAGAAAGGGAAACATACGTTCTAGAAGGAAGGAGGAAAAAGAAAAGGAAAAGAAAGGAAATAAAAAGGAGAAAGAAAATAAAAAGAAGAAAATGGGCATGGTTTGGGTCACGGATCACAAGATCCGCCGCACAAAAAGCGATCCCTAAGATGGTCTTATTAAGTCATTTTTGAAAAAGAATTTGAAGCGGGTCGGGTTTCATAGGTCGGGTCAGGCACAACCCGTCTGACATTATAGGACCCGTAGGACGGTTCTATATAAGTCTTTGTCATAATTTAATTAACAAATTAACAACAAATATAATTTTAGATAATAACCATAAAAAGAACGGTTATAAAAATGTAGGAAAGAATGTTAATTTATTGATTGCATCCAAATTACAATCATTCACGAAAAATAGGCAATCCAAATCAAGTTTTTCTTCTTCCTTCTCGAATCGATTTCTTTTTTTCTTCTTTTTCTTCTTCTTTCCGGTTCGTCTCAAGTAGTAAATGTTAGCAAAAATTGCAAAAGACAATTTATATAATGAGTAATCGAAAAACCGAATTTAAATAAAATTTTAATTACAAATTTGAATAAATAAAATTACAGAACGCAGAAATGGCACGAATCGTATGTTTGACACACTATCCTTAAAACATATTCGTCCCCTATTCTGGACGTCTGTTTCCCAGGATAAGACGAAAAAACCGGATTACCTTTCTATCCGGCGAACTGAATTTTACGCCTGGAAATCATCACCAAAATATGCAGAAGGCCAAAGGAATTTGAAGAACAATATGCAGAGAAAATATCAAAGTGCAGATGGAGAATTTTTGTGTCTTTAGATTGCTGGAAAACTAGCTACTTATATAGCTGAAAAATTGACCTGACCATTAAAGCCTCATAGCTGTTACACATCAATAAAATTTGTTGTTATAGATTTAAATTTCAATTTAAATCGATGTTCTGAGTTTTAATTCGAAAATTACACCTGAGGAATTAATATTTTGCTGTTACAAATAAATTTAAATTCGAAATTAAAAATCTGTTATTTAAAGATTTTAAAATCCGAAAATAAATAAAATCAGCAAAACATAGGCTAGACTATGTGGTTCGATTTCGGTCCGACATTCATGTACGCAGGTCTCGCTCGCACACAAGTCCGTGGTCCGGAGCTCGAACCAGGACCATGATTTGCACCTTTCTTTGGCGCACGTGTAGAGAGAGCCTCTATGCAATATAATCTTACACGTTACTAAAAGGTGGCATTATATATACTAGTCTAAAATGCTTTTGTTTTCCCATGTGGGACAAACCCACCTTTAAAAGAAGACAAACCCATATGGTTTCTTCTTTTAAATTAATTCCAATACATCATCTTTAAGCTTTAATTTCTCCTTCATCCAAACACCATTTTGGACAAACAAATATTCAATTTTAATGTTCTCACGGAGTAGAACAATAATCGACTTTACATTTGTCATTAGACAATCGAGGTCTCAAGAAAATTGCACCCAAAAGTGCAATTTCCTTCACAATTTTTCCAACAATCCCCATATGAAGGAAATTTCGAGCATAAAAAGATTTGGTGATAAACCTTACCAACTTTTCGATTTTAGTCCTTTTAAAATAATAACAGAGTTAACTCAAACAATCGTGTGTCCTTGAGGGACATCTAAGTTTGTTATTCATTTGAGTTAGCCTCTCTCTCTCAGCGGACTCGATAGAGTTGATAGAATAACTCATCGCTTAACCCGAACTTTAACTTGGCCGTATTTTTTTATCGTGGAAGACTTAACACCCTTGATTTGTTTTAAGTTTGTTTTAACACTTGATTCTTTAGCACTTGGTTATTAATCGTTGGATAGCAAATGTGAGTTTTATCGCAGATATGATGTAAGTATGCGTAAATGTAAATGTCTTTGAAAAATAAATGACTGAGATAATTTGTATAGAGGTTCGAAGATGGGGTAATTCTTCTACTCCTCTCTTCTCCAACTTCGGAGGAATCCACTATGTAATAGATCTGTTTACAAAGTGGTCTCTGAGCCTAGAGAGACGACCTTGATTAAGTGGCTTCTTTTCCGACTCGACTTCTTCTTCACAGGCTGTTTTGCGCACTACTTTGACTTACTTCTCAAGCTCTTGGATTTGATCACGAAGCCCTCCAAAAACTTGATCTTGGTTCGACCTTGAACCTTCCTACAATCCTCCTTGGAAAGTAGACCCCTTTTAATTCTTCAAAAGTTTCATCTTCAACAGATTTGAAGTTGTCTTTCCTTCATGACTTTGTGTTGGATCGATTTCCTTCGAGTTTCAGGCTTGAGGATTTGCTTGAATATACTTGAGAATATTTACAGGTTTATTGCTTGAATATTGCTTGCTTGTTCATGGTTCCGGTAACCTTTTCTCAGTAAATTCCTCAGCCTTTTATAGTGCACTTTTGAAAATTTGCCCGTTAAAGAGATAGGCTAATTTCAAAAGTCACTTGTGTTCGTTGGATTGTCTTGTTGTAGTCCTTGATGTTGACATTTCCTCGTATTTAATGTCTTGCAAAAGATTGCAAAGATATCCGCACTTGGTGCGAGTCTTCCCATTGTTTTGTTCCTTTTGCACACAATCAGAACTAACACTTTATCTCTCGACAACTTTAACATGTTCGTGGTTCGGGTAGTCAAGGTAACCTTCTCTCGAGTCATTCCTCGGCCTTTTATAGTGATCTTTCAAAAATCGCCCATTGAAGAGATATGCTTATTTTTGAAAGTCACTTGTGGTCGTTGGCTTGTCTTGTTGCGATCCTTGGAGTTGCCACTTCCTCGTATGAATTATTCTTGACTTTTTCGAGTTCGACACGGTGTAGTGCTTCCCATTGGTTCATTCCCTTGCACGCGCTCGGGACTGAGCACTTCGAGAAAGGTAGCATGGAGGTATTACTTGTTTAAGTAATTTTCTTGATTTCGGCAACGGATCTCTTTCGATTATCTCGATTTATTGCATTTCCTTGCTTTCCCCAGGTGACTTAGAGTCGACTTTCAATCATTGGATGACTCTTCTCGTCACTTCAACTTGAGACTTGGCTATCTTGAGTTGACTTGACGATACTTTACTTAGCCGCATCTCACCGCACCTTGATTTGCCAGAACCAAATATAAGGAATTTGATTGCAAATTCATGGTCCGATTCATTCCAATCATACATAATCAATAAACTTTCAAATTGTGCGGCAAAGCTAAGTTTATGGGGGCATTCTCAAAATCAACATAACAGGGACGAGATAGAATGGTGTAAATCTCAACTGGATAAGCTTCATTTTTGTGATGATGTTGATTCTCTTTGTAGATTTGAATCCATTAAATCGGGGCTTTCTTCGCTCCTAGTCCAAGAAGAATCCCATTGCAGACAGAGAGCCAAAACCCATTGGCTTAAAAATGGTGACTCGAATACACGTTTGTTTTTTTTCATGCCATGGCCTCTACTCGCAGGAAGTATAATCGAATCCATAAGCTTCAAGATGACAATGAAATCTGGCACGAGGATGATGAGGGGCTGGCTAGCATGGTAAGGGTCTATTTTACACAACTCTTTACTTTAACGCGAAGGTGTGTATGATCCTATTTTAAATACCATAAATCCTAGAGTTACTTCCGACATGAATAATGCTCTTCTTGCCCTTTTTCCATTCTTTAGTTTCGTAAAGCGGTGTTCCAAATGCATCATGATAAATCTCCCGGCCCAGATAGATACAATTCGGCTTTCTATCAGAAGTATTGGGATATTATTAGTGATGATGTGTTCCATACATGCAATTCATGGTTAGTTGAAGGGTGTTTTCCAAGTTGTAGTAACGAGACTCACATTACATTAGTTCCAAAATGCGAGGATCCTACAACACTAAGGGATCTTCGACCTATTTCTCTTTGTAATGTGCTCTACAAAATTATGGCGAAGGTTTTGGCGAATCGGTTAAAAATCTTCCTACTACCCCATCTTTAATACACAATCCGTTTTTGTTGTGGGGCGCTCTATTTTGGATAATGTGTTGATTGTCTTTAAGATTATTCATCATATGAAGAGGAGTGCGAAAAGGAAAAAATGAGGAGTGGCTCTTAAGATTGATATTTCTAAAACGTATGAGTGCTCGATTGGGGTTTTCTTAAAGGTGTTCTCATGAAGATGGGTTTTGACTCGCGATGGATCAATCGATAATGGTTTGTGTCTCCACATCTCATATTCAATCAAGGTGAACGACAAATTTGTAGGCCCGATTTTTCCTAAACGAGGTTTGCGCCAAGGCAATCCATTGTCACCGCACCTATTTATCTTATGTGCGAGAAAGTGTTACCTCACTTATTTCTCGATGCGTGTGGTCGCAAGATTATTCATGGGATTCGTATTTGTCCGAGAGCTCCGGTCATATCACACCTGTTATTTGTGGACAATAACTATTTTTCCTTTCGCTACGGTGAGGAGAGTAGTCATCTTAAGGAATTATTTGATTTACGAAAAGCACGGGCAAGCTATCAACTTTTTCGAACGGTATATTTTTTAGCTCTAAAGTCCCCCGATGACACCGGTTCCATTATTTCTTCCATCCTTGAGGTTTCAGCCGCTCAACACACAGGAGATACTTGGGTCTTCTGTCACTTATTGGGAGAAGTAAAAAGCGGTGTTTAATTACATCAAAAATAGAGTATGGAAGAGATGCTATAGGAGTTTTTTGTCCCCATGGATTTTCTTCCCTAAAGGTTGCAGATGAACTTGGGATGTAGAACTGCTATAGGAGTTTTTGTCCCCATGGATTTTAAGGAAATTACTAGCATTCCCCTGTCAAAACTGGAGTGTGAAGATCTTTTGATATGGCATTTCTCCAAAAATGGGATTTACAGCGTTAAATCTGGTTATCATATCACCAGAAGCATTCTTTCGAGCAACGAAAAGGTAACCCCAGGGGATTGGATAAAACTCTGGAAACTTTCTATCCCTCCTAAGGTAAAGCATTTTTATGGCGTGCTTGTAAGGATTGGTTGCCTACTCGACAAAATTTGCAACATAAAGGTATGGATATTCCATCATTATGTGTTCTTTGTGGTGAAAGTTTGGAGAATATATGGCATATCTTTGTATCATGTTCATTTGCCATGAATTGTTGGGCCAAAGCCAATCTCTTGTGCGTCATTCAAGCCCCCTTGATTTATACAGACACTTTCATTGAATGATTCTTTGGTATTGCTGCTAAACTTAATGAAGAGGACATGAACAAATTTTCATTCATCCTATGGAATATTTGGTGACAAAGAATGAGAAACTGTACAATCAATCCCATCTTACCCTGAAGCTACTGTTTTTACTGCCAAAACTCTACTCTATGATGGATTCAAGTGAATATGAAAGATGATAGAGTTTGTGAGCGCGATACACCCCGAGTCATTATATTTTGTGGCACAAACCAACCCCGCTTTCTTTCAAATGTAATATCAATGCCGCAATATTCCATGAAGATAATATGTTTGGGATTGGGATGATTATTTGAAATGACTTGGCAAAAGTCATTGCTTGTCGGACTCTCTGTTTTTTGGTATTTCAAGTGTGAAGGAGGCAGAAGCTATGGGCTTGAATGAGGCACTCTCCTGGGTTAAAGCTCTCCAACTTTCCTCGGTCTCATTCGAAGTTGATGCCAAACTCGTGGCAGACTCTATCAAGGGGATGAAACATAATTGTCGGAATTTGGCTCGATTATTAAGGACTGTAAAAATATTATTCAAGAAGTTCCTAGTTTTTCTGTTAATCATATTTGTCGTGAAGCGCATAGTGTAGCTCATAAGCTCGCTCGCATTTCTATCTTTAATCCTAGCCCGACTGTTTGGATTCACTCACCAGCTTGTATTGATGATCTCCTCAAGACTATTTGTCTTGATCATTAAAGAAATTTCTCTGTCTTCAAAAAAAACAATAGTAGAAAGCAATTAATTAGTTAGTTAGTTAGTTACCACAACAGAAATAACAAAATTGAAGAGAATGTAAACTGATTTCATTTATTAAATTGGTAGAGATACGGTAATATTTATACAGGAGATTAACAACTTAGTTTTTTTTTTAATTAACAGCTTAGTTAGTTTTAAACTAACTAACTAACTGCTTTCTGTTAATGTCGAATACAGTACATAATACCGAGCAACAAAAGATTTATTGCTTTCTTCCCATCCTCCGAAAATATTCATTGTTTTCCTTTGTTGTTTGATCTTTTTTTTTTTTGTTGAGGAAAATAGTATATATTATCATTAGGAGACTACCCCCGAATTAACAATGTCTGACAAGTCTCTAATAGATTACAAGCTAAAACACAAAAAAATCAAATTTATATAACAAATTTATTTGCTACTTACCAAATATCAGGCCAATTTAATCAAGTGATTTTACCCAACTACATTGCGTGCAAAGATATATAATAGTATTTGTTGCCCGCCTATTTAAATCGTATAGAAATAAAAAATAAAACGGAAGATATTTTTCTTTGGATACATTGAATAATACGAGTTAGCACAATTAACTAAGTATTCTTAAATGTCAAAATACAATGAGTACACTTGGAAATAGAGCAAATAATGTAATTTACAAATAAGTTTTTTTCATGATTTTGAAAAGAACGATTTCTATGATACTCTTTTAAATTTTGAATTTCATTTTTAGTATTTTTAAATAGTATTTTGGTTCTTCTATAACTAGTACAAACAAATTTGCGACACCAAAATTTTATATTTTAAATTAAAAATTCCGTATAACACATGGGTGTTGTTCTAGTACATTTTTATTTTTAAATTGTATCATCGGATTCATCACCTTTCAAATCATCTTAATATTATATCAAAATTAAAATTAAATATTCATCTTTGGAACCCACAACTATAAAACTCACAAATAATATATACATAAAAATATGGAAAATGATATTGTAGGACACAAAAATAAATATAATTTCTTTTCTATCACACAGCTTTTTTCTTTTTGACGAGGATTATTTTTGCAAAAAGGTTAGGGAAATTACATGAAATACGCGATTGATTTTGGTCCTCATACCACACAATATGCTCCTCTTATTTTTGTACCTAATTTTTTACTTTTGTACCTAAATTTTTTTACGCTCTGTATATTTTTTGATTATTTTTATTTTTTTCATTTTTTTGATCCTGCATTGTTTTACGAGGTTATATAAGTTGTTTCGATATTGTTTAAATTTGTTTCTTTGTTGTTTCTATGTTGTTTCTTTGTTGTTTCGATGTTTCAAAACAACTTTAACCTATTTTTATGTTATTTTTTATTCATATATTATTTTGTACATTATTTTTACTGTTTCGGTGTTGTTCTATAATATTTTTAATGTTGTTCTAATAATTTTTTGTTGTTTCATGTAGTGTTCAATGTATAAATACAATTTTTACCTATTTTTAAGTTCTTTTTATTCATGGGTGTTTTAAATATTTTTTTACGTTGTTTCTAGGTTGTTTTCATATCCTTTTTAATGTTGTTCCGATGTTTATTTGTTATTTCCATGAAGTTTTTGATGTTTAAATACAATTTTTTTTTTACCTATTTTTAACTTTTTTTGCTCATATGGTGTTTTATATTGTTTTACGGTTTGTTTCTATATTGTTTCTTGGTTGTTGAAACATGTTAGAAACAATGTTGAAACAAAGCGTAAAAATGTCCGGGAATTTTTGTTGGAGCGTATTATTGTGTAAAAAAAAGAGTGGGAGCGTAAATTTAGGTAAAATTGTACCGAGAGGCATAAAAAGCTAAAACTTAAAAAGGTGGGTATTTCTGTCAATTGCCAAAAAGGTTAAGCCCAACTAAGAATACTAACCCAAAGCCGAAATCACACACAAGTCGACCCAAACGACCCACACATTACAATGAATTCAACTAGCGTAATCGCCCAAGAGGCCTAAATAATATCTAAAGCGAGTGAAGCAAAAGTCCTAGCCCAAGTCCTAGTTTATAAATAGTCCACCTAGTTTATTTACACAAGTTTTATTCTTGTTTTAATCAATTGGATTATTCTTTAAAAAATTATTGACTTAAGCATTAAAAGAACTTACCCGAGAAAATCCCGGACACCTCTAATCTGTTTGCTCGTCTTTGCAAAAGCTGGGGAAATTACTCTCTCGAATTACATTCGGGGCACATATGTTAGGAGGAGTTTCCACAACTTCATTTGGTAGTAGATTTTAAAAACTTTAGATCTCAGGATCATTATACCATAAACTTCTTAATTCCAAACCTTCATGTATATAGAATCTCAGTTTCATTCATCATCCAAACATCATTTAAAATTAATTTTGGAGGTTTATAATGGATTAACTTTGTTAGCAAATATAGGTCAATATCTAAATCACATATTTGCACATACAAGGTGGATCGAGTATACCTATTTGCAGTGGAACTGTCGATCCACATAGCCAAGATTAAGCTCGTCTACAAGCCTACGTTTGATCCATGATTAAGCCATCTACAAGCCTCATCTTGATTGAATCGCGAGCAACGAACAAACCCCATAGATTGGTTGAACCACGAACAGAATCACGAACCGCCTTTCTCGTTGGTGTAAATAATTACTACAATTATTTACTTGGATGTGCACACCTTAAACCCTTGGAGACTTTGGTGATACTCCAAGAAGAAAACCGTAGAGAGAAATTTTAGGAGAGAGGTTATTCTTTCTATGTGGGGAACGATATTTTCAATTGGACTGATATTGTAGGGAGAGATATCAATATATATCTCAATCTCATATCTCAGTTAAAGTCCTAATGGGAGAGGTTTCTAGATAAACCTCATCTAAATAGGACTCCTTATTATCTCAAATATGGATACAACCTAATTGCACCCAATATCTCCCACTCATACATATTTGACTCGACTCATTCGAATCACATCCTCATAGTTCTCATCTCACGTCCCTTCTTTCATACAGGGAATAAAGCGTGCGACCAAGCGAGAAAGCAAAGGTGAGGAGAGTTATATTAAGTCATCACCAAACTAACATAACCCTACAACTCAATAACTCGCTATGTACCCCAAACCAAGTGGTCGCACCAAGTCCAGCATCTCTATATCCCTCAATGAAATAAATAGAGCATGCTCAACTCACTCAAATATGTTTCTATATTCATGACTAGTCAAACATATTTCGGCATAGTTGCCCTGGCTATGAATCATAGAACATAAGTGCGTTACCAATTAGCTTGGTCTTGATGACTTTCCTAGACATGCTCGGCTGGACCGAATCACACATGGACATTAGATACATGCTAAAGTAGCGTCATCAAGCTTACACCTCATGATATGGTCCAAAGTCCCAAAGGGTACAAAAAAATAATATGGGCTCACACAGTGACGAAGCAGGGACCCATTCAGTCACTTTTCCATAGGCGGTCGCCTCAAAGCACATGTAGTATGAATACATGCTATGATGGAGCTCCCACTCAATTTAGGCATGTCACGCTCTGACATCATACAAATCTTAGTCCGGTCGCTATTCAAGTGCCCGACTGATTACTACTCGTAGTCACTCCCAAAGTGTCATATGATAGTTCGCACATTCGGCTACAAAAGGCTTTTATAAAGTTTGGACATACTTCATAATCGATCAACTCGGATCTCATCTTAACCTCTAGTTAAGGCGATCGTTAATTATACTTATTAACCTTCATCATGCTCTTTCTAGCGAAGGCGATCGCCGCAAATCTCCTTATGCGACCACAATCTTTTAAGTCTCATCCTTTCGCTCTCTTAGCGCCGTGGCGATTGCCGTGTGAGAGGGCCAATCAAAGCCTGGTGACAACTCACAAATTCAGTACCAATCACATAATGAGAATCCAACATATCTCATTAATCACAATATGTTCTCAAATGCCACATAATCAATTCTACTTAATCCCTAATGACTTACATGCCTTGGGAGCATATCTCCAAACAAAGGCTCATAAAAGGGATGAGCACCCACACCGCTCGTAGAATTATGCCTAAGAACAATATTAACTATGCTTAAAAACTCTCAAGTGGAGTAAAGCCTTGAGTAAATATGTTTGGTCTACCATCCATGTTTGGCGCCCAAACCATACACCAAAGTGGTTTACTATCACAAAGACAACAAAATTCATCATGGATGTGCGCGCAATGCACATCATTTCAAGATGTCAAATTTGCCTCTAGCAAATCATAGACCAATCTGTTAAGATATCTAAGTATCCATTTATCGGCATCACAATAGTGTATGGATCGCCGATATCCACTCACCAATCACACTCGCTAAGTACATGACTTATCGAGTACGCACATAACGCACATGAGACATTTGACAGTCTTACATAAACTAGCTAGTATTTCTTTTCATCTTCTCAAGGTATCGTTTCTTGACTAAGAACATGATATTTGACCATGGAGTATAAAGACAGCCAACACCGAGTGGCGTAGACTCCATGTTCTTTCGATCATCGCATTTTAGCCATATACAATGCGATACAACTCTACGTATGCTCGGTGAATTAATTGACCATCGTAGGCCTACCAAAAAATGACTCGATGAAATCAATGATGATTCAAGTCACAGCTGGACTTCTTGATCAACAATCAATGCGCTCTTACTCCACTTGTTGAATTCATCGGGTGATCCACATAGATCTCATGATTCAACTTTCACCGAACTATGTCAACATCAATCATCCTGGACAAAACCAGCATTTAAAGTGGCAATAATAGATAACATAGCGGGCGAATTGAGGCAATCTCACCACTTAGGAGAACATCTCAAAAAAATTATGCTCTTCTAACAGCGTAAACATTTCCTCCTTAGTCGAGCTACACACATGTTAATCAACCCATCTATATTGAACTTGACCTTCTCGAAACCACATGTTTCAAATGGTCTTGCATCTAGACATAAGATTAATAAGCTCTTAAACTTTATTCTTAGTCATTCCACTCATCGTTTCCTTCGCAACAACTATCCACTTAGGGCATCAAGTAAAGTCACATATTCTATTGACTCATCAACATCCACAAAAGTAATTGTGAAGGATACCCACTCCATCGCATATAGATGATTGGGAATATTTTATATTCACTCCTTTTACTCATGGAATTTGAGAATCCTTTGCATGTGAGACACTAGCTCCCCGACTTAGTGTCGCTCCCACTATCCCAACGATTACTAGATGAGTATAAAATACAACATCCTCGCTAGAGAAACTAGCGCCTCCTAAGGATCTTGCAACTCGCATAGTTTTAAGATCTCTTTAGACTTCACATATGCTCAAGAAATCCCTTTAATGGGGAAAACTAATTCGTGCGACTTGATTCTCCACGTGAGAACACATATTCTCGAACTTACATGGGCGGACCCACTAATTTGGGTTTGTTACCAAACTAAAGCTCATATAAGGTTGAAGAATCATTTGGAGACACATTTTTTTATGATGTAGGCAAAGCAACAAGATACACAAATTAATTTGCGTCATCATAAATCTAATCATTTTGAAGTGGTTGTCCCTTCTTCGCAAGCTTATATAGCCGCAAAGTATTTAGAACCATCATTCAACTTGCAACTTTATTTTCTTCAATCGCGTGTGTCCAAACTAATTAGACACACTATTTTCGCTCCCTATTATTTTGAATAATTTTGAATAATTTTTAATAATTTTTCCATATTGTCGACAATTCCTTTCAGTGATTCTCCTGTTGTGACCGCGCTTTTCATACTTGCTTTGGTCATATCCCATGCAATCCTTACGGATCCTCAAGACTCATTTCAAGGAGTAAAATGAAGGAATCTTTCATAAGATCGAGGGTTCTTTGCCGCAATCCTCATAGCCGATGCCCATTCATCAATGAGAACTTCTCGATTTTTAAAATCGGGATATCCGATTTAATATCAACCCATATGGATGTATCGGGTCGAGATGCGATCTTCCATAAGGGCGTCGATAAACATTTGGCCTTCTAGAAGGTTGTCGAGTTCTGCAAGAGGTGGTCGAGCTCCTATTCCGAGAGTGTTTCATTCCATGTGGTGAAATCTCAGCGTGATGCATTCTCTCGTCCTGGGTTCCATGATTTGAACCCGCACTTTCTGCAACGTTGGGATTTACTGGTGGCGGTGGTGGTGGAATTGGTCGTCCTAATGGGTCATAGGTAACCAAAGTCGTTCCATCTCCTGTGTTCATCTTTAAATCTACAATACCTAATCCCACGAAGGATTACGCCGGTCGTGTAGATCTTTAAGATTTATCTTTTCCATATCCATCACTTTTACTTTGTGGACGGATTTTCCTTTGATGATAGCAATAAGCTTTTCATCATCTGTCATTTTTCATCCCACTTCGGTTGGTTTCCCCTTTTGGTGTAAATAGGGGACTGTCCCGAAATCGATACGCTTCTTTCCTCCGGAAGAACTCGGTCTATCCTCCAGGTTCTTGACTCTTTTCGAATATCATGAGAGATTTCAAGAGTTTCTTCGATATTTCACCATCGTCTCCATCAGTTTGGATCGATGAACTTGTCTTTGCCTGGTAGATGAATATGGCGGTTGCCATAATTCGCACCGTCTTTTGGACTTCTCTAAGATCTTCGAGAACTTAGATTTGTCTGGAAGTATCTCGCTCCACTCCGGTACTCCATCGGGAATCATTATTATGATGGGTATTCTCATGAACCTTCTTGGAGGTTCATCAACTCGACATATAATGTCCGGTTTCTTGTCGAAACTCATATGATATGTCGCTTGCATTTCTCATTGCCTCAAGGCTACCCTTCCGGCTCTGCTGGCGTTCTTGTATCTCATATTGGTTGTTCCAATATGTGATCTTATTCAGTGTTCTTGTGCATACATCGTCAAAATTTGACGATATGTCATGTATGGTAAACATCTTGGACAATTGTCCAGATCCATATTCTCGGAGAAATTCTCCTCACCAATTGTTAATTACATAAATATAATAAATATAACTAAAAGTTCTTAATAAACCGGGCTACGATACCATTTTGAGTCAACAATTCTAAGACAAATTGGGTATAATGTAAAATGGATTATTTTGGGACCGAAGGTGCAACCCTTGAAAATTATGGGACCAAATATGCTGAATTTAAGATCTCGGGACTTCTTTTGCAACAATCTTAATCCTATGGGACTATTGCGCAAACGTGGGACTAAAATTGTAATGAAGAAAATCTTATGGGACCATAGATGCAATTAACTCAGTCAACCTCTTACCCATCAATTCTAAGAGGAAAAACGTTCAGCAAAAAAAAAAATATAATAAATTCAATTGTTGGCACGAATTTCCATGGAAATTTTGCTTTTCTCTCAAAAACTTTGAATCGCTATAACGTTTCGTTTCAAATCCATTTTTCATGCATAATATATCAAATTAATCGTCTTCTCAAGATCTACAATTTGACACTAATATTGCATATATAAAAATGGAAAAAACAGATTTCAATTTTTTCAAAAAAATTAAATCACATGTATCATAAAACTCAAATACATCACATAGGCGAGATCGATCTCTAATGGCTCGATACCACTTTGTTAGTAAATATGGGTCAATATCTAAATCATATATTTGCACATACAAGATGGATCAGTATACCTATTTCTTGTGAAACTAATTTAAATGGAAGGCACCCCAATTTTCGAAAAGTTGTTGATCTTATGACTCGATTCACTTTGCAAATATCTAGAATTTGTATCATTGGTTATGGTCTTCTCACATTCTCACTCAACAGTTTGCTAAATTCGTTTCTTTCACAGGCATATACCAATCTTATTTTTTTGAATGATTATGAAAAATAAAATGAAAGGAAAAAGTCATGATCACAGTGATCAGGATAGCAAAGGAAAAATAATGCAAAATTTCGGAAAAAACCACAAAAATAACTTAAAAACGCATTTTAAATGAAGGCGTTTCGCTCAAGGATTTTCGAGTGATATTGTCATTTGTTGTTTTTGCACTTGCTCGAGTATCGTCTTGATGGTCCGATGTATCTTGTGGAATATCGGCCCAAGATCCTCGAGCTACAATGTCCATATTCTTCATAGCGGTGAGGAGCACTTAACTAAATGACAAGCGGAGTAGTTAAAGAGTCGCCTAGCATGGTCTTTAAAGCTTCCGATTTATTTTGTTCTTCTTCAACTTGCTCGTCGTCTTCCGCCATATCGGATCACCTTTTTGGGGCTATTACGCCATGGCTTGAAAGCTCTCCAAAAATTCATCGAATTAAAACTTTCCAGAAGGATCACTAGGTTTTAACACGTAGTTACTAAAAGGGTTACTATTATTCACGGTCTCAATGGCCTTATTTAAGTCAGCCTCATCCTTGTCAACAACTTATCACCTACCCGATTATGAACGATATCGATGATTGAGGTTCGTAGACCACCAAAGAAACGCTCCTTGTTTCCTTGCGCATCTTTATCATTGTTCTTAACCGTCATGTTTGTCTCCATTGCCATACAATTCTCCACCATCAAAATTGGTATGATTTTCCCTCTCTTTGTTGACGATTGACATCAAGCTCCTCAAGGATATCGAGCGAGTTCCGGGTCGCAATACCCGATGTAGAAGCTCTGTTATCCTGGTTGTCTTTCGAGGGCCGTCCCTTTTTTTTTTTACTTGTACCCAAGTTTTACCCACCTCCTTATCCTTTTAAGGAGACCTCCTCCTATTATAGTGCCTGCCCGTTGAACGACTACGATGACGCACCTCAACATCTCGCATGTTTTATCTCACGAGTTGTGGATTGTCTACAATGATTAATGTTATGACCTACAATCCGACAATGAACACAATATTCGGAATATTTTCATATCCGATGAAAACAAAAGAGCAATGTCCGATCGTGCAACCATTATGCATTCTTGAAGGGAGAGCTAAGATCTAATTCGACAAGAATACGGGCAAAGTGACCCACCTCACATTAAACAACGATGTCAATTTGCATAGGAATACCTATGGCACAAGACAGGTTTAAGTAATCAATGAAGGATGCCAATATTCTAAACTAAGCTCATAAATCGCACCCAAACCCGAGCCTTCGACGTGTTAATTTTGTGCGGATTAAAAACGGAATCCAATTCATGATACGAATTGAACCACGGGGGATAAATTCCACGCCGCCTTCCACGAATAGGGATGGCAACGGAGTGGGTTTGGCTAAACCCGGGACCCACCCCACCAAGAAAAATTAAGACCGGGACCCGCCTCAAGACCCGCCCCTCCCGCCCCATTCCAAAACTCGTCGGGATGGGTCTAGACCCGCCAATATATTTTTTTAATTATAATAATTTATTTTTGTGTATTTGTGTACAAATTTTCAAAGCAATCAAATGTCAATAGGTAAACAAACAAATAAATAGACTTATTACCTACAAAATTGCAAATTATGTGTAACGAGTTCAGAATAATGCTTATTGTGGATATGGACCAGTCAAACTTCCATAATAACTTGTTGTCTTGTCTGTATTTATGTGTGATTAATTGTTGGGATTATTACTATATGAATGTTTTTGCAAGCTTTATTAAAGTAAACTAGTATTTCCACCCGTGCGTTGCACGCGTATTAGTATTTTAACATTATAATTTGTAATGAAACTATTTATTAACAATGAGTTGGTATTTATACACGTCATTATGAACATTATATGTTGTAGTTGTCCTTTTTCTGGATGGTGTTTTCTGTATATACCAGATTCCAACTACAGTCCTTGCTTGTGTACATGGATAAGATGTAGACGCATTTTTTTTTTTTATTTAAACTCGACAAAAAATTGGAATCGTATTCTTTGGTACGGATTGCAATGTATAAGAAATGTAGATGAAAAAATATGAACTTCAAAATAAATTTCAACAATTACAAAGGTTCTGCTTATGAAAATTAAAATTTCAAATATCACAGAAAGGCGTTCTTGAAAATGGATAGGTTACAGTGCTCAATTCAAAATTTTCACTATTTGTATGTTTCTCGGACTTTTTAGTGCCGTGATCTGTAGATGTGGATCCTGATAATCCAATTTTTTCTGCACACATACAAAGTATCAACACTTTACAGATGATATAAAAGACAAAAATAATAACTAAATGAAATACATTCAATTATTATTAGTTCTTATTGTGATATCAATAATTTAATTAATTGTCAAGATATGAAATTTCATACACGAAAATATTAGGTCCCGTTCGAGATATGAAAGTTCAGACATGAAAATATTGTGTTTGCTAGTATTTTATTTTTTTACAAAATTTTAAAATGAATCACTTTTCTGAAAATTCATTTCAAAAGATGCAATTTGCGCATGTCAAAACTTTAACATATGTACCAAACAGTTGACAATTATTATCAAAACTTCCTAAAAGACTTCATTCCAAATATTCCAAAATATACGCATATTTTATTTAGAATGTAATCTATTATAAGAAAACCAACTAAGAAATTTCTATTAAACCCCCGTTATAAAAAGCAATGATAAAGAAACCAACAATAAGAAAAGTCTACAAAAAAAGACAGGCCCCAATTCTTAACTTTTTTGAATTGACATGCTCGAGAAGCATTATATATTGAGAAAAGCATTAACAAAATTTAGAAGCTCCTGACAAAAATTGTAATGAACACGCCAGGTCTTATTTCGTGCATATCAAATGAAATAATAATGAAAAATGTAATATGCATAATGTCATATTGAAAAATGTAATATGCTCTCGGTAAAAATGTAAAACTATTAAGTGACATTATGCAGATTACGTTAACCGATTAAAAGTCATATTGAAAATGTTTACTTTGCGCCAACTTTGAATTGTAACTTGCTCTCGGTTAGCCAACTGACCAATGATCACAATTTCTCAGTGACTTTTTACAGTAATTATTTCACGGGACATAGAAAAGAGACTATCTTATACAATATTTAAGTTGGTTTGATAAACAACTTATATTAGACAACAATAAATACGATTAAAAATTTATGAATATAAACATGATACTACTGAAATAGAGAATAGAAATCGTACCATTGCTCTCTATGTTTGTTCTCGGTCGTTTATTTCCAATAATTGTAGACCCCGTGAGTTTTGTCATTTTGATCAACAATGTGAATCATTAATCAATCAAAAGAAATTGTAAAATCGATGCAAAGTTGTATAGATTAAAGAAATAATTATGCTTTGAGGAGTTAAGAGAAAAAAGCAATTAGTACTTTAAAACTTGATTAATTGAATTGAATACAAAAAAATCAACGTGCAATATCTCCATAAAAATCAATGGTAAAAGATACATAAAATATTCCTATAAATATTTCGTCGAATATAATTCGTATATTTTAACTATTATTTTAACTATAAATATTTAACTATAAATATTCCGTCGAATATTTTAACTACTATTGAGTAATAAGGAAAGTTTGAATTGACCCTAATTTACATACCATTTACAATATTTTCCTAATCTAAAATATTACCGAATATAAGAATTAAAAAGAGCGGCAATTTTTTTGTTTCGGAGTCCAAATTTTTATAAATATATATATATAAAATAAAATAAGAATACCATGTAAGATATTTTCCTAGTTTAATACCATTTATAATATTTTCCTAATTTATATACATATATAAGAAATACAAAAAAAATCAACATCCAATTGAAACATAAAAATCAATGACTATATATAGTTTTTAAGAACTATATACGTTCACTTCTATTAAAAACTATATATAGTATTTGATTTTATGTTTCTTTTTTAAAATCCTAATGATGATGATGATGATGCATATAAATATTGATAATGATGATGACTTTTTTAAAATCCTAATGTATATAGTTGTCTAAAATAATAGGAATATTGATAATGATGCATATATTATTATGAGTAGCATATCTTTTGGTAAACTTTGAATTTTAGAGCCGGTGATTTACAATAATGAATGCAAGATCGGTAACATATCTTTCTTCCTAAATAATTGTTGCAAAATCCTAACATTTGGTAACTTTTTGTATAATAATAAGTTGGAATATCATTTCTAATATTAATTAATTATTGCAAAATCCTATTATTTGGTAACTTTTGGTAAATTATAAATAGTAATACAATTTACAATATTTTTCTAATATATACAAAAAAATATTTTAACAAAGTAACATCAATGGTTTGAATTGTACAATAAAGTATTTCCGAATATACGAAGTAAAATGATGTGGATTTTTTTTATTTAATTTTGTTTTTCTCTTTTTTGTTTCTTTATTTAATTTCGTTTTCCCCTTTTTTGATTATTTAATTTCATTTTTCCCTTTTTTTCTTAAGTGGTCATTTCTTAAAATTATTTTAAAGAGTAGTTAAAATCATTGTAGGCAAATATTTACCAACAAAGTTAATACCTATAATATTTATGTTGGCAGACAATATTGTTCGAAGTTGAATTTCGAAAAGAGAAGAAAACAAAATATGATGTAATTTAATTGATTGACTTGTATTATGGCTTTTTGGGCTTCACCATTCGAGTAAACTCTTTTGATACTGTTTGATGTCAATTTGGCATTGAATAGGACGTGTTTATTAAAAAGATATAAGATTTTTTACTATCCAAAAGTTATAAGACTTTTTATTCAAAAATTATAATATCCTTTATATTTGTAATGAACATATAGTAAAAGTATAATTCAAAAATAAATGTAATCGATAATAGTAATTTAACAAAATTATACTAATTGCAATTGAACCAATACAAAACAAATATTTAGATATTTGTTCTAGAGCATGATATAAGAAACAAACAATTCATTAATAATAATATATTGTTCATAGAAACACTCCATAAAAAAGTGACATCAAAAATATTAAAATATAAATAAAGTCTAGAAGTAGTTCAAAAACATCAATCATATATCATTCTAATCATTTTCTTTCTTGATAATTGCCTTGGTTTTCTTCAAAGAGCCGGTACTGGAGAATTCTGCCTCAAGCTTTCTTTTAACATTATTGCCATCATCAAGATCCAGAAAAGAGTCAACATTCTTTAGTTTGGATTTGTCTGGAGAAGAAACTTTCTCCTTGGATAAATATGATGATCTTGTTAAAGTACTACGTCATTAATTTGCTATCTATAAAAATTTCAAATAAAAGAAAAGAAATGTATTAAAATCCAATCAACAATATAAATTTAATACATTATCACCAACTGATTCAGAATGAATGGCTCTAGAGTTAAGTTCCAAGTCCTGTGACAAAATAATAAAAATAAAAAATACCTATTTGAATATAAATTTCCTGCTCATTATAGTCAATCGCAAATTAATGAACTATTCGTACCTGACTGTCATTAAAAGTTGACTCAAATCTTGACGTGAACTCTGAATCCATAGTCAACTTTACGACTGTAAAAGCGTTTCTAAAATTGTTAATTGGATCTCTTTTACTCTGCACTTTGAATAGGACCTTCTTGTCTACCAAATCCTTAATCTCAGTTGGAACATATTGAGGATCAATGTCCTGCTTAAGATTGATTGATAAGAAATTAGTTAATTTTAAAATACATATTATAAAACAATTAAGTCAAAATTTATAATAAAAATTTGGTAACCAATAACAAAACTCACAATAATTGCTTTGATCTCATATGTTTTCTTGTCAATCAAATCAACACTATCCTTGTCCTAACAAAGAAAAAGAGCATTTCCAGTACAATCCATCACACGCAATTCCGTTATCATGGACGAATTTGCTCCATCCATCTGTAAAATAGAATGTGCCATAGTGGCTGACAATTTTGACCGTCCAAGTATGTCCCTTCACATTATGCATGTCACGATTTAATGGTGTAAGAGCATTAAATTGACTGCCGAATTTACATGGAAGACGCTGACACAAAAAATTTAATGTAATTACAATTTGTAATGAATCTAATTGAATAATATAAGAAGCCACTACAATAAGTTGATACAAGTTTATAGCCAAATCAAAACTATAAAACTAATAACCAAAAAAAATATTGTCGAATCAAAACAAAACTATATTTATTTAATCAAAAATATAAAACTAATAACCAAAAAAAATGTTGGTAGGGATAGAAGTTTATATATATGAACAGAAAATATATATTGACACAAAATATATTGACAGAAAATATGTTAGTATAAGGAATAATAAAAAAACAAACAAATCATACAAAAAAGTATGAAAAATAACTTAAAAAATTACAATAAAACTATCAAGAATAATCAAAAAAGAAACTTACCAAATTTTGTCCGTACAAATCTACAATATAGTGTATATGAAAAATCTTCTTTATTGCAGTATTCGAGTTCAATACTGTCGGTGTTGGCGGAACACATGATGAAAACGAAAATAGAGGGGAACGTGAAGATGAAGCCATATTTGGTGTTTATGCTTCGAATTTAGGATCAACAATATGAAAGTGTTTCTCCAATGTAATTTATGTAATATAAATATGAGATGATTTAGCATAAATAATAAGCTAAATATAATTGGCGTGAAAGATATGTTTCTCCATTAAAAGAAATAAAATTATATAGAAACAATAACAATACTTGCGGCACTCTTCTTAGTACCGGGTAGGTAGTCGTTTTTCCTATATGACATGAAAGATATGTTTCTCCATTGAAACAAATAAAATAATAAGCTAAATATATTTTATGCATTGAAATAAATAAACAATATAATTGATGAAGATATGTTTTTCTATGTTTAAGAAGAACCGACGTATACAATATCAATTATGGTGAAATACTATTTATAATTTTAAAATATATATTATATATAGATAGAATTGATACTATTTAATATTTTCCTAATTTATATAATTACAATGATTTTCTTATAATACATTCCTAATATAATAATTTATAATAATTACCATTTATAATTTTTACAATTGTTTCCTAATATAATAAGCAAAAAGAGCCGGAAAATAAAAGTTACGGACTTCTGCTATTATATATATATATATATATAGAAACAATATCAATATGGCGTGAAAGATATGTTTATCAATTAAAACAAATAAGATAATAAGGTAAATATATAATTTTATAACTAAAGTTTGCCGAAACAATAAAATTGAAGAAGAGTTTTTGAAGAACAGAAGAATTGACGTTTTGCTTTATCAACAATAATGGTGAATACCATTTATAAATTTTAAAATTTATATATATTATATATAGATATCATTGATACTATTCAATATTTTCCTAATTTATATAATTAGCTTGATCTTCTTATAATACATTTCTAATATAAGAATTTATAATAATTACCATTTATAATTTGTACAAATATTTCCTAATATAATAAGAAAAAGAGCGGGAAAAATAATTTTCGGATTCGCTATTATATATATATATATATATATATGTATATTGCAAGCTTTTTGGAAGTCTAGAACATCAACACATATATTGCAAGCTAGACTACAATAAATATTTATAGATTTCTTTTAATTAGATTAATAGTTCAAAAATCAATACAACACCAAAATTTAAAAGTAAATAATACAAAAATATTAAAATACATATTTAAAAATATAAGAAAATTTAATATGGCGAGGCGGGTCCTATTGAACAGGGACCCGCCGGAATTCGGCGGGTTTTATAGTTTTAGCCTCGGGACCCGCCCGGACCCGTTTAACCGGGATCTAGACCGCTCGGGCGGGTTTGATGCGGGGCGGGTTTTAACCGCCCCATTGCCATCCCTACTTCAAGAATATACGAGTCTGTCGCTCATGTCCGATATTTGAATGATGTAGTATCCTTTGCCCAAGGGTATGAATTTCAAAGTGAGATTTATGGTTCCGGATGCTAGACAGGTTTGTGTTTGAGATCATCCAACGCGTCACCGGTTTCGCACTTTAGGAAAAATCACACGACCAATTGATGAGTTTCTAAGTTCCGCGATTCGTTGTTACGTTGATAAATATCTCGTCCATGATAACGGAAAAAATTCCCCCTTTTAATCAAGCTTACATGCGTCCCCCTTGAAACGGTATGAGAAAAAGATTGCATGAATTTAGGTCCTGTTCCATCGGTTTGGTGTGGCATATCAATTTTCTGCGAATTGCGATCCCCATACGTCGTAAGTTGCACATTGTGGGACGTAGAAGCACCATGAATAGCAACTATTGAACCATGCAAGAGTGCAAAGATAATTAGAGTTTATACAAACCCTAGTCGGATTAGGGTTTAGACCAACCCTAGCAAAGAACCCTCGAAGGAGACATGAGATGTGACGCAATTGGGGTAGGTCCATCATGTGGTAACGTCTCAAACGAAATCGAGAATTCCTTTGTCTGTTATCTGGTGTTAACCGTAGAGATCGCTGACCCTCCCTTGGAGATGACGGATCGTGAACAGATGATGAAACCTAATGGTTGGAAATTTCGGGAATAAAAATTATCTAACTCCATAGTAAAAACGGATGGATCGGCGGAATTGCTGAGAGAAAGACGGGCAGCGCCCGCCTTTTTAGGAGCATGACGTTTTTAGTGTTTTTCGTAAAGTACTATCCCCAGGCATATACCAATCTATGTGCATTAAAATTCAATTTGTTAATCAAGTTTCCCAGCCGTTGAATTTCATGATCTACCCCAAGTGCATTTCCAAATCAAATGTAGTATAAGACAATCTAGTCTTTCACAGTTTGACAAATGAATGAACCTCAAAATTGGTATACAGTTAGAATGTGGTTGCAAAATTGAAAAGATATATATATATATATATATATATATAAATATTTTCATATTAAATGAAAACATTAAGGATAACTTATAACACTTATCCATGAGGTTTAATATTCTTATTATAGAAAATTCAATTATTATTTATAATTAGAAATATCCATTTAATATTTTTATTTCTAAACTCGTATCTTTTCATAGGCATATATACCAAACATTTGTGCACTAAAATTCAATTTGGTAATCAAGTTTCCTAGCCATTGGATTTCATGATCTACCATAAAAAAGTCAAATTAAAGTGTAGATAATATCATTGTAGGTAAATATTTACCAATAAAATTCTAAAATTGTTGCTAAAAATACCTATAATATTTCTATTCGGTAAATTAAAAACTAATGGCATGATTTGTTGGTAATTGATTGGTATAATTCTAAAGAAAACAATATTTTTTATTATGTTTATATTTTATAGATAATTTTAAAATTTAGTAACAAAATCAATGAGTCAAAAATATATGAGTTTCGTGATTGAGGATGTCCAAATCCATGATGAGGAAGGACTTTTGACGAAATAACAAACAATAATCATCAACAATATTTTCCAATATATAAAAACATTTGGAAATGAAGCTTCCAATGATAGTGAAACTTCTTAAATAAATATCCAGGTGTTGGCAAATAAGTGAAGCAAGAAGTGGCGTCACCCAGGATCAATAAATTATTATTAATCTTGTTTAAATACCCGACAGGAAATAAACATGTCCACTGCAACAATTCCACACCAGCTCACCTTGAGCTTCTGAGGAAAATTCCCATAATGCAAAACCACAGGCTCCAGTCTCCACCACCACTACCCCTGATTACTGCTCCTACCTAAACCCTCACATTTTCCCAAGTCACTTGCCATTCTCCTCCTTAATTTCTCTCCTCTTTCCTTTTTTTTTTTTTTTTTTTTAAGAAAAACTTTAATGCACTACACATATTTATTACTTCATTTCTTTTTTTTTTTTTAATCCAGCTTACACAAATTATTTTTTTCATTTCTTGAATGAATTGTACTCAGGGATGGAAGAACGCACAGCAAGAAAACAAGAAAATTACAATGGGAAAAATTTATTGAATTTGGCCAATTACCGTTTATTGTTCTAAAAATCCCCGCCAGCCCCGATTAGTCCCCGCCAGGCGCTAGGCCTCCCTTGTCCGCCTTGGTTATTTTTCCGATTAGGCTCCGCCTAACACCGCCCAAGTCCCTCCTAGCCCCGATTAGTCTACGCCAGGTGCTAGGCCCCGATCTGCCGCCCGACTAGCGCAACGCTTTTTAGAACATCGTATACCGATGAAATTATCGATTCCAACAGAAAATGTATCGTTTGTAAAATGACCGTTTTTTTTGAATAAACATGGAAATATATAAAAAAGAAAGAAAAGTCCCGATCACAAGCCGATCGGTAGCAAAGTGAAAAACATATTAAATTTTAAAAGAAATAACAAAAATAACTTAAAAACGCAATTTAAATGTAGGGCGTCTATTTCTAGAGGATTTTGAAGGATATTATCATTAGTTTTGTTAGCACGTGCTCGAGTATCCTCTACATGGTCCGATGTATCATGTTGAATGTCGCCCCGTGATCCACGAGCCGCAATTTCCATAGCCTTCATAGTTTCTTAGGGATCACATGAGTGAAAGACAATCGGGGTAGTTGATGAGTCGCCTATCTTGGCCTTTAAGGCTTCCAATTTATCTTGTTCTTCTTCATCCGCCATATCGACCAATTTTGTTGGGCATCCGCACCATAGCTTCAAAACCTTCGGGACGGATTGTTCGTGATCGATAACATAATCATTAATAGGATGCTTTTTGAAATATCGTCCATGGCTTTTGTAGATCAAAGATGCTTATGTTCATCCAAGTTAGAAGAAATCATCGCACCAGCGGGGTATAAGCGACTATACACTGTCTCGTGTTAGCATGCGCTCTATCCTCTCAACAATTATATTAGTACAATCCGTTGGTGACTCATTGATATTAGTCTGCTCGAGTCCGTGCTATATTGGTATCATCTTGTAAGATATCAAATGTGTTATTGGTTGGTATGCCTGTTGAAGTCGAACCCCTCTCCATGTTTCTCCCTCGTCCGGCGTTTCAATTGCACCCACCCATTTCACATGTGTTCCCTTTGGGCCTCGTTAATTTGTTCACGGACAATCGAACGCAGATATCAAATGTGTTATTGGTTGGTATGCCTGTTGAAGTCGAACCCCTCTCCATGTTTCTCCCTGTCCGGCGTTTCAATTGCACCCAGCCCATTTCCACAGTCTTCCCTTTGGGCCTGTTAATTTGTTCACGGACAACTGAACGCCCACGAACCGGACTAGCTTCATGTTTACCCTTGTCCGTACGCACAGTTTCTTCATGAGTCTTCACTTGTCGACATTGGTTAATATTGTGTCCGACAATTCGGCAGTGAACACAAAAGTCCGGCAGATTTTCATAGCTAATAGAAACGAAGGAGCAATGTCCCACTCGTTCCACCATAATATGCTCTTATAGTGGATTGTTCAAATCCAACTCCACCAAAACCGGGACAAAATGACCCATTTCACCGGTCAATAATGAGTATCTATCTTAATAGCTATTTTATTAATAAGAGATTTGTGCCAATATTCATAGCTTAATTCGTAAATTCGAACCCACACCGAGCCAACGACGTGTTTATCTTGTATGGATTAAAATTTGGAATCCATTCATCAAAGCGGATTATCGCGGGTTGCAAAAGCCACGAACCCTTCGAGAAAACTTTGTTCCTTTCTTCCAAATTATCGAATTGAATGTTAAAATATCCCCTTCCCTGGCGTAATCAACCTCCAAGGATCGAAGTTTCCAAACCAAAGACAGTTTCAATTTGAGGTCTTGAAAGTCGTATGGTTTTGTACCTTTTGGTAGAATAATATGACCTACAAGCGAATTCCATAACTCGATAGCCCATTGTTGGTAAATTTCTTCATCCATCGTCACCGAGAATCATTGGCTCTTTTTGATTGGTCGAAGATGATGCCCCGTAATGTAGGGAATTTGCATAAGTCGCAAGCCATCCTCATGAACATCCAAATTGCGGTGGTTATTCAATTTTCCCCAAGTATGTTGTACTCTTCCACAACAGGGGAGTATGAGCCCGTAGAACTCGAGAACATTGGATGGTTGGTCGCTACTTGTATGTTGTACCAACCTTTAATCCCTATTGAAATTTTCCGATGGTATTGGAAAGTTCCAATGAAATTTTCCAACCTCCTCGTTGTACCATTGGAATTTATTTTGGAATTTTAAAACTCCAATGTAAATTCCAACGATTAATTCCAACATTTTATTTACGTTGGAATTTTCCAATGGTATATTTTAGCGATGGAATTTTCGTTGGAATTTTTAAAATTCCAATAGTATTTCCAATAGTTTATTCCTACGATTTTATCGTTGTTGGAATTATCGTTGGAATTTTCCAACAATTTGTTATGGTGTTGGAATTTCCGTTGAAATTTTAAATTCCAATGGAAATTCCAGCCTAAGGTTTATACCAATAATTTTATTTATCGTTGAATTTTCATTGGAATTTTCCAATGGTGTAATGTAGCATTGGAATTTCCGTTGGAATTTTAAAAATTCCAAGTTTCTATTTCGTTGAAATTATTTTGTTAGAATTTGATTGTTTTCTTGTAGTGATGGGTAGGCAATAAAATCGTCCCTTGAATTTAAAAGAAAAAAACTTTGTGACTTTATCAAAATTTAAAATGTTTTTTTCTCTATGAGTAGCTAATAAAATTATGCTTTGTAGATTGAAAGTATCTTTACACTTTCATATATAATACCCAAAAATTTCAAAGTTCGAAGCAAAGATTCTGACTCCGTTCCTAATTCAACCCGAACTAGTGATTGTAAAGTTGAATTTATGGTTAAGTACAAAACGTTCCCATGAGGTTTGGCGTATAAAAAAATCAGCTAATTAAGTCTCAAAGTTACAAACAACAGCCCTAGAGGTTTGAGAGAATGCTGCAAAACTAACCTAGTTTGTGTAAAGTTGATAATGCCCTGACGGATTTGTTAAAAGAAAAATAAAAAATTGAAGGGAAAAAGGAAAGTGAACGGACAAAATTACCCTAATATAGTTTAGACTTTTCAGTAATTTATGGAAGCCAAAGAAGTGGAAATTGTTTATTCTTCCTAACCAGATGCGGCTATTTGTAAGATTTCGCGGAAGATTTTTGATGTTGTGCAATTTGTGGAAACTAAATGATGTTTCAATAAATCTATAAACAAATTAAGTTGATGTTTGCAAAATTCATAAAAGATTTTGATGGGGAATATTGTAGTTTATGTTAAAATTGAATGATGTTTTTGTAAGTTCTAATAGATGTCACGTGTTTCTTTTATAAGTTCTAATAGATGCCATGCGTTTTTTAAGGACCAAAGAGAATTTTTGTCTCCTATAAATTGTGAATAGTACTGTCGGGTCATTTTTAGATTTCAGTTTAATTTTTGAAGACGTCAGGAATTCCTTAGATCAACTAACGATTGGGGTACAATATTAAACGGATCAAACCTTAATGTATTTTTGTAATTTTGAAACTTAGCTGGTTTATTCAGAACTACCTCAAACCTCATGGGTATTATTTTTTTAATTAACCCTTGAATTTAGAATGATGTTGATAATGGGTTTGAGTATAATCCATTCCCAAAAGTCAGATCAAGAGGGGAGAGTAGTGCACATTATTCGACATATAAGTAAATTACTAGTCTAGCATTCAACTTCTAACACATGTCCTTAAACTGAGCGTGTCATTTAAATGAGTCGGGTTTAACCCACCATTGCCTGCGAACCCTGGTGCTCTGATGTCCTCACATCGAATGTGTCATCAAAGTGGCTTAAGTCGAAAGTCAGTACTATCGCCTACAAATCCCAGTACTCTAATACTTTAAAAATTAGACAACTGGGTAGCACTCATTCCGAAAAACTACCTGAGAAGGAATTGATGCCTAATTACATAAAGGGATAAAAATATTTAACCCCTAAACTATTCAAAATTTTACACTTAGCCACATGAACGTTTAAACGTTATACTTAACCCACTCCAACTTTTCGAAATTTTACACTTTGCCTTAAATTTCAGATTTATCCCTATTATCATTGAAGTTGGTTTTCAGTTTACCCTCTAAACTTTAAAGTTGTTGCACTTTACCACCTAAGCTATAAATATTATTGCATTTTATACATTTACTCTTTTGGTCTTTCGATCCTCAAAAATGGTATCAGAGCCTAGGTTTATTAAGAACTTTAATTTATATTTATTACATTTATGTAATTAACAATTGGTGAGGAGAATTACTCCAAGAAAATGGATCTGGACAATTGTCCAAGATGTCTACCTTACAGGACATATCGTCAAATTTTGACGATGTATGCACAAATACACCAGGATAAGATAACATATTGGAATAATCAATATGTTGAAAAAGAACTCGCATGAGCCGATAAGGAAACCTTGAGACAATGCGATAAACAAGAAAGATATTATCCGAGTTTCCTTAGGTAAATCGGATATTATATGTTGATCCGATGAATCGTCAAGAAGCAAGCATTCATGAAAACGCCCATCAAATCATGACTCTTGATGGAGTACTAGAATGGAACGAGATACTTCCGCACACATCTAAGTTCTCAAAAGATCTTAGAGAAGTCCAAAAGATGGTGCAACATTATGGCAACCGCCTTAAACATCTACCAACACAAGTTCATCAAATCCAAAACCAAATGGAGACGATGGTGAAATATCGAAGGAGACTCTTGAAATCCTTCATGATATTGAGAAACGAGTCAAGAATCGGAAGAAAGACCAAGTACTTAAGGAAAAGAAGCGACATTAATTTTGGAACATTACCCTATTTACACCAAAATAGGAAACCAACCGAAGTTGTGCGAAAGATGGCGCATTTGATGAAAAGCTCATTGCTATCATCAAAGAAAATCCATCATAAACTAAAAAGTGATGAATATGGAGAAGATAAATCTTAAAGATCTACATGACCTTGCAAAATCCTTCGCAGGATTAGGAATTGTAGATTTAAAGATGAATGCGAGGAGATGGATCGGCTTTGGTTACACTTGACCAATAGGGAAGACCACATCCACCACCACCAAGAAATCCCAACGTTGTAGAAAGTTGGGTTCAAATCATGGAGAAGAACCAATGCCGCACGCCGGAGATTTTACCACAAGAGGAGTTCGTTATTTAGAACTCGGCAACATTACAGGAGGCCAAATCTTTATAATACATCTTATGGAAAATCGCACTCGATCCGATACATCCATATGGATTGATGCTAAACTGGATATCCCGCATTTTAAAAATCGAAGTCCTTATTGATGATTGGCGCCAAGAATGAGAATTGTAGCGGTACCTCGATCTTACGAAGGATGGATTCATCTTACTCCTTGAGATGAGCCTTGAAGGATCTATAAAGATTGCATGGGATATGACGGTGAGATATGAAAACACATCACAAATAGAGAGTCATTGAAAGGAATTGTCGATAATATGGCAAAATTATTCAAAATCCATTTTATCGGCAAGCTATTTTGAAGGATTGTAAGAAGAAAAAAAAAAGATATAAACAAGCCCTCATCGCTTCGAAGTTACATGATATTTGTCATATTGACGAATATATCAAGTTGTTCACCGAAAACCGATGGAAGTCCAAGATGGAAGACAAAAAGCTTCGCAACTATTTTTGTGAAAATTTCGAGCCCGGAGAGAAATGCTTATCATGGAATACAAGAGTGCAAATGATTTAGATACGATGGCGGAAGAATGTCATTCTAAAGACAAACTATTCGAATAGTGCCATCAAAGACTATACAGAAATTATAAGAGATTACGAGGAATTAACAAAACAATTCCTCTATGTTGCGTAGATGATGACATTCAACAGATTGTGGGAGGTCAACCACAGAGGCATAAGAAAAAGAAGGAGAGAAGCCATCCATACTACCGTGGAAGTAGCGGCAAGAAAATGAGTAGGTCTTCCGGAGACCTAGAAGGTTTTGGTCAAAACAGAAGGCCCGGTTATAAATCGAGCAAAGACCATTACCAAGTAGAAGTAGAGCCTCTTCATCAGGTTCTAATCAAGGAAGTAGCAGCGAGAATCCCCCGGGAAGAAGAACTTTGAGGCGAGATCACACCGAGCAAACGAAAGTTTCAAAGATTGTAATTGGCTGGACATATGAGCAAGAGGGCATATCTCAATAGATTGCCCAGAGAATAAAAAATGAGGAGTTAGACGGTTTGAAGCTACACCAGAAATTAAAGAAGATGTCTACTATCAAGATCTTATACATGTGTATCAATTTGAGGATCTACCCTTAGATGAAAGCATCTATGAAGAATAGATCTATTTCGATGATGGAAGTGAATCTAGTTGTAATCAAAGTGAAAAAAATTCTTCAAAGCAGACGGTCAAGAAGGATATGTCGATTCCTCTCCCACACTATAATTTTCTCATAAGACTCTTATGAGAATTATGAAGGAAGATCTAAAGTTTTGAGATATACGATGGATTTCTGATTGGAGCTATGGAAAAGGCTTTGGATAAGATTGGATTTTGTAATGTAAAGCACCAAATTATCCACAGAGTTGTTCGCCAAAAATATTTTGGATCATACAATTTGCAAGTGTACATTGTAGTTTATAGAATAATGGCAAGCAATGTCGTATATCCTCAAGGATTGATATTCAAACACATAAGCTATAATAACATCACATTCCAATTTTATTGAAGCGACCGAAAATTGAGTTTAAGTAAAAATCAAAAATTAAAAGGAACATTAAATAAATTTGCGAACCCCACAAGTATTTTCAACAACTACAGGAGCAACCTTAGGCACATAATCTCAACATGTTTCTTCAATATTAAATGCAATTAAAGTTTTAAAAACCAATTCATACAATTCTACGGGTTCAATTCCTAAGATAGTTTAGTCCCTCGCGGGTGATAAATAAATGAGATTAATAACAATTGTAGATCTCTCGATACGTTACAACTATTATTAACTCCCAAATGATTTATGAATTGAATGACTCCCCACAAAAAGCAGTTGTAGGTCTCCCAACACGTTACACATGTTTATGTCTAAATTCAATTTCCGTCTTTATTAGAACTCATCCCGAATCTCGCACTAACAAATATGACATGCTAATTATTCCCGACAAATAAAAGCAATTATAAATAAGCACTCAAATTCATAAAACAAAAACATGAATCAATTAAGAAAACAATTAATCAAGCTTTAACATGAATCCACAGATTTTGATTATGCCCTAAGATCCGAAAGATTGGCCAACCATTGATAACAAATTCATAGACAAATTCAAATCAACATTATGACATCGTTTAAAGTACAGACAAGAGATCTTAGACATAGAAAGAAAACCCCTTCTTGTCGGGATGGATTCTCCTTCTTAGCCTTCAAGCTCTTGTGCTCCGTAGATGCGAAAGCCTTGTGGTGTTCTTTGCGACCTAGCCTTCTCTCTCTCAAAAGATCTTTGATTCTTGCATTCCTGTGTAATTTGATGTGTTTTCTATGTATGAAGTGATCTTGGATGATGTATGATGATCAAAATTCGTTCGTGCCTTGGTCTCCTTTATATAGCCGCTTGGAGAGGTCATTTATAGAGTTGGAACGGGAAAAGAACTCCAAAAAATGCGTCTAGTGAGTCTCACACTACCTGGCCGTGTGGCACCATACGGACGTGTGGATTTTTTTCCCTTGCCCATACGGTTGTGTGGGTTCACACGATCACCGTCCGTGCGAAGGGCCTGGTTTTGTCCCCTATTTTCCCACTTCACAAGGTTGTGTCATCTTACACCACATGGTTCGGCCGTAACGTATTTTGTTCCGTGTTTTTGTCGGAATTCGCTCCTGGGGTCTTCATGAAAGTTGTATCCCTTTCTCTTAGATTTCCATAGCCACTTGAATCACCTTAATATCAATTTTGTAGAGAAAGTTATGGCCAAAATACATCAAATATATATCATTTTAAATCAACCAAAACACATCGAATATCGTGCAAAATGCATCAAATATATATCATTTTAAACCCTCAAATGCACGTATATTTTACATTCATCAAAATCCACCAAACATAAAGCATTGCTCAGTCCTCTAGAAAATTAAAATAATATCAAGGGTAAAAAGAACACACAAGAACACTATGAACATTAAATGTCATTCGACTCCATACTTAAGAAAAACCATGTAATTCATAATCAAAAAGTCATCATTCATAAACTCGGCATACTCAATACTCTCTTGGGTATTCGACATAGCGACTCACAAGTAGATAGTGTATCACTCGACTCTCAAAAGTGTATTGGATAGTGTTTACGCTCAAATTCAATTGGTGAAAGTTGAACTACCATAGGCTTGCAAATCGTCTAACATCTCGACCACTTTTGTGTGAACAATCTAAGAATCAAAAGGGACTTTTCATTTGGTTGTAATGTAGGTTCTTTGGTAAGGGTAGGGAAAATTTGGATTAAGTGACTTGAGCAAATAGAATTTAAGCGCACGCAGACTTGCAATTCACCAACCCAATTTTATAATAATACTAATTTTCTTTTTCAACTCAATTCCACCCGTATTTCTCCTTTTTCATTCTTAAGCCTTTTTGCCTCTTTTTTTCTTTCTTTTTTTCCCTAGCCTTCAAACTCTCATTTTTCATAATTTTTCAAAATTGTTTTTTGCTTTGTTCGATTTTTCTCTTATTTTTAAGAGATATTTCTTTCTTTTTCGAGCTTTATGTATTTTTTCATTCACCCAGATATCGCTTCATCCTTCTTTCTTTTGCCAACTTCCTCTCTTTATTCATAAAATTTTCACATCTCCCCAAAACTTGTTCATTTTCTATAAACTCAAAAATTTGAGGACAAAATCATGCTAAAGATTAATGTGGCTAACAATAAAAAATTTGACTCAAAATTGGTTGACTAGGAATCATGAGTTCATAGGTAGGCTTTTTAGGCTAAGTAGGCTAAACAAAGATGGCTTTAAATCATTTTCAAAAATTGCACACACACATGGCTTCAATGAAGATGTGAGCAAGTTCTAGAGTTCTAGCAATCATGAATGACACACTCAAGAAAAATAAGTCCGCATAATATAAAACGGTTTAAGGCACAAAGCTCACAGCTTATTTTTGCAAAGATGCTCAAATACCTAATTTTCTCAACTAATGCCAAACAAATAAATGATATCTTCCCAACAATTCATCACATTATTCCGAAGTATGTTATCTCATTAAATTAAATGCTCATAGAAAAATCATATGGAAGTCGGGCATTTTCAAAACCTTGATTAAAATCAAACACAAAAGCAATTAAACGTGCTAAATAATAAACGTGCTAAAAATAAAAAATAAAAAAATCAAAAAATTTAAAAATTGTAATGCAAATTTTTATGCTCTACATGCAATCCTAGATGCAATGCAAAATGCAAGAAAATACTAAATGCAAATTTTTATGCTCTACATGCAATCCTAGATACAATGCAAAATGCAAGAAAGTACTAAATTATGCATTCTTGACAACCTCCCCCAAACTTAAAATATGCTTCGTCCCAAACATATGAGAAAATTATCAAAAAAGAGGAATGCGTAAAGAGTACTTACTCGGATCGTCCGGTGAAGCCGGAGCTCGTCCATCAAATTTGAAATTGGAAAAGTAGATCGAAATGACGGTTGGGTCGCGTGCGTCCATACGCCTGTGTGTTGTTTTTTGTTTTTTTTTCATTTTTTTCATTTTTTTACCCGAGTTTGTCGAGATGTCTCTTGGGTTGCCTCCCACAAAGCGTTAAGTTTTACGTCTTCGGCCAGACTTGATTTCTAACATCACCGTCGTTGAAGCGTAGCCGGTTGAAATCCTTGAGCCCTTATTTATGTACCATCCATCAAACGAATGGTGTTGCACTATTTTCTCCGATTAAGTTCAAAGATCATTTGAGAATTTGCACTTTTGATATTGGGCTCCCACTTTGCAAAGAGCGATTTGGGCTACTTGTATCTCCAAAGATTCCGGACTCGCATTCAACAAAAACGATGTTAGAAACGAAGAAGAAAAAAAAAAAATAAAAAAAAAAAAAAAAAGAAAAAAATATTTACCAAAAAAATGTTTCAATTAAGATGAACTACTTATTACTATATCTAAGTAGAATCTATCAATCCCAGAACGGGGCGCCAAAAACTTGTTCGCCAAAAATAATTTGGATCATACAATGCAAGTGTACGGTGTAGTTTATAGAATAATGGCAAGCAAGGTCGTATTTCTCAAGGATTGATATTCAAAACACTTGGGCTATAATAACATCGCATTCCAATTTTATTGAAGCGACTAAAAATCAAGTTTAATAATAAAATCAAAAATTAAAAAGAAAAATAAATAAATTTGCGAACCCCACAAGTATTTTCAACAACTACAGAACAACCTTTAGCACATAATCTCAAGATGTTTTTGCAATATTAAATGCAATTAAAGTTTTAAAAATCAATTCATGTAATTCTATGGGTTCAATTCCTAAAATAGTCTAGTCCCCTCCGGGTGATAAATAAAATGAGATTAATAACAATTGTAGATCTCCTAATACATTACAACTATTATTAACTCCCAAAAGATTTATGAATTGAATGACTCCCCACAAATAGTTGTAGGTCTCCGACACGTTACACTCGTTTATGTCCAATTCGATTTTGTCTTTTTAGAACTCATCTCCGAATTTCGCACTAACAATATAACATGCTAATTATTCCGACAAATAAAAGCAATTATAAATAAGCACTCAAATTCATAAAATAGAAAACATGAATAAATTAAGAAAACAATTAATCAAGCTTTAACATGAATCCACAGTTTTGATTATGCCCCTAAGATCCGAAAGATTAGCCAAACATTGATAACAAATTCATAGACAAATTCGAAATCAACATTATGACATCGTTTAAGCATAGACAAGAGATCTTAGACATTGAAAGAAAATCCCTTCTTGTCAGGATGGATTCTCCTTCTAAGCCTTCGAAGCTATTGTGCTCTCGTAGATGCGAAAGCCTTGTGGTGTTCTTTGTGACCTAGCCTTCCTCTCTCTAAAATCTTTGATTCTTGTGTTCTGTGTAATTTGATGTGTTTTTCTCCGTATGAAGTGATCTTGGATGATGTATGATGATCAAATTTCGTTCAGGCCTTGGTCCCTTTATATAGGTGCTTGGAGAGGTCACTTGTAGAGTTGGAACGGAAAAGAACTCCAAAAAAAATGCGCCTGGCAGAGTCCCACATGGCCGTGTAGATTTTTGCCTTTTCCCACACTGATTTGTGTGGGTTCACACGGTCTAGCCGTATGGGCCTCGGTTTTGTCCCCTATCTTCCCCACTTCACACGGTTGTGTCATCTCACAACGGCATTTTCACGGTCGTGTGACACCACATGGTCCTATTTGTGTGGACGTGTTTCTTTCCATGTTTTAGTCCGAATTTTCCCGAGGTCTTCATGAAAGTTGTATTCCTTTCTCTTAGCTTTCCATAGCCACTTGAATCACCTTAATATCAAATTTGTCGAAAGTTATGGCCAAAATATTAAAACCTGCTAGTGTTGGAAACGTTAGCGCATTTGGGACGTTTTTAAGAAAATTCCCTTTTGTTTGATCGTCCATGCTTCTCTCCTTCATATACTTGCTCGCACCTTAGCTCTTGACCTATACTTTGGAGCATGATTTCATTTTATATCCAATTTAGCTGCATTTCTCGTAAAGAGTTACAAGAATACGCAGATCACGCCCAACAAAAGAAACCAACCAAAACACACTGAATATGCATGCAAATGCATCAAATATATATCATTTTAAACCTCAAATGCACGTATATTTTACACTCATCAACAAAGTAATTACCGGAGAATTTGACATCCCGATGGAGTTCGGTAACTCGATCGAGATGCGATTGGTCCCTTACCGAGAAGTTCGGAGATCAAAAGCACAATAAAAGAGAAGTTGCAAATATACTCTCATGGATTCACATCGAGCTATAAGAGTTATTATTAAAGCAACATTCAAAGAAGGATTGATTCGCCACTCAACTTAGCTATCTTTGATAAGCGAATCTCAAATCTCAAGGTTTCATGGCTTGAGCGGTCACATGAAATTTGTATGGGAAATTGGAATTTAATGTCTATCCTAGAATTGCATACAATTTGGGAGATCGAGGCTTCAACACAACCTTAACCCTTCATCAAGATTTCAAAAGGACATATTTGATGAAAGAATGAAAAACAGCCTTATTCGATCACATACAAGATTTCTTATGCTCTTTCAAATATACATCATTCAAGTTTTCTTAAGGAATGAATTTATTGAAGTCCCAAGAATATTTGAGGACTTTGCAGCAGTAGTTCTACCCGAACTTATTGAGTCTCCAACAATAAAGGAGATCGACATGCAAATTCAAGATCAATCGATCTTGAACAAAAGTCGAAGTCTCGAGTTGAGCCAAGAAGGATGTCTTTCCAACAAGACAGAATGACAAGCAAAGAGCCGTTGGGAAGAAAAAGACCGAGTACTGATTCAAATAATCCCAAATGTTTTCAAAACACAAGGAGAGTTGAAATGTCCGAATGATGGAGAGAAGTTGAAGTAATATTCGACATGACTCAAAAGGATAATATTTTTCCTTGTGATGTTCTATATTATCTCCAACAACATATAGTTGGAAGATATCAAGGAAGCCTAAAGATGAGTGAAATTGAGTTGACTATCACAGGGACAACAGAAAAATCCTGAGCGATTAATACGTGGTATTGAATTTCTTGAGGATCATAAACCTTGGAAAGATTACAAGATGGGATGGAGTTCACATGGCGATAAAAGATACAAAATTAGATGACCACTAGTCCATTCTCCATATACATTTCTATTGGAATGTTATATGATGAATACAAAGCCGAGTATTTCACGCTATATTGATTCAGTGCGAGAATATGTACGCAAAAAGGAGGTTTTTCCTAAAGAATTTGGAGAAGATTTACCAGCTATTGCAGAAAGGATTTCTCTAAAAGGATTCTTATCCTTAATCGAGGAATTAAACAAGTAGAAATCATGATCGAGGAGACGGACGGTACTTATGGTACAAAGTGAAGACACCACCAATCTATTTCCATGATATAGATGAGCAGATGTTTTGTTGGGAAACAATTTCCTACAAACATTCAAGCGATTTACACAAGAAAATGAGACAAGAAGGCTTATTTTCACAACCTTATGTGATTATAAGATAATTGTCCAAAATGCATGAAGCATTCTATAGGAAAATGCCTATCAATTTTCGGCAGAATCATGGTGATGAAGCCAAATTTTGAAATCTAAAAATGGCGGATAAAAGAAGATTTGGTGATGCATTATAATCCTTTCGGCAATATGGTTCAAAGCAGTAAAGATACAAAGAGATGGGATAATAATTTGTACTCATTCAGATACAAGAAGAAGAACGAGTACCTCCGAGGCTATTACAAAATTATTAAAAAGCCTAATGGAGAATACAGAGTGATGTTACCATAGAGGAACAAATATCACTCGAGGATGTCAAGAAGAAGATCCAAAGGAATTATAATGAAAATCCTTTGGCATGGTGGGATAAGAACGAGCTCAAAGCTTCCTTAAAAGTTCAACCAGGAAAGGAGTATGAGTTCGTGAGATTCAAACCAATCCTTATGAACCAAGAGGATCGTGAGGATATGCAGAAGATACTTAAAGAACATCTTGACCTTAAGTTGATTTCACCGAGAGTTTCTCTATACAGTAATCCAGGATTCTTAGTCAAGAACCATGGAGAAATAAAAAGAGGAAAGCCAAGACTTGTTATTAATTACAAGGGGATTAATAACATTTTGGAATTTGATGGATATTATATCCCAAGCAGAGAACATCTGGTTAACTGCATCAAAGGTGCCAAGATATTCTCAAAGTTCGATTGCAAATCTAGATTTTATCAGATTAAGATGGATGAAGAAAAAGTAAGAAGTTCACAAACTTTCTCCACATCACAAGGACATTATATTTGGAACGTGATGCCTTTGGGGTTGGCTAATGCACCCGGATATATCAAAGGAAGATGGATAATCTCTTCAAGGATTATTTGATTCATGTTCGTATACATTGATGATATCCTAATTGCATCAAAGAACATGAAGGAGCACTCAAACATTTGGAAATATTTTGGATGTTTGTCACAATGAAGGATTAGTGCTTTGGAAAAGAAGAAAGCGAGCAATTGTTACAAGGCATTGAATTCTCGGAATTGAAATAGATGAATCCGAATTATCCTACAAAACCATATTGTGGAAAAGATACAAGGATTTCCAGATATTTGAAAGACAAGAAACAACTTCAAAGTTTTCTGAGTTGTTAATTTTGCTGGAATATTCATAAACAATCGCACATTACGGGAAGGTGTTTAGCCCATTACTGAGAAGGATGCCATTTTCAAATGGGAAAATGAACATCAAGAAGGGATAAAGCAGCTTAAGTAAGTTTGTAAAAAGCTCCAAAACTTATAATTCTACAAAATGAAGATGAACTCGGTTCTATATACGGATGCCGTTGATTATTGGTGGGCGAGTAGTTCTTACAAAAACCACACCAAATGGCGAAGTGTCAGATATTGCGGTCTTTTTATAGACATGAAGCAAATCGATGACATATAAACGAGAAAAAATTTTTTGCGATCATAAAGGCTTTCAAAAATTGGCCTTTATTTTTACTGGTTAAAAAGTTTGCTTTAAAAAATTGATAATTCAAGTGTCAATGCTTTTCGAAAAACAAAATTGAATCTACTTGAGAAAAGGCTAGATTACTTAGATGGCAAGTTGAATGCCAATATTATGATTATGATATTGTCATTATAAAATCTCATGAAAAATATTCTTAGATTTTCTAACAAGAGATGGAGGAATTGAAGTTGATTCCATCCTCACAAAGATCAAGACATCTTGGCGATCATCTTGAGATGCTTCTCCGAGAATTTGACACTATGGCCATCAATGCCGATTTGGCCGAAAGGTTACAAAAGAATGATCGGACAAAGTAATCGATCACATACGAGCTTGTGTTCGATCTCATTCCCATCCGAGATTGGCATTTCAAGGGCCACTCCTCCGGGCCGCTAATAAGCAAAGAAGCATTTAGAGCGCGAGGCTCCCAATCCATAGCAGAGGATTCAAGTACCTCTAGCATAGTCCTAACCCAATGTAAAATGTTGGCCCAAGGAAAGATGATACTCCGGAGTTAAATCCCGAGTTATCATGTCAACCAAAGACGTCCAGGGTAAAGGGCGAAAGAGATCAATCTTAGGCCTATGACGGGCAATTCTAAGGTTGATACTAACGAGATTAAAGTTTCTTCTTGGCGGGAATATCAAGCAAATTGGGAGAAACTTATCACAAAACAAGGATACATCCAAAAAGAACAAAGATTGAAATTTGTGGAAAATATCCAAGGGTATGGATGTTACTAAACTCTAATACACATGAGGTTAAGTGGTGGTATGAATTTGGAGCATCGGCTTCAATCTACACTACCTCCCCTGCTTTCGCGGAGACAAAACTACTGCCCAAATAGATCCAGGAAGAATTATACGAGTGCTGGTCCAATAATGAGAGACTAAAACGCGGCGATACTTTGGAATTATGTTTCATTAGTGCAACCTTAACCCATGGAAAAGGTAATCATGAAGCCTACCATTACATTCGGCTTGAAGGCTAGCTCGAACGTGCTTTTAAAACAATCAAGGAAGCAAGTTCGGAACAAGTTACTTCTGTTACGTCTTTTTTAACAAAATCAAATTTCAACAAAGACGAGCATAGGGTTTATGGGTCCATCTTTACAATGAGAGATGGACAAAGTCAAGTTTCCATTCAAGTTTTATCAAAATTTAGTGAACGGATCATTTCGTTAAATACCATGACAGGAAAAACTACAAGATTTGCGGAAGACCTATTCGAGAAAAAGAGAAGTCTTCTTTGGGAAAACAAGCTGCCAGGGAGTAAAAAACTCACCGAAAATACTGTAACATGGCTCATATTGGCCATGGGAAAATCATATTTGCCTGAATGTCCAAAATAAAAGGAGCCGAATTTGCAAAGGATTAGGCTAAAGATTGACCGAGAGACATCCAGGGATAGAGAAGAAAAATCACACAAGTCGCCAAGTATCTAATAATTCGGGGACCACCAAAAAGTAGATTCCCTAGATTGGGTGGTAACATGTGATATACCCACTTACCCAAAAGACAAAAGGTGGGTCATAACAAGAAAGAGATTGACATCCAGGTTGGTAGATACCAATAATTCAAGCAAATAACGTAAGCGTTGGCCATAATATTCCTTCCATGAACTAAAGGACGGAAAAGAAATGTCCTCGATAAAGGAGCTTTATCAACAAACTTTAGATACTGCATAAAAGGAGGGCCTAAACCATGTTATGTTGAGGAGGCTTCCACTTATTTGAGCAAGTAGATGCAATAATAGAAAAAGATAGAGGCATCCTTACCTCTATAAAAACAAGAGCTTGGGAAGGCTAAAGGCATCGATCAACATCCCTTAGTCTTCCAGAAATAAAATTTCCTTTGTAAAAATAAGTTGAGTGTTTAAAATTTTTGGGAGTGTTTTTTTTTAAGTTTATGTTTATGTGTAAGCGAGTGCAAGCTTCATATATAAGAGGCTAAACAAGTATTCTCCTCCCAAAAGGAGATTACTGATGTAATAAATCTTCTTTCAGTTCTTAATAAAAAGAGGCTTTTGCTTCAACTTGTGTTCATAATGTTCTATTAATTTATTTCTTTTAAGAATTATCTTATACGCCTGGAGTAGGAAACGAACCAAGGCTGTGTTGAGCAGTTGCTGAAGGAGTCGGATAACTTGTAGATCATCCTCCCTATTGGTTGAAGTTGAGCAGTGCGAACTGTTTGTCAAACGGTCTAGGGGCAGTAATTTTCCGACTGGTAGTGTTGTGAGCCATCGCACCCGGTGATATTTCAGTCAAAGAAGGTATGAATTTTAAGGGATTTATTAATTTTACGGAAGCATGTTGGGCCTGATAAGGTCATAATGGACTATTTTCATTTTCAATCTAAAGACCTAATTTGTATACGGATATATACTTGGAATGAGATCTTTGAAGAAGTATGTCCTGTTGAATTTATAGGCTGGAAACCTGACATGATCCATCTAAAACCTCAGAATAGAGACTGAATCTAAGTAGGTGTAACAATGCCACGAACAAAACAAGTGACGTAAAAATAAGGGTTCTTATTTCTAAAATCCAAAAAACAAATTGATTACGGAACAAAATTTTATGTTTATTGAATAATGCAATGAATTTATAATTATGTAGTAATTTGCCACAAATTGGAGTTTAAAAGGATAACTAGAACTATTGTTATAAAAGAATAAAACTATGGGGGCAAAATTGTCCATATAGGGTACAAATGTAATGATTTTCATAGTCCAGGGGCAAAGTATGACAAATTAAAGTTTGGAGGGTAAAGTGTAAAAATCGGGTAAAGTTTGAATGGTTAAGTGTTTTTATCTCTTACATATATGCACAATAATACCCTAAAAATTAGCATTGTGGGAAAAATCAACTACAAACAGCTGTTTCATAAATGTTATATATGTTCACTCTACATATATTTGTACATGATATAATCGAAAAAAACTCACACTATACTCGCTTTATTTTGACCATGCATAATAATATCATTTGAAGTCCCACCAAATTAAAGATTTTCCCCGGACGAGGTATTCATGATGTATATATGCACTGTAGGCTTGTCCAAGCACAAGGAATAGACATGCTGTTATGCTAAAGAACCATTGAACCGTAATACAATTTTCAAAGGGAATTAATGTCCATGTTTGGGAACCTTAGGACTAAGTAGTATATTCTAAATAATTATAATTCTGCACAAGATTATGTTGTGCCTTTAAATGACAGACAGTAATCATCGCAATTATAGCCGACAATCAAGATCTTTATGATCCTTCAAATTAATTACGCCTCTAATATTTCTATAAACAAATGACCATGTTATGCTGATTCAGAAGCCCATTTCTGCTTAATATTTTAAGTCCAAGGTTCAAATTCCTGTGGCATGTAATGGGCTTTTTTAGTAGTTTGTTTCCCCAGTCCATTTTTTTAAAGACTATATCGATGTGATGATATGTTTTAACCAAGATGACTGCCATTTATTTTTGGCCATGATCAGTTACTGCCTCATCATTTGAAGTGTAAAATTGAGGAATAATTTCTAGCTGCATGAACTAAGCCCATTTCTGTAAAAATCCAACATATGATTTTTTAGTTTATTAGTCCTTTTTTATTAATTGAGATGTTTTAACCAAGATGACAATGTATTTTTGATTATTTACTGCCTCATTTTTTAAATGTAAAATTGAGGAATAATTTTTTGAACTAAGTGTAAAAATAAATATGATTGTTTTATTTAAATTATTTTTGTAATAGGACAAAATTATTTACGTTTTTATTAAATGGAAACTAGTCCTTGTATTCTTTTTTCAAAAATATGTTTTCTTTGACCATTTTTGAAAAAAAACATCTTCTCTTGAGGAGGTATATTTCGGTATTGAGAAATGAATCTCGATTTCGAGAAACAATTGTCTTCGATCTCGAGAAATGAAAAAAATGCAAAATAGACAACTGAATTAAAAATGGCTAAAAAACTTTTGAAAATATGGATAAATGACCAAAAATCCACCGGATTGTATTAATAGTATGTACCACTAATATGTCATCAAATTCCAAACAGGTTCCTGCCGGCCATACAAACAAAATATTTAGGGGTCTTTAGGGTACGCTGGGGATTATCCTCTGCAACCAATAGATCTAAATACATAAAGAATGATTGCGGTACATCCAAATGATACTATTTGAGACATGTAACTTTACACGCTTCGTGAATTTAGCTTAGGCATTGCAGTACATTATTATTGTTGATTTATGGAGATTGTAGTACTAATTAGAAAAGAGCTTGATTATTGGATAATATATCAGTAATTGGTGCCCAAATTTAGAAGGATATGTCTTTTTGGTACGATCTTCTTTTGCTAAAGCCTAAAATTAAATCAAACTTAAGCAATGAATAAAAAAAGCCCACCAAGAAGAGAGAGAAATGGAATTTCAAAATGGAGATAAAGATAATGCAAAGATCAACTTGTCAGATAATGTCTCTTGGCCAAGCTCAATCTTTGAATCGACCCCTAGTTCTTGGATCTAGGAGCATCTTAGTATACATCCCACCATGCTTTTTTTTTTTTTTTTTCCCCGAATCAGATATAATTGTTTATTTATTATGTATAGTACACTTAGGCTTCCTGTCTGAAATGCCCGATATATATGTATAACCCATCCACCTCACAATAAGTGTGAAAAATGAACACGTATGAAAGAAAGTGTTAAAATATCATATTTACCCTTAACTAATGTGGATGAAAAATTATACGTCATAAATACATTTACTAAATAAATTAATATGAATAAGGGTAATTTTGGATAATTCTTTACTTATTAGTCTTGAAAATATCAAACCGCCATATTTTTTGAAGAATTTTTTATCACATATTATGAATTAGCGGGAGTATGCACTATTTTATATATATATATATATAGAGATTGATTCAAATGAGATAAATCCTTTTAGGTTAGTCCATAAGAACACTTATTGACTTTTGATTTAAAATTTTGGATGGTATAGATCATTTTAGTTAATTTAGGCATATAAGGGTATAATTGTACTTTTATATTTAATTAGTTATGTTAATTGGACGATTTATTAGCTATTTTTAAGGAAACATAATCTTACCTTTCATTTATCCGATCTTTAGGGAAGAAAATCATCAACTTGGCGCGTTTTTCAAAATTGATATTTCTTTCCGCCATATTTCCAATCGTTTTATCAGATACTTAGTTGTGGACATATACTAAGTCATGTTTTATTGTATATTTAGTTCGGTGAATTTGTATACTTGGTTCATTGGAATCGTATTCTTAGTTATATAAGTAGTTTAGTAAATTTGTATACTTAGTTATGTGGATTTGTATACTTAGTTATATAAGTAATTCGGTGTAATTGTATACTTAGTTAAATATTTCGTATACTTAGTATTAATGTATAGTTAGTTCAATGTAATTGTATACTTAGTTAAATGTTTCGTATACCTAGTAAAGTTTTAATGTACAAGTAGTTTAGTTTAATTGTATACTTAGTTAATTATTTATGTATACTTAGTAATGTTTTAATGTATAGTTAGTTTAGTGTAATTGTATAATTTTCATTAATTGTTGCACGATTTTGTTTCCATATTTGAATAATTTGCGAGTTCGAATGAGAAGAGAGAAAAAAAAAGGTGAATCGCTTGATTATGGGAACGTGATCAATACAAAATCACGCCCCTAATTTTTGGAAGCGGTTACTATATTTAATTTCTGATTCCTATTTTATCCCTTCATTGTATACTTACTTATGAAATATTGTATATATTGTAATATATCTTAACCTAAGTATACATAAATATTTAACTAAGTATACAATTACATCAATTACTTATATAACTAAGTATACAAATCCACATAACTAAGTATACAAATTCACTAAACTACTTACTAAACTACTTATATAACTAAAAATACGATTCCATTGAACCAAGTATACAAATCCACCGAACTAAATATACAATAAAAATGACTAAGTATACAAGTCCACCGAACTAAGTATACAATAAAACGACTGTTCTCACAAATATGGCGGAAAGAAGTATCAATTTTGAAAAACGCTTGAAGTTGATGATTTTTCCTCCCTAAAAATCGGTAATCGAAAAGGTAAGATTATGTTTATTTTAAAATAGCTAATAACCATCTAATTAACATAACTAATTAAATATAAAAGTACAATCATACCTTTATATGCCTAAATTAACTAAAATGATCTACATCATCCAAAATTTTAAATCAAAGTGTATAAGTGTTCTTATGGACTAACCTAAAGAGATTGGTCTCGTTTGAACCAATCCTATATATATATATATATATATATATAGGAATAGGATCAAATGAGACCACATAATTAGAGTGAGACAGTGTGGACTAATCCTAGCCACAAATCTCAAATTTTAGATGGTTAGAATTTTCCCAATTTAATAATTATTTTAGATTTATTTTAAAGTTGACAAGGGCATGATTGTAATTGTGCAAAACAGTCGCTCACCCACCAAAACCGCCATGTCCGTAAAAACCTGATGCAGTTCCCTCAAATTCTTCTCCATATCCTCCTAATTCACCATTGACCCTATAAGGCTTCTTCAGATGCATGGGAGAAGAAATGTACGTTGGGGACTTATTCTTCTGATGCTCATCATCATCATTCCCAATTCATAGTGTAATTGAAACAGAGTTTCTCGAGAAACAGAGACCCAAAGATACAAGGCGATGACAAAGATACCCAATCGCGAGAACCGTTTTGGGGCTTTGTGGAGGAATCGTCTCGAACGAAGACGAAGATCGAGGTCAAATTTCGAACAGGCGGGGGATTCATCGACTTGATGAGGTGATTGCGCGAGTTGATGTTTGATGATCGGAGAGAGTTGACGATTGAGCAATTGGGTGTAGAGAGATTCCAAGTCGCGAGCTCGTCTTTGATTCCTTCGACGTCTTCAAGAATCGATCGAGGTTAACGCCGCGGTGGAGGGGATTTAGTCATCTCGATGGTGTGGGAATTTGGGGCGGGGATTGGTCGTCTTGCCCACGAGGAGGCAAAGATTAGGATTAATGTACACTTAAATGTTTTTCGATGTATACTTATATGTGTTATGATGTATAAATAGTTAATTTTTGATGTATATATTTATGTTGTTGTATACTTATTTTTTTTGTTGTATATTCATATGTGGTTTGTTGTATACTTATTATGCAGTAAAATTATGTTAAACATTAAACAAAATAGTGTTAAGTATACATTAAATATATGCTAAATATACAACACAATAATGATAGCGTTATTTTCTCTCTCTCTAATTGATTTACTTAATCAACGGTCCCCGTATATATTAATGAGCGTGATTCTCTCTCTATAAATGATTCCTTAATTAATGGTCCCCACATATTTTTGTTTGACCATTTTAATATACAATACAATTATGTTAAACATACAAAGAAAATAGTGTTAAGTATACATCAAATCATTGATAAGTGTACATCATATCTTTGCAGAAAGCACATGCGTGATTTTCTCTCCATAAGTAGCGATTTTCTCGCGATTTTCTCTCTCCCCACGTGATTTTCTCTCCCTAATAATCGATTCCATATTTGGATGGTCCCCACATGTTTGTTTTGACAATTATACCTTATTTTGCCTTAATTAAATGTTTAATATAATTTTAACCCCTATTTATCTTAGCCATTGATATAGATAAGAGAGGTTGAGATGAGTCCACATTGTCTCACTATAATATGTGGTCTCATTTGAACCTCCCCATATATATATATATATGTATATATATATAGGGAATGGTTCAAATGGGACAACCCCATTATATGAGACGGTAGGGATTTATTATAACCGTTGGATTGATCTTTTGGATGATTCAGATTAATCCCATTATTTTAGGCAATTAGTTAATGCAAGAGTTTAAAATGGTAATTTATATTATTTTCGAATTGTTAATTAAGGGTAAATATGTCTTTTATATTTTAGTGTAGAAGGTAGGTATTATTTTACCTTTTTCAGCTCCTAAATTTAAGGGGGAGTTATATCCTTTCAAAATGTGATAAACACAAAATAATGGCAACTAAAATCTTACCAAATCAAACCCAATGAGCCCCCAAAAAAATGGCGGAGATAATTCCTAAATTATAGTGTCATTTTTTCCATAAGATAAATGCAATCCAATAAACAAAAAAAATAAATGTATAAGACATTGAAATTTAGATTTTTATACGAATGTGAGGTCTAACCGCACAATAATATTAAAGTGAATAAACTGTATTATTTGGAAGGATTAAACACGTTCTTATCGACTTAGTATGTATAATGTATATCATCCTAAATTATTTGGAAGGATTAAACACGTTCTTATTTTTTTGTATAAAATAAATGCACTTCAATACACAGTGAAATAAATATATAGTACAGTGAAATTTCGACATTTATACAGTACAATGCTCTTAACCACACAATAATGTTAAAGTGAATAAACAGTATTATCTGGAAGGATTAAATACGTTCTAATACAACATTCAAACTAATTACACAGTAAAACTGCACTAATTATATAGCATTCTAATACTATGTACGCAGTAAAACTGCACTAATTATACATCGTGTTACATTAACATCTCACTAAACACACATAAAATCTATAGTGAGTATACATACATTCTTGCTTTTGGTTTACAGGATATATACATAGCCTTTCCACCCAAAAATAAATCTGGAAACATCTTTTTTCCCTCAAAAAAACAGTAAAACTGCACTAATTATACAACATTCTAATACTAATTGTGCAAAGAAAAACTGCATTTAATTATACAACATTCTAATACTAATTACGCAAGAAAAACCGCACTAATTATACATCATTCTAATACTATATCCATATTCACCTTCCGACACAAAACCCCTTTTTTCTCGGTCCCTTCTCCATCATAACTTTTTCCCGTAGCATACTCGCCATGACCCTTGCACTTGCCCCACTCCAGCTAAGGCCAACAACATTATAAGAAGCAGAGAGCGATTCGGACTTTAGCCGAGGACATAAAATGGGTGAAGAGTCGATTGAAGCAAGTGGATTGCATATGCGTAGAATGTTCTACGAAAGGCATAAACCACCCACACGTCAGCAGTAGCTCCAGGATCTCCTTCGTTCAAAGCCATATCGCACTATGAAGGAGAAGAAGGAAATAACCACACCGCTCTTCCTTGCCAGGTGAACTACTTGTATAAGAACACCACATCAACTACGGGAGCCCAGGCGCAAGGAGGACGAGACGTATTTGAATTTCGCCGAGTCGGCCCACCTAACACCAGATTCGAAAGTTGTTGAAATTGGATGTGGCACACCGTGTTGGCCCGCATTTCATCCGAGACTTAGATCCAGGGCATTACTATTGCCCGAGAGAGATGAACTTTCTCTAACGGGCCGCATTCGCTCACGAACTTCCATCGCAAGGTTTGTTGTTTAAGTTTGATACATGCGAGTGTTGTTTTTCTTCATATGCCACGACAAACTTGTTTGGATTGGTTTGGAGAGGCGTGTGATTTTGTTGATTAGGTTATTAATTAAATCCCTAATTTGTAGGAAAGATTTCGGAAGTTTTGGATATCATATCTATGACTATTTTACCCTTATAATTATCAGTTTAAATCATTAATTTATTTTTTAATCATTAAATCTACACCATCAATCAAAAAAATTTAATGGCTTGGATTAGTCTCCACTGCCTCATATAAGGAGGATGTCCCATTTGAACCAATCCATATATATATATATATATATATATATATATATATATATATGGATCAAATGAGTCCTCCTACTTTTGAAGTGAGTCCATATGAACACATCCCAACCATAGATTAACAATTTTGGGTGATCTAGATTTTTAGGGCTTTTTTATGTTTATTTTTTTGTTTCAAAGCAATTAAAAGCAAGGCGGGGTGGTAATTTTGCATTTTAGAATCGATTACTAAGATTTTATTCCCTCCCTCACGTCTATTCCCCACTCTTCACGTCTCTTTTCCTCTCTCTCCGAATGTTTTAGTTTCAAAAGCTCTCCATTTCTTCTCTCACTACTTTGATTCCTTGCGATTTTCGATTTCGATTCGATATTTTGAAGGGTTTGACTATTTTGAAGGTAAGTTGTAATCTCGTCCGGTTGTGTGTTGAAGTTTCAATTTGTAGGTAGTTTCCAACTTTATAGGGTTTATGAAAGTTTAATTTGCAGTTTTTTTTTCGATTTTGCAACTTCAATATATATTTTTTTGTTCTGTGATGGTTTATTGGGTTGATGTTGCGTATTTTTATATATGTTTGCACATTGGTATTTTTTGTTGTGTTCAAACATGATTGTGGCCTTTTTTCATTTGCTTATGGTAGTTGTTAGGGTTCCTTGTTTAGTTTGTTCGTAAATAATACATGACTCCATCACAATTCTATTATTTATGTCCGATTTTGTTGGAATGTTTCGATGCTTATGTAATTGTATACCTCCGCTTATGTAATTGTGTAACTCGCTTATGAAGTTATTAATATTTTCATGCGAAGTTTTAGATTTTTGTAACATGGTATCATTTGGTATGAGCACCTTTCTCCTGCCTTGTTGAATATTTCTTTTATATATGTTCATGCAATAAAATTACATTGCTTACGTATGATAATTGTTGTGCATGTGTAGTATAACATTCCCGCTTGTGTACTAAACTTCATATGCATATTGCAATACTTGCTTGTATAATATAGATGTGTTGCTTATATAATGTATATGTGCAGCTTATGTATAACCTTTTGCTATTCTAAGTTAGTACTAGTGTTGCATGCGTAGTATTTATTAATTGCTTATGTAGTTGAAACTTTGTGCATATAAAGTTGTTTTGATGCATATGTCTTTGTGACTTTTTGCCGCTTAGATTTTTGCTCGGTGCATTTCCCAAAGGTTGTACGTTGGCTGCACGTTTTATACGTAACTCTAAAGTGTTGAGGTTGGCTATGGACCCGGAGGGACAATGAAAATAAGGTGGATTGCGGTGTTTTGCCATGCGCCACATGGAAACATACATGGGCGGAGAGGCATGAGGAATGGGATAGTGGTTTGATGAAGAAAATTTCGCACGATTATCCATGTTGCGGACAAAGTACGCCGCTATTGCTTTGGCCGACATGAACGAACTCAAGGAGAAGAATTTGCTCGAGGCAAAAAAGTACAGTGGATGAAGTAGTTGTAGGAATTTGAATTTGATATTGTAACTCTATTTCAAACAAGATACCTTGATGTGTTTCTTTGTTTTATGTTGTCATGTTGCAAATCTTTTTATAAACATGTAGGTAGGATCGTACATTTTCTTTTTCTTTTTGGGTAGGTACGATGTTTTTGTGTAAAGTCTACATTAGCATTGCATGCATAGATTAAACAATTGTAGGTACGATGTTTTTGTGTAAATAACATTTAGTTTGATGCACGTGTAGATGTGCAATACAACAATGATTAAATATATATGTTGCTTGTGAATTATAATTTGTATGCATATGAAGAAGCCTGTTAGTGCTTACAAAGAGATGACTGTTATTTCCAAATAATTTTTCTTATATCATCAAAGTATTCATACATTTTGCAATTCTTGCTTATGTAGTACATATTTGTTGCATATGTAATATATGGGGGGACGCTTATGTATAAGCTTTTTTGGATTTTAAGCTAAATGTATATGTGTTGCATACGAAACATTCATACATTGCTTATGTACTTGAAGTTTATTGCATAAGAAGTTTATCACCAGAGCAGATTCAAAAACATAGTTTGTAACTAAATATCCATGTATAATGTCTAAGGAAATAAAGTAATGAAAATTATTATAGTGGTCTTGTGCTACGCTACGCTTTGCTTGTCAGGTTCTGGCTATTGTGGTTCCCAATGTCTCCACACTTCCCGCAATGTCTCTTTAGCTTTTTGCTTGCCTTGATTGCTTTCTCTTTTTGGCTTTGTATTTGGCTTTTAACATGGCTACCACTACCCTTGTTCTTGACATGTTTTGGTGGCAAAACTTGAACTTGTAGTTGTGATGTAGTCCCACCAAAGTCCTCTAAGAACGCCTGTTTGTTCAATATACCGGATTAACCCCTGTTGCATGAGTAACAACCGCTTGTGGTCTTGAATGATTTTTCCCAAAGATTCCGGTTGTTCTTTGTTGCCTTTTTGTAATCATTGCATAACAATGAAAAAAATCGACCATATTTTTACAATGTTGTATCGACTTCGTGCCCACTTGTGTAGTGACAAAGTGATCCAATGTGTGTACAAGCAACATAACAATATTACATAAGCGTAAAACACTTTACTTCATAAGCAGAAATGCTTTTCTTCATAAGCAATCATATTTTCATGAAACACACGTGTGTTTACAAGCAACATAACAATACTACATAAGCAGAAACACTTTTCTTCATAAGCAACAAATTAATTATTCACATGCATGATTTTTGAGAGCATGTTTTCATGATAATTTTTTGCAGTTTTTAACACTCTAACGAAGTAATGCTTTTCATAAGCAGTATGACGATACTACATAAGCAGAAACTGTTACCTTCATCTACAGAATATGATCAATATCATACATACCTTTCCCAAGCTATGTGTATAATTCTTCTTCAAATATGTTGTTCATCTCTTCTGCATGCATCATGATATGCGATTGATTCTCCACAAATATGCAGCAAAAATGGCGTTATATTCAAGCTAGGGAGGCTGGTTCGCTTTATATCATGAAAATCGTTCAATGAAGAAGAAGGAAGAGATCTGTTCACGCTGATTTTGCTGGATCGATTTGGAGAGATTTTGCGTGATTATAAAAGTTAAGAGAATCCGTTTTGTTGGGTAATTTTGTAGGATTACTAATTTACCCCTCCTCTATTTTCCAAAGATTTAATTTGTAATTTTAGCTCTAAAAATCACAACCATTAGAAAATCCAGGATATGTGGCTAGGATTTGTTCTGTGGACTCACCCTATGAGGTGATATCATATAACCCTCTCCCTATATATATATATATATATATATATATAATAAAAGCATTAGTACTTTGAAATAAAAATATGCAATTTTCGGAGTTCATCAATTAGTGTGTGGTTAATGTTGTTTGTTTCTTTTGAAGAAAGACTGTATTATTACTTAACGTAATTGATATAGTCAAGAAGGCTTATCTCCAATCTCCATCTCGTACTTCAATTGGAAAATGAGTGCAGAATTTCCCACCCCTCTTTGTCCAATGTGATTAAGAAAGAGTAAAGCCAAACACACAGTGGTGATTGGACTCATGATTAGATGCCCCATCTTCATATATAGACTCACAAATTAAATATAACAAGGTAAAAAAAAATCAAAATTATTTTATTTATGATAACCTCTGAATTTCAGGGTAAAATGCACTGAAAAAATTATTTCTGAACCGACAAGGTGCTTCTGCTGCCTTTAATGGAGGCGACAGCCATTTGATTCCATTCTGATCTCTCTCTCTCTATTCTCAAACCCAGTGTAGTATAATAAAATAATTAGTTAATTGCAAAAAATATCTTGCAATTCAGTCTAATTTTGAAAAAAAAAAAAACTACCTTTCAAAACTACAAATACCTATTTGATATTTGTTTTGTTTTACAAATTGCACTCTCTAGAGGAATTATTTGTAGAGTCAAAACCAAAATGACCCGACCAGGGTACGGCCCGATGTAAGAGCCAGGTTGACAAAGTGATTTCATAAGCCCGAAAAAGAGCCCGACGACCTATTTGGCCACGCCTGCTAGGTCCGAAATACCGATCGGCCTCAATGACCTTATGCATTTTACATGTATTTTCAAAGCATTGGCCGGGCTTGAGCTCCAAAATGGCAGGCCGATGGAATTTGCTCTGGCCTGGCACCGACCCATTTGACACATCTAGTTATTTGCTAAGTGACTAAATACAAATCTCAAATGGGTATTTCTAACTTAATTTGGATAGATGAATTTAAAGTTGAGTATTTAAAATTTATAATAACAAATACATGAGCTTGTTTAGGTACAATGGATTTCAAATGCTTATTAGGCCCCATTTTGAGCTATTTTTTGAATCATTGAGGTGATGCGGTGAATTTCAAATTCACCTTACATTGAGTCATTTTAACCCTTCTCACAAATTCTCCCCTCAAATTCAAATTCTCTCCTCAAATCCAAATCCTCTCATTCAAATGCAACCTAAGGTAATATTTGTAATTTCGAAAGATAACTCATGTATATTGTAATTATGATAAATTTAGGGGTACTTTGGTAATTTACCCTAAATTTAAAATTAAAGAAAAAGACCTCCTCATTTTAACTTGATTTCTATTTCTTGGTGCCGAAGAACAATTAAACCTATGGCTATATAATAAACATTTTATATATCCAAACTTCCATTCCTGTCTCTTCCATCATTAATTAATTAACCCTCAATCATCTCTCTCACTGTGTGTACTGTGTGTTTCTCTGAGTATATATACTACAACCCTTCTCTTCTAAAACCAACCTTACTCACTTAACCAACATAACATTTTGCACTACAACCAAAAAAACTTGTGTTAATCATCTTTTCGTTATCATTCTATTTAGCCATGAATTATGATCTTGAGGCCAACAAATCCCTTAAAATGTGTTCATCATCAAGGAAAAATAACCAGCTGATTAACCTGGACCTAGTTCTCGACCCTATTTCACCCTCAATATCACCACCTCTAAGCCCGGCGGAGCAAAGGGTATTTTCTTGCAATTATTGCAGAAGGAAATTTTACAGTTCTCAAGCACTTGGTGGGCACCAAAATGCTCACAAGTTGGAGAGAACCTTGGCCAAGAAAAAGCAGAGAATTGATCTCACCTGTTAGGCCCCACTCGGGATCGAATAATCGGGCCGGGCCGGTGAATAATGGGTTTTATCATCAGGTCGGGCTGGCGGGTTGGGAAGAATAGATTTGAATTATGGTAACGTTGAGTGGATTAGTAGTGATCATCAAGAAGAGCTCGGCCAGCTTGATTTGTCTTTAAGGCTTTGATTTATTTTAATTACGTTTATTATTTGATTGTGCAATTTCAGATGGTCCAAAATTTTTATTGTTCGGATTATTGAATATTGGTATGTTTTTTCTTACATGCCAAAAGGGGTCATACTGTTCATCACCAGCGCTACTTCTGGGAAGTGGAAAGATTAGTTGATTAATTATTTTCATAATTTTATTAATTTGTATTTGCGGATCAAAAGTACTCCACAAAGTGTAGGTGCATGTACGTACGTAATTGATCAACTCAACTATTCAGATTGAAGTTCCTATTGAAAATTATGGTAAATGAAATGCATTTATATATATGCTCCAAAGTTTTCTATTAATTAATTAAATATTATTCTTCTAATTCCAGTCTCCTTAATAAAGTTAGGACATTTTGTACTCAAAAAAATCAAAGTTAGGATATTTCATTTTAAATTGATATTTTATTTTATGCTTTAAATTTTGAATAAACCAAAGTATATATTAATTAAATATTAACTCCTGCTTTGCTTGTTTAAATATATGTAATATGCATTTACATGTAAGCAAATATGAAACGAAATACTAGATTATAAAAAACGAAAAAGATTTAACATGCAGTCTATCTACTCGTCCTTTATTTTTGGAATTTTATGAAAGAAATAATTCTTGTGGATTTATAGGCATACATATATAAATGCATGCCTATTTCCACTCGATCTGATTCATAATATAAGTTTTCCTAGTAATTATGATTAGAATTACTAGCCAGAGAAACTGAAGTACGTACCATTTATGAAAAAAGTAAGTGAAACTCTCTAATTTAATTTTATTATGTATTTTAGTATCACTGTTTTGTACATTATTATGTGTATAAATTAACATTATTTATACATACATAATGCGTGTTAATATTATTGAAATAGGTGAAAAATGATCCAAGTTAAAAATAATTAAGATGCATAAAATCTGTAGGGAGCGTACGAATATATATATATATATATATATATGTGATCACTCATTCTGTAGGTGGTTAATGATATGGTATCGTAAGGGTTATTTAACGGATTATTGCATTTGTGAAATTTTCTCGCCATTTTGTGGTGAATTTGTGGTGTTAAAGGTTTAAGTCTAGGAGCTATTGGCAATTAGCGCCCGATAATAGTCTCCAGCGCTATGGCAATAGCGCCCATTTATCGGCGCTAATTGCAATAGCGCCAAGCCTTTTTTTTAATTTTTTTCTTTACTTATTTTTATTTATTTAATAATTAATTTATTTATTAATTTATAAAATAAAAAGATTAAATTCATTCGATTAATCAAATCCAATCGTTTGAATCGATACGATACGAAAAATTATAATCGTTACAAGTCGAGATTAATCCCAAACACTATGTCCCTAAATTGCCACACCCAGCGCTACCCTCGGCCCTAGTACTCTACGCCACCGTCATTCCCCCGAACCTCGTGGTGGCGGATCATTATCCTCTTGATCATTTCTTGTATGATGACTAGATGCACGGTGATGATGTCGACTCTCCCGGTCAAATCCCGATACTCACCGAGTGTAGGTGGAAATGAAACAGATGATATGTTGAAATGTGGACGATTGGATGTTGACGGATCATGATCGCCATGTGGAACTCCCATAGCACCATAATGCATGCGTAATAGAGATGTAAATGATGTCCACTCGGTGTATTATAATCGTGTGTCTTTGGCCGAGTGACATAATAACCAGGAGTAGATGTAGATGGATCATCATATTTAATGAAAATTGATCAATAAAAAGAATTTATGTGTTTTTTTGTCAATTTATAATTTTTAAGAATTTCATAAAATTCATACCATGGTGCATCGTGGGTGTATAAGTAGAAGGTCCCACTATATAAACATGGGGTACCTGGTGGAGGAACATCACGAGATGTGAAAGACCGTCCGTAAATGGTCGTGGATCGGCTGTTGTCGTCACATTGCCGCGTGTGCTACGACCGTATGGGCTCTCGGGGTTGTCTCGGCGGGTATATCACCCTTTGGTGGACGTGTGGTATGGTGGTTCGTGGTAGCATCCGCCAATATCATCGCTAACTCTACTGAAGAACACGTCAGAGCGTGCATATGAATCGCGTTCTCGAATGATGATTCAAATTTGAACTAAGCTTCAAGTTGTTCCATCCACGAAATCGAAAAAACAAATAACATGTCTAATTATTTGTCTATTGTTGCTTATAATTCACTTTGAAAAATCAAGTCAGAGAACAATAAATGTACCATAGCATCACGTGCTGCTGGGTCTGATGGCTGAAACCCGGGTTGCTAAGGCAAGTGACCAGGTGTTATCAATCGTTGTGTAATATTTCTATACCAATGCATATATCCATCGACCATACTAACACCTCCAAAGAATTGGGTCGAACGCTTCGAGTATCGATGTATGTCTCATATTCCATAACTCGACCCAAAACCGATGACGATGTCCCCAATCAGTGGTTTCCTGATATCTACGATCAATTTCATGTAGGTCCATGTGAGTATGGTGTATATGTTGTGGAATACCCTGTATACAACTAAATTGTCTAAGCACTTGATCGGGATGGTATATCTCGACAATCGCATAATTAATAAGTGGACATCGTGATAGCCAATGTATAGTCAAGCAACAAGGTCCAAGATCGCTGATATCAAACCCATTAGATCATAGGGCTCCCATAAAAGCGCCAAAAATACTCATTAATTAAAATGTATATATTTATATATTTATTTATGTTAATGAATAATGTAAAAGGGTTTTACCTCATCAGGTAATAGTCGGTCAAGCATATCTCTATATACTCGCATGCAGCCTAATGCCTAGCGTGAAAGTGTAGCTGTGATGATGTATCCACCTAGCCCCATACGATGGTAGCCCTAATCCTCTACCATCAGCACCTACAAGTGGACCCTGTATAATCATTGAAGTAATATTCGCGGGCACTATAGTGTTCATCCGAGACCATGCCCAAATCTGAAAAAAGAATATTATTATTTCAACAGAAACTGTAAATGCAAGTTATAATTTACGAGACAACAACAAAGATATACCTTAAGAAGACCCAATGGTCCTCCGATCCCATTGTTCAGTTGGTTTTATACCATTGATTTGGGCTTCCTAGACTAGAGTATTGTGTTGTTTTTGAGTTCTTTGAGTCGTTTTTGTTATATTTCATAGGTTATGTGTTAATTTCTGTTGTTTCGAGTCATTTGAGTGGCCCAAACCATATTGTGAGCCAAGTATATTGAGTCTAGAATCATAGTAATGAGTCGCATGTCAAAATAAGCAAGGATGATCAAACAAGAAGGGGATTAATCTCAAGAAACGTCCAAACGCGTCTAGAATTTTCAGCACTGGCAGGGTTTAGTATTATGGCCATAACTCTCTCCACAAAATTGATATTGAGCTGATTCAAGTGGCTACGGAAAGCTAAGAGATAGGGCTACAACTATTATGAAGACACCCAAAGCAAATTCGGACGTTTGGATGGCGCCGCAGCGCCAAAATAGGCGCTGCAGCGCAGCGTAAGCAAACGCGCCGAGCGCCAAAAATGGCGCCGCAGCGCCCAAAAAAGTGCACTACGGGCGCTGCAGCGCCCTCCTTGGCGCTGCAGCGCCGGGTCGAAAATAGAGCAAGAAGGTTTTGTGTTTTGCGCGCAGCGCCATTTTCAGCGCAGCCGCCCAAGCGAAATTACTAGTGACTCCTTCCTTATTCTTGGACTTTTGTGGGGCTATAAATACAAGTCTTGGGGCGTGAAATTAGGGATCTTGGACCCTTGGGCAGCCAACAAAACAACTAGAAGACAAGAGAGAAGGCTTGGAATATCTTGGGAAAGGCTTGAAGAAGAAGATTGAAGGATTCTACCATCTAGAAAGAGAAGATTCCCCAACTCTTATTCTTATTTTGTTGCTTTCTTCATATCTTGTAAGATGTATTGTTGTATTCCTATGGATTCATTTTCTTCAATCATGAGCTAAACTCTATAATTCTAGAGGGATGATGTAATCATTGTTTGAACTTATGTTTTGAAATTGTGGTTTGTCAATCTAGATCTATCAATTTATTTGTGCTATTTGGATCTATTGCTTCTAAATTACTTGATCAATAATTTAGATTGTTTGTGTATTTGATTTGACACTTGAGAGAGGTAATTGAATACATGACCTTTGAATAGCATAACCTAGGATTTCATAGAATTGAGAGATTTATGAATCCTTTGAAGTCATTTCTCAAGATTCATAGTTTTTATTGAGATTTTAATTGGTGATTTTTATAGAGATATTGATTTCCCAATTGAATCTAAAATCATTTGGCACTTGAGAGAGGGAATGATTATTGTAGAAATCTTGACTTATAAATTGGTAATTGATGATTGATAAACCATATTGACAACATAAAGGGATAACTAGATTCATCATACCTCTAGAATTCATTTAATCATTTGGATAAACTCATTGATATTTTCATATTCTTGATTTATTTTTGGTATTTTTAGCAAAAATCAACTCCATCAAATATTGAATTTCTAAATAAAGTTAGACTACTATATTATAGTACTTAGCAATAATTCGATAATTATTCTCTGTGGATTCGATAACCTTACTTCTCTATATTAAAACTTGACACCGTAGACTTGCGGTTAGAAAAATCTCTAACAAGTTTTTGCGCCGTTCTTCTCGGGAATAATTCATCTTATTTACGCTAATATTATTACTTAGTAGTTTTACTTTAATTTAGATTGGTTCTTGTTACAATAGGGTCATTTGTCATTTTTGTGTTTTCTTGTTGATGCGAAAAAATAAAAGTGCTAATTTAATCTTATTTGATCCAGAAATTGAACGAACACTCCGAAAGATTAGAGCCGCACGAAGAATCGAATTCACAAAAATGGTAGGAAATGAGGAAGAAGAAAATCGCATACCTATTATTGCACCACCGGAAAGGGCCATTCGGGATTATTTTCGACCAACCTTTAATCAAAATTATTCGGCATTGTTCGCCAACCTATCAATGCGAATAATTTTGAATTGAAGCCGACTCCCGATAAATATGGTGCAAAGAATCAATTCGGAAAGCGTAGATGACCCGAACGCTCATTTGGCTATTTTTCTCGAGATATGTGACACTATCAAAATGAATGGGGTTCCCGATGAAGCTATTCGGTTGAGATTATTTCCATTTTCACTTCGTGATAAAGCTAGACAATGGCTTCAAACCTTCCCACCTGGAAGTATCACTAGTTGGAATGATCTCACTGAAAAATTCATGGCAAAATTCTTTCCACCTAGCAAGACACTTCAACTTAAAAGTGAGATTGCTCAATTTCATCAACTTGACTTTGAGCCACTCTACGATGCTTGGGAGCGATTCAAAGAATTATTGAGGAGATGTCCACAACACGGGTACGCAGATTGGCAAAAAGTTCAGTATTTTTACAATGGTATGAATGGGCATTCGAGAACTATTATAGATCTTTCATGGGAGGTACATTGATGGCTAAAACTCCAAGTGAAGCCATGCTTTTACTCGAAGAAATGGCTGCCAATAGTTATCAATGGCCGTCACGAAAGATCTACGCCAAGAAAAGTTTGGTGTTCTTGAACTTGATACTATGTCCGCATTGGCCTCTCAAATTTCTGCCTTGTCAAAACAAATTGCTACACTAAATTCGGGTGGAAAACAACAACCGGAGGCAGTCATGGAGATAAGTCAAGAAATTGTGAATCTCGATACGAACAAGCTTAATTATGTGAATAATCGGGTTTCAACAATAGAGGAATCAATTCCGACGCATTATCATCCAGGACTTCGCAATCATGAAAACTTCTCGTATAGCAATACGAGAAATGTGTTGCAACCGCCTCGGGATTTCAAAACCAAGCAAGTACGAAAGTACACACGTGGGAGAACAAAATCCGTCTTTGGAAGAATTACTTAGTTCATTCCTTGTAGAAACACGAGCAAGGATGAACATGACTGATTCTAACATGGACAAGCTCAACTCGAGAGTTACAACAATAGAAGGTCACATTAACTCCTTGGTGACACAAGTAGGGCAGTTAGCAACAACAATGAATTCATTGCAGCAGAGAGAGGAAATTTCCGAGTGATACGAGAGGTTAATCGAGGGAGCATTGCAATGCAATTTATGTAAGATCGGAGGTAGAAATTCAGCTTGCAGACCGAACAATCGCCCATTTATGTGAAACCAAGTGGAATCCAAGAAAATGAATTTGGAGGAATTTGAGACTGTCTACTTGAGAGGAATGTAGTGCAATAGTCCGAGTAAACTACCTCGAAAAATGAAGGATCCAGGGAGTTTCACTATTCCTTGTACTATTGGAGGAGTTTTCTTTGAGAAACCACTTTGTGATCTTGGGTCCAGTGTGAATCTTATATCTCTTTCGATGTGATAAAGTTTGGGCTCGGGAGGTGAAGCCGCCCAATATCACTTTGCGCTTTTCGATCGATCCATCGCCTATCCGTGGGGAATCATTGAAGATGTATTGGTAAAAATTAATAAATTTGTTTTTCCGTGGATTTTGTAGTGTTGGATGCGAATGAAGACAAGAAAATACCTATCATCTTTGGGCGACCATTTTTAGCTACATCACGAGCTTTGATCGATGTAGAAACGGGGAGCTAACTCTCTGGTAAATAAATCAGGGGAGAAAGTTGTATTCACTATTCATCCAACCAATATGCTAAAATTTGAATTAAATGATGGTAAGCGAGATGGTTGGGAATATAGTCAAGATATTGGAGGTTGGGGAGTTTCTAAGGGCAATGTGGATAACATGCCTATTGAGCTCCAACTTGAGGAGAATCGACAAAGTCCGGGTCAAGATAAACTTAGCGCTTCTTGGGAGGCAACCCAAGCCCCTTTTATTGCTTTCTTAGTTTTAATTTAGTTTAGTAGTTGTTTTTTTTTTTCTAAGTTTTTGCATTATTAGTAGTAAGTTGCATCACATTTCACCCCTCTTATTTGTGCAAATCCACATATCTCACTCCATCGTCACAACGGAGCACTTTAACACCACACACACATTCTTCATCTCATTCACTCATTATTTGGTAAGTTTGCAACTTCCAAAACCCACCCCATGGTTTTCCCCATCTTGTGATTTTTTGGTGTGATTGGATTGTAGAAGTCTTTAGGATAATTGTGTTGATGTATGGATTGTGGATTGGTTGATCATCCTGACTTAGGTTTGGTGTTGAATTTTGGGATTGAATTGAGTTATCCATTGCATTTATTATCTTTGCCCAAATTCATGCATATGAGGTGTTTGATGAAATGCCCCAATGTGCTTTCACATTGTTTAGTGCTATTTTGCATCTCTATGCTTATCTTTTTGACATGGCACTATATTTTCTACTTGGGTGCATTTTGTATGTGCTGTGATTTTTGATTTCTCACCCATAACCAAGTTCCTTGGTTTCACGAGTTTTGCTTTCTTGTCTACCTTGCTAGGTTGCAAAGATGCGAAGCCAAAAAGGGGTCGGGCTAAGGTGAAAGGAAAGAACAAGACCACACCTCGGAGCATACAACGCCCACGGGCTTGTACGCTAGGATGCATTTTGAGCTTATACGAGACACCTCATACACGTAGTGGTATCACATGACTTAAGGAGCCTTCGCTCCTCGGCTACCAGGAAAGTCTTTTTTTTTCCACCTCTCCATTGGGGACAATGTCGTTTTAAGTTTGGGGGGGTGCAGTCTGTTTTTATTCATCGAGTCGGGTCTTGAGTGAAAAAAAAAAAAAAGAAAAAAAAAGAGTCTAAAGTTGAGTCGGGGCGTTTGTTAAACTGTGAAATTGCTTGACTAAGTGAATTTGTCGAATATGAGTTGAACGGTCAAGAGAGCATGTGTTGAATCGTGATTTAATCTTCTTTCCATTAATTCCATCTATGTGCTTAACTCTGTTGATTTATTTGGGGTGATTTATGCAATTGAGTGATTACTTTATGATCCCACCGGATCTTTAGAACTTGTCTAATCACTAGTCGAGGCGAAATCCTAGGTGAAGTAACATTAAGGAAGTGATTTAGGCCATCTTTGAACAAGCCGAGCCTAGAATGCCTACCTTTGTATTATATTTTCCTAGTGTCCCCTTTTGAGCCTTATAAACCCGTTTTCTTTGGCAACCAATCTAATACCCAGAGCCAAAGGTTAATATCCGAATTACCCATCAATCATACACACAAAGTATAGAAACAAATATTGGAAGTTGAGGAGGGTATGATGAGAAGGGTGTGTATTTAATTGAATGAAGTTGCCCGAGAAAAGAAAATATGGAACCCCATGTACGCAAAAGAATAAGTTTGGGGGTTCCGAAAAAAAAAATATGTGTAAAAAAAAAAAATTTGAGAAAAATCATTGGGATTGAAGGTTCATAAACATTAGGGATGTTAAAAAGTGAAGGGTAGTTGCTTATTGATAATTCGAAGTGTTAATTGTGTGTTTGGGTGATTTGAGCCACTTAATCCCATATTTTCCTACCTTACCCTAAGCCCACAATACAAGCTTTAAAAGTCCTATTGATCCTTGTGTTACATTAGCCTACATTAGTGGAGATTAGTGTGAAAGACAAGCCTATGGAGTCCGGTAAGCATCTCATCTCTATATTCAAAAAGTGGATCATTTTGACAACACTTGATTGCGTGAATCTATTTGAATAATGTAAACGGAGTTGGCATGTACATTCCACACTTTTGATCACAATGTTAAAACACATGTTTGATTGATAGTGAAATGAGTATGAGACAAATGATATTGGTTGTGAAGTTTTGCAGTTTGTTTGTATTGTTGTGTCTTGTATTTTTCATTTTAGAGTTGTAATTGCTTGAGGACAAGCAATATTCTAAGTTTGGGGGTATTTGTTCAGTTGGTTTTATACCATTGATTTGGGCTTCCTAGACTAGAGTTTTGTGTTGTTTTTGAGTTCTTTGAGTCGTTTTTGTTATATTTCATAGGTTATGTGTTAATTTCTGTTGTTTCGAGTCATTTGAGTGGCCCAAACCATATTGTGAGCCAAGTATATTGAGTCTAGAATCATAGTAATGAGTCGCATGTCAAAATAAGCAAGGATGATCAAACAAGAAGGGGATTAATCTCAAGAAACGTCCAAACGCGTCTAGAATTTTCAGACTGGCAGGGTTTAGTATTATGGCCATAACTCTCTCCACAAAATTGATATTGAGCTGATTCAAGTGGCTACGGAAAGCTAAGAGATAGGGCTACAACTATTATGAAGACACCCAAAGCAAATTCGGACGTTTGGATGGCGCCGCAGCGCCAAAAAGAGCGCTGCAGCGCGAGCGTAAAAAGCAACGGCGCCGCAGCGCCCAAAACTGGCGCCGCAGCGCCCAAAAGTGCACTACGGGCGCTGCAGCGCCCCCTCCTTGGCGCTGCAGCGCCGGGGTCGAAAATAGAGCAGTAAGGTTTTGTGTTTTGCGCTGCTTATTTCATTTTCAGAAAGCTGCAAAAAGCCCAGGCGGAAATTACTAGGTGACTCCTTCCTTATTCTTGGACTTTTGTGGGGCTATAAATACAAGTCTTGGGGCGTGAAATTAGGGATCTTGGACCCTTGGGCAGCCAACAAAACAACTAGAAGACAAGAGAGAAGGCTTGGAATATCTTGGGAAAGGCTTGAAGAAGAAGATTGAAGGATTCTACCATCTAGAAATAGAGAAGATTCCCCAACTCTTATTCTTATTTTGTTGCTTTCTTCATATCTTGTAAGATGTATTGTTGTATTCCTATGGATTCATTTTCTTCAATCATGAGCTAAACTCTATAATTCTAGAGGGATGATGTAATCATTGTTTGAACTTATGTTTTGAAATTGTGGTTTGTCAATCTAGATCTATCAATTTATTTGTGCTATTTGGATCTATTGCTTCTAAATTACTTGATCAATAATTTAGATTGTTTGGTGTATTTGATTTGACACTTGAGAGAGGTAATTGAATACATGACCTTTGAATAGCATAACCTAGGATTTCATAGAATTGAGAGATTTATGAATCCTTTGAAGTCATTTCTCAAGATTCATAGTTTTTATTGAGATTTTAATTGGTGATTTTTATAGAGATATTGATTTCCCAATTGAATCTAAAATCATTTGGCACTTGAGAGAGGGAATGATTATTGTAGAAATCTTGACTTATAAATTGGTAATTGATGATTGATAAACCATATTGACAACATAAGGGATAACTAGATTCATCATACCTCTAGAATTCATTTAATCATTTGGATAAACTCATTGATATTTTCATATTCTTGATTTATTTTTGGTATTTTTAGCAAAAATCAACTCCATCAAATATTGAATTTCTAAATAAAGTTAGACTACTATATTATAGTACTTAGCAATAATTCGATAATTATTCCCTGTGGATTCGACAACCTTACTTCTCTATATTAAAACTTGACACCGTAGACTTGCGGTTAGAAAAATCTCTAACACCCATTTTTTTCCTTATTTGCAGCACTACAAAGTTCACGGTATAAAAATGATAAATCACACGCTTCAATCAAACACCCATTTGCTCGGACATCCTGTAGCTGCTGTAGGTATAGCAAGGAGACACGATTTCGAGGAGTCCGCATCATAATACAACCTAATAAGAGCACTTTGCACAACCGCAGCGTGCATACCGCTCAACCACGTCTTTGCGGAGTATGCTGTGATTTGAATGCCTCTCAAATGGTTTAAAATGGTTGTACAATGTATCTCGTGTCCTCCCCTTCATCTCGACTTGAGGTAGGTATAAATCCTAGATATGGTCCACAATAGGCACGCCACTCATTACATGTAGCAAAAAGAGTACGACCAATTACAAACATCACCATCTATAGATAAACCCCATATGATAGCAACGTCCTGAAGAGTCACTGTGGCCTCTCCGACAGGTAGATGAAATGTGTGCGTCTTGGGGCGCCACCTTTCTACTAAGGCAGTGATGAAATGATGGTCAGTATTCATGGAATCACATCGTACAACACCGTAGAATCCCATATCATACAATATATCCAATACCCGAGGATGTAGCATTGCATCAACACCTGGTCTAAAACTCCAAAATATACTACATCCCTGGCGAGTCGATAGTACCTTATCAACCGCTCCATGATATACAGCCTGAGATCGATGAGTCTTCTATAAAGTCAAATTATCGGGATCTTGAAGTCCGTATACCTCTCTGACACGTCTAGAATTCATCCTGTTGAAAATGAATAACGCATAAGACATAAAATGACTAAGGCATAAGACATAAAATGAATGAATACGGGAAAATATTGTTTTCATAAGACATATCCCAATTTTTTCTTAAAATCACGAATTATGCGTTCCTAATTTTATTAAATCATAGTTTCTAAGATACAATAAAGCAAACTAAATCTGATGGGATGATGATCCGCGCTGTGAAGTTTCTGCTCTTTCTCGCGCACGATATTGTTGGCTCGCACGGGTTTGTGGACGATCCATTTCATTATGAATTCTTGATGTTGTATCTCTTCCACGTCGTCTGACAACATGACGCTCAATACTGTGTTGCATTTGGAAAGGTGGATCATCCCACTCATCATCGTCGGGCAACGGTTCAAAATGTCCGGAAGAATATGTCATCAAGTAAGCGCTGGTGCTATAATATTGGTTCGTAAAAGTTCCTGGATCAATCATAAAATGGCGAAGGCAATTCAGGGTCACCAATAATGTAAGATGCATACTAGTAAAACTCATTTTCCAGTGGAATTGGTGGGGGTGCGGTATGAGATAAAATTTGTGATTCAACAAATAGATCAACAGACCTTAAACCAGTTATCGGATCCAAAAAAAATCTAAGTTCCCAATACTTTTTAATTGGAACCACTCGTGAATTATCATTGTCAAAATATTTAGCAGAAACTGTCAACTTATGGCGATTCTTATCTAAATCCGTCATTTCATACAAAAGTCCTAATAAATTTGATAGGTCAATACTACGATCAATATATGTTGCTCCAACAACTTCTCCTCCATAGTGCACAAATACTCCAATTTTGTCTGACATATCTTCAAAAATTAAACATAATTGTTACTTTTAATAATCATTAATTAATTAATTATTCTATCATTTCTACTAAAAAATTAAATAATATCAACTAACATTTTCAAAATACCTACCAAAAAACAAATAATATATTATTCAACAACTTTAACAATTAACAAAATAAATTACAAATAATAAAAATTGTTCCAAATGTATAAAAAAAATTACTTGAAATTGTGAGAAAATGGTCGGAATCAAATGATCGTCCGCCACCTACTGCCTGCTGCCGCCACCGTCCGCCGGCCACTTGCCTCCACCGTCCGTCAGCCAACTGTCGCCACCCTCTGCTGGAATCAGCAATTAGTTTTTTTTTTTAAAAAAAAGAAGTGGCGCATTTTATTTGGGAGCAGATTTGTGTTGGATGGGGGATGACTTTTTAATGCGGGTAAGGGATGAAAGGGAGGTTTTTTTTTTATTTGGGAGCAGATTTTTGTTGGATGGAGGGATGAAGTGCCGGAGGGTGATTCAAAAAAAAAAAAAAAGATGTGTCAGGCGCTAGTCAAACTAGCGCCCAACTTCCGCCCGACTTTTGCAAAAGCGCTAGTCCCGACGTCGAACAGTCGGTTTTCGTTGTTCTTGTTAGCGCCTAGGTGAAGGGCGCTATTCCCACTAGCGGCAACACATATATATTTAACACCTCCGAAATCCACCATAAAATGGCAATAAAAATTCACAAGTGCAATATTTGGTTAAATAACCCGTATCGTAACGAACAGATTCAGTTCATCGATCCATCTATAGTTCCCATCTAGTCCCGGTATTTAGGCGTTAAGCTCCTATTGGATGCATACATTTTTCTTTCGATTAGTCCCTCGTCTAAACCTATTTATACCCCGTTTAATCCACCAGGCACCACCTAGGCGTTAGGCCCTACTAGGATGACAATTTGACCCTCCCTGGCCCGCCTCATTTGGGCCGCCAAGTCTCATGACCTGTGGTAGGGTGGTGTGGATCAGTATTAACTTTGCCCGCCGATACCCACTCCGCCTAGTTTTTTTCCAAAAAAATCGAACTTTTACAAAGGGATTATATTTAAAACCTCCGAAATCCACCACAAAACAAAGAATAAAAATTCACAAGTGCAATATTTGGTTAAATAACCCGTATCGTAACGAACATATTCAGTTCATTATCCTCTTGATCATTTCTTGTATGATGACTAGATGCAGCTGATGATGTCGACTCTCCGGTCAAATCCCGATACTCACTGAGTGTAGGTGGAAATGAAACAGATGATATGTTGAAATGTGGACGATTGGATGTTGACGGATCATGACTGCCATGTGGAACTCCCATAGCACCATAATCTGTCTGTAATAGAGATGTAAATGATGTCCACTCTGGTGTATTATAATCAGTGTGTACTGGCTGAGTGACATAATAACCAGGAGTAGATGTAGATGGATCTGTCATATTTAATGAAAATTGATCAATAAAAAGAATTTATGTGTTTTTTTGTCAATTTATAATTTTTAAGAATTTCATAAAATTCATACCATGGTGCATCGTGGGTGTATAAGTAGAAGGTCCCACTATATAAACATGGGGTACCGGTGGAGGAACATCACGAGATGTGAAAGCACCGTCTGTAAATGGTCGTGACTGCTGTTGTCGTCCGCTGCCGCGTGTGCTACGACCCGTATGGGCTCTCGGGGTTGTCTCGGCAGGTATATCACCTGCTGGTGGACCCGTGTGGTATGGTGGTCTGTGTAGCATCCGCTCAATATCATCGCTAACTTCTACAGCAACACGTCGTAAACGTGCATATGAATCAACGTTCTCGAATGATGATTCAGCTGAACTAAGCCTAAGTTGTTCCATCCACGAGAACTGAAAAAAACAAATAACATGTCTAATTATTTGTCTATTGTTGCTTATAATTCACTTTGAAAAATCAAGTCAGAGAACAATAAATGTACCATAGCATCACGTGCTGCTGTGTCTGATGGCTGAAACCCGGGTTGCTAAGGCAAGTGACCAGGTGTTATCAATCGTTGTGTAATATTTCTATACCAATGCATATATCCATCGACCATACTAACACCTCCAGCAATTGGCTGAACGTCGAGTATCGATGTATGTCTCATATTCCATAACTCGACCCAAAACCGATGACGATGTCCCCAATCAGTGGTTTCCTGATATCTACGATCAATTTCATGTAGGTCCATGTGAGTATGGTGTATATGTTGTGGAATACCCTGTATACAACTAAATTGTCTAAGCACTTGATCGGGATGGTATATCTCGACAATCGCATAATTAATAAGTGGACATCGTGATAGCCAATGTATAGTCAAGCAACAAGGTCCAAGATCGCTGATATCCGGGTCTGTTAGATCATAGGGCTCCCATAAAAACTGCCAAAAATACTCATTAATTAAAATGTATATATTTATATATTTATTTATGTTAATGAATAATGTAAAAGGGTTTTACTCTCAGGGTAATAGTCGGTCAAGCATATCTCTATATACTCGTACAGAATGCCTAACTGTGCGAGTGTAGCTGTGATGATGTATCCACCTAGCCCCATACGATGGTAGCCCTAATCCTCTACCATCAGCACCTACAAGTGGACCCTGTACAATCATTGAAGTAATATTCGCGGGCACTATAGTGTTCATCCGAGACCATGCCAAAATCTGAAAAAAGAATATTATTATTTCAATGTAAAACCGTAAATGCAAGTTATAATTTACGAGACAACAACAAAGATATACCTTAAGAAGACCCAATGGTCCTCCGATCCCATTTTTTCCTTATTTTAAAGACTACAAAGTTCACGGTATAAAAATGATAAAAGCGCGATGCCCCAATCAAACACCCAGTGCTCGGACATCCTGTAGCTGCTGTAGAGGTATAGCAAGGAGACACAGTTTCCTAAGGAGTCCGGCATCATAATACAACCTAATAAGAGCATTGCACAACCGCGTGCATACTGCTCAACCACGTGCTGCGGAGTATGCTCTGTGATTTGAATGCCTCTCAAATGGTTTAAAATGGTTGTACAATGTATCTGTGTCCTCCCCTTCATCTGACTTGAGGTAGGTATAAATCCTAGATATGGTCCACAATAGGCACGCCACTCATTACATGTAGCAAACAGAGTACGACCAATTACAGCATCACCATCTATAGATAAACCCCATATGATAGCAACGTCCTGAAGAGTCACTGTGGCCTCTCCGACAGGTAGATGAAATGTGTGCGTCTTGGGGCGCCACCTTTCTACTAAGGCAGTGATGAAATGATGGTCAGTATTCATGGAATCACATCGTACAACACCGTAGAATCCCATATCATACAATATATCCAATACCCGAGGATGTAGCATTGCATCAACACCTGGTCTAAAACTCCAAAATATACTACATCCCTGGCGAGTCGATAGTACCTTATCAACCGCTCCATGATATCTGACACGAGATCGATGAGTCTTCTATAAAGTCAAATTATCGGGATCTTGAAGTCCGTATACCTCTCTGACACGTCTAGAATTCATCCTGTTGAAAATGAATAACGCATAAGACATAAAATGACTAAGGCATAAGACATAAAATGAATGAATACGGGAAAATATTGTTTTCATAAGACATATCCCAATTTTTTCTTAAAATCACGAATTATGCGTTCCTAATTTTATTAAATCATAGTTTCTAAGATACAATAAAGCAAACTAAATCTGATGGGATGATGATCCGCGCTGTGAAGTTTTCGCTCTTTCTCACAAGCACGATATTGTTGGCTCGCACGGGTTTGTGGACGATCCATTTCATTATGAATTCTTGATGTTGTATCTCTTCCACGTCGTCTGACAACATGACGCTCAATACTGTGTTGCATTTGGAAAGGTGGATCATCCCACTCATCATCGTCGGGCAACGGTTCAAAATGTCCGGAAGAATATGTCATCAAGTAAGCGCTGGTGCTATAATATTGGTTCGTAAAAGTTCCTGGATCAATCATAAAATGGCGAAGGCAATTCAGGGTCACCAATAATGTAAGATGCATACTAGTAAAACTCATTTTCCAGTGGAATTGGTGGGGGTGCGGTATGAGATAAAATTTGTGATTCAACAAATAGATCAACAGACCTTAAACCAGTTATCGGATCCAAAAAAAATCTAAGTTCCCAATACTTTTTAATTGGAACCACTCGTGAATTATCATTGTCAAAATATTTAGCAGAAACTGTCAACTTATGGCGATTCTTATCTAAATCCGTCATTTCATACAAAAGTCCTAATAAATTTGATAGGTCAATACTACGATCAATATATGTTGCTCCAACAACTTCTCCTCCATAGTGCACAAATACTCCAATTTTGTCTGACATATCTTCAAAAATTAAACATAATTGTTACTTTTAATAATCATTAATTAATTAATTATTCTATCATTTTTACTAAAAAATTAAATAATATCAACTAACATTTTCAAAATACCTACCAAAAAACAAATAATATATTATTCAACAACTTTAACAATTAACAAAATAAATTACAAATAATAAAAATTGTTCCAAATGTATAAAAAAAATTACTTGAAATTGTGAGAAAATGGCCGGAATCAAATGATCGTCCGCCACCTACTGCCTGCTGCCGCCACCGTCCGCCGGCCACCTGCCTCCACCGTCCGTCAGCCAACTGCCGCCACCCTCTGCTGGAATCAGCAATTAGTTTTTTTTTTTTAAAAAAGAAGTGGCGCATTTTATTTGGGAGCAGATTTGTGTTGGATGGGGGGATGACTTTTTTAATCTGGGTAAGGGATGAAAGGGAGGTTTTTTTTTATTTGGGAGCAGATTTTTGTTGGATGGAGGGATGAAGTGCCGGAGGGTGATTCAAAAAAAAAGATGTGTCAGGCGCTAGTCAAACTAGCGCCCAACTGTGCTGCCAGCTTTTGCAGCAGGCGCTAGTCCCGACGTCAGAACCCGTCAGATTTTCGTTGTTCTTGTTAGCGCCTAGGTGAAGGGCGCTATTCCCACTAGCGGCAACACATATATATTTAACACCTCCGAAATCCACCATAAAATGGCAATAAAAATTCACAAGTGCAATATTTGGTTAAATAACCTGTATCGTAACGAACAGATTCAGTTCATCGATCCATCTATAGTTCCCATCTAGTCCCGGTATTTAGGCGTTAAGCTCCTATTGGATGCATACATTTTTCTTTCGATTAGTCCCTCGTCTAAACCTATTTATACCCCGTTTAATCCACCAGGCACCACCTAGGCGTTAGGCCCTACTAGGATGACAATTTGACCCCCCTGGCCCGCCTCATTTGGGCCGCCAAGTCTCATGACCTGTGGTAGGGTGGTGTGGATCCAGGTATTAACTTTGCCCCGTCGATACCCACTCCGCCTAGTTTTTTTTCCAAAAAAAAAATCGAACTTTTACAAAGGGATTATATTTAAAACCTCTGAAATCCACCACAAAACAGCAATAAAAATTCACAAGTGCAATATTTGGTTAAATAACCCGTATCGTAACGAACATATTCAGTTCATCGATCCATCTATAGTTCCCATCTAGTCCCGGTATTTAGGCGTTAAGCTCCTATTGGATGCATACATTTTTCTTTCGATTAGTCCCTCGTCTAATCCTATTTATACCCCGTCTAATCCACCAGGCCCCACCTAGGCGTTGGGCCCTACTAGGATGACAATTTGACCCCCCTGGCCCGCCTAGTTTGGGCCGCCAAGTCTCATGACCTGTGGTAGGGTGGTGTGAGTCCAGGTATTACCTTTGCCCCGTCGATACCCACTCCGCCTAGTTTTGTTTTCCAAAAAAAATCGAACTTTTACAAAGGGATTATAGGGGAGGGGTGAGGTTTGAATCCTTGACCTCACTTTTAATATGTGAGACCAAGTAACATCTTTCACACCCCACCTAGTATTGTTAAATTTAATATATGAACCTATATAATATATATGGTACTGTAATCCTTATGCACTTAATATTATATCTAATATATATATATATTGATAATAACAAGTTTTATAAATAATATGCATTTATAATACAAAATATAAGATAAAAAATTTATTAATAATACAAAATACAAGATAAAAAAACTTATAGTAATAAAATATATATTATTCAACACGTGGCGATCCGCCCAACCCCGTTATCCATGGTGGGAAATCCCATATCGCCCCCTGGGGTGGAAGGGCGGGTCTGGGTCTTCAAGTACTCGAGCAGCCTCGCTCCATTCCATTGGCATCCCCAGCTAGACCTTTTTACGCAATCTGTCTATAATGCCTAACACTTTTTACGACACTATTGTAGCTATCGTGAACTCATTTTGGGTTCATATCAAAGCTAATAGTCATAACCATCAACTTATTATGTAATTTTAGATTTTTTTTTAATTGATATAAAATCTTGACGAAGTATTCACTTCCAAATCAAATTTAAATTTTAAAAAACTCGTGAACTTTTTGTTGGATCTAAAATGGGCACAAAATTGACTATTGATAACACATGTCTCTCACTTTTGGGGAACATAGTTTATTACGTGTTGACATAAAGTAATATATATTTCTCGCGCTTTGCAAAGTTCAAGAGGTTATGGAGTATATATGCGAGAGAAACAAACAATTACAAATTGAGTCACTTATTTTCTAAAAATAATAATAAAACATGTATAATATAATATTGAATCATTTGAATTTGGTTCATATATATATTTTTTATTTAGTTGAGATTAGTGGGAGTTTGGTTCATATTTAATTTGATTAAAATTCATTTGAGCCTGTTAGTATAGTTAGTTAAGTGACACTTAGAACAGTTAGAAGTTAGTTACAATAACAGAAAAGTTGTTACAAATCAGTGTAGAAACCGTGTTCCATCTTAGTGTATAAACCGTGTGCAAGCCTCATCTCTGTATCAGCATAATTATCGATCTACACACATGTACTCAGCTTATGATCAATAATATTCAGCTTATATCTTTTTTCTTCTATAATGCTTTACTTCATCTTTAACATGGTGTCAAGAGCTAGCACCTATTTTTTTTTCTTTTTTGGCTATGGCTACTCTAAATCTTCCTACTCTTCATACTCTCACCAATAAACTCGATCGCAACAATTACAACTTCTGGCGATCACAGGTGTTATCCACAACCACTGCGCATGGATTTGAAGATTTTCTTTTGGGAAATACCACTGCACAAGCTCCATTTCTTCACAGTGATGACATCACTGTATCGAATCCTAACTACTCAATTTGGAAACGTAAGGATCAATTTTATACAGTTGGATGCTTGAATCAATTTCTGAAGGTATGCTTGGCCACATTCAAAGATGCACCACATCACATGAGATCTGGCATGTTCTAGTCAATCTATTTCGTTCGAATTCGAAAGCCAGACTTATGCATCTTAGACTTCTTCTCCAAACTAACAAAAAAAGGCGATCTCAACATTGAAGATTATGTGTTGAAAATGTCCTCAATTGCAGCTGATATCCAATCTGCAGGACACACTATTTCTGATGATGATCTTGTTCTGCATATACTAAGTGGTTTGAGTGCTGAATTTGAATCCATAATTGTGAATCTAACTTCACGAATTGGCACTCTCAGTCTTGATGATGTACAATTTGCACTTCAGACACATGAAATGAGACTCAAACAGTTTCAATCCGCTGAATCTAGTTCAGGTATTTCCTCTCCTTCACTCAATGTTGTTGTCAAGAGACAATTTAATGATTCTAGAGCTCCAATAGGTTGTTTTACTGGGGGCAGAAACCGTGGAAGAGGAAGATTCTACAAAGGACAAAAGCTCATTTGTCAAATCTGCGGCAAAAATAATCATGTAAAGCATCTAAATGCTACAAACGATTTGATGTTAATTTCACTGGATTGGAAACAAGACAGAGTTTCTCTCAGCCTTCTTCTCCTTCTTATCAGGCTCATGTTCTCACTCATGTATCTTATGCTGCATCTGAGATTGCTCCATCCCACTCTCCATCTCTCCTTGGCACACCTCAACCCTCTGTGGAAGGAACCTCATATCCTCATGCCTACTCGGTTGGCCAAGCTCAGAATTCAGGATCTGACTCAGACTGGTTTCTTGATAGTGGAGCCACTCACCACATCACTAGAAATCTGAACAATCTCAGCTTACAAGCACCATACACTGGTAAGGTTAAGGTTGTTGTTGGTAATGGTTCAATCATTCCCATAAGCCATATTGGTCACACATCCTTCCCCTCAATTCACCCTCACACATCTTTAAATCGCAAAGTTGTTCTTTTTGTACCGATATCACCAAAATTTCCGAGTATTTCTAAATTTTTTAATCGACAATAAAGTGTTATTGAATTCCACTCTTCCTATTGTCTTGTTAAGGACACGAAATCACACAAAATACTCTTGAGAGGAGCTCTTAAAAATGGTTTATACCAATTTGATCTCTCTCATCTCCTTCAACATCAAGCATCTGCAGCTGCTACTTCTGGTGATACATCTCATTCTCCTCAATTGTATTCCACTTATGTTCTTCAGTCCTTTAATAAAGTGCAGTTGTGGCACAATAGGTTAGGATATCCGTGTAATAACACATTGTCTCATGTTCTAAAATCTGTGCACATTCCCTTTTCTGTTCAACAAATGTAATTCTGTGAGGCCTGTAAACTCAGTAAGATGCATCAAATGTCTTTTCCATCTACTATAAATAAAGCTTCTTCTATTTTTGAGCTTGTTTTCTCTGATGTGTCGGGGCCTGCATCAAGTCAATCCAGGGAAGGTTATACTTACTATGTTCACTTCATCGATGCTTATTCTCAGTTTACTTGGATTTATCCAATGCACAAAAATCTGAAGTCACCTCTATGTTTTTTACAATTCATAACATGGTTGAAAGACAATTCAATCTTAAAATAAGGAGCTCTCAATCTGACTGGGGTGGGGGGAGTTTAGACCCTTACAGCCCATTTTTCAGCAACTTGGCATTCACTTTCGCCACCCTTGCCCTCACACACACCAACAAAATGGTACGACTGAGCGCAAACATCAACATATTGTTGAAACAGGTCTCTCCTTACTTGTTCAGGAATCTCTTCCTACAAAATATTGGTGGGATGCATGCCTTCCTCACAGCCACCTTTCTTGTTAATCTCTTACCTTCTGCATCTCTCAATTTTATTTCCCCTTATCAGCTTCTCTATCACAAACCTCTAGATTATACCTTTCTTAGAGCCTTTGGCTGTGCATGTTACCCATATATCAGACCATATAATCACTCCAAGCTGCAATATAGGTCCACTAAATGTGTTTTCATTGGTTACAACCCTCATCATCTTGGATACAAGTGTTTAAGCTCAGATGGGAGAATTTACATTGCTAAAACAGTCCATTTTAATGAACTTGAGTTCCCTTACTCATCCATGTTTTCCACCAACTCCACCACTTCTCAATCTCCTCTGGTTCTCTCTCAACTTCCAGTCCTACCTCCTGCTCCTATTCAGCCCACTCTGTCCACTACTGCTTCTCACTCACACTCTGTCACTCCCTCCATCACTACCTCTCATAATCCCATTACTGACACACATCATAGTGCATCCCTGTCTTCCTCATCTCCCACTCATTCCCCTCCTCCCACTTATCATACTCCTCCACCTGTCCAACACCCTATGATTATTAGATCCAAGCTAGGCATATACAAACCTAAAGTCTACACTATACAAAATTCTTCCTCTTTGATTGAACTAGTTACCACACAGCAGACCGTATCCATTCATGAGTTGAAAGTTGCTATGGATCAAGAGTATAATGCTCTGATGAAAAATCACACTTGGGACCTTGTCCCTTACAGTTCCCACATGAATCTCATCACAAATAAATGGCTATTTAAAATCAAACATTGTGCTGATGGTTCTGTTGAGAGATTAAAGGCTAGACTTGTTGCCCGTGGTTTCCAACAAAAGCCTGGAATTGATTACTTTGATACATTCAACCCGATTATCAAATCACTCACCATCAGGCTTGTTTTCTCTCGTGTTGTCACAAAGGGTTGACACATTCATCAGGTTGATGTAAATAACGCTTTTCTGAATGGGGAACATCATGAGCAAGTATATATGGTGCAACCTGAGGGTTATGTGGATCCTCACAAGCCTGATTATGTGTGTAAACTGACTAAGGCCTTATATGGGCTCAAACAGGCGCCTAAGGCTTGGTATGACACATTAAAAGGTTGTTTGGTTAAGATGGGATTCATCAAATCAGTATCAGACTCCTCTCTCTTTTACAAATCCATGAGTGGCAAATTGCTGATTGTTCTGGTATATGTTGATGATATCCTTATTACGGGTGATGACAAAGGCTTAATTGTCCAGCTTATTCAGTTTTTGGACAAAAATTTCTCACTTAAAGATCTTGGTGCAATGCATTACTTTCTTGGCATTGAGGTCACAACTCCCTCGACTGGGGGTTTCCTTATCACACAGTCTAAATACATCCGAGATCTCTTACATAAAACTAACATGGGTACTTGTAAACCCTGCCCCTCCCCCTCTGTTCCAAATGTTAAACTTTTTTTGCAGGATATCCCACCCCTCGATGATCCCCACATTTATCGCAGCACCGTAGGTGCCCTGCATTACCTGTCCATGACTTGCCCGGACATCTCTTTCGTTGTAAATAAGCTCAGTCAATTCCTCCACGCTCCTACCACAAACCATTGGAAAGCCTGCAAACGTGTTCTCCGTTATTTACAAGGCACTGCTAACACCGGCATTCACTTTCAACAAGCCGCCAGACTACACCTCCAAGGTTATGCCGATGCCGACTGGGCAAGTTGCATTGATGATCGCAAATCCACAAGTGGTTATTGCATCTTTCGACCAAACCTTCTTGCTTGAGCCCAGAAAACAATCGATTTGTCGCCGCAGAGCACCGAATCCAAATACCGCTCTCTTGCCTTAGCTTCCACTGAACTGCTATGGATAAAATCACTTCTTACTGAACTTCATATCACTTTGCCTCAGTCCCCTGTTCTATGGTGTGACAATGGTGGTGCCATCACCCTTGCTTCTAACCCTGTCTTCCATCAACGCACCAAGCACATTGAAATTGACATTCATTACATCCGTGAGAAAGTTCAACAACGAGCCCTTGAAGTCCGTTTTGTACCCTCTGAAGATCAAGTCGCTGATGTCCTAACCAAACCTCTGTCTACAGGCCGTTTCCAATCCCTATGTTACAGATTATATCTCCGGTCACACCCCACGTTGGTTCGCATGGTAGCATGTTAGTATAGTTAGTTAAGTGACAATTAGAACAGTTAGAAGTTAGTTACAATAATAGAAAAGGTGTTACAAATCAATGTAGAAACGGTGTTCCATCTCAGTGTATAAACCGTGTGCAAGCCTCATCTATGTATATCCATCTACACACATGTACTCAAACTTTATGATCAATAATATTCACTCATATCTTCTTTCTTCTATAATCCTTTACTTCATCTTTAATGAGCCCAATTCACTTCATAATCAAATTAAACTCTTATACCAGTTTAGTCAATCTTACTAGTTCCCTTTTTTTTAAAAAAAATATATCATTATTCCAAAAAATAGCTATATTTTCTGATATCGCATATGAAATAATGTAGAATATATAATTAACAAACCTACATATTATTAATTAATAATGTACTTTCAGTAATGCTTATAAAAATAGTAGGCCCGAAAGCCCATGAACTACCATTTTGGAAAAGACCGGAAAGCCCGGCCTATAACTAGAATTAGATTGAAAAATCTGGAAATTTTCTTATGGTTAATTATAACGCTTTAATTATCTAGCTGTAATGTTTCATTTTCTTTTAATACAATGATGGATAGTAGGAAAAGAATACATGCACTCATATGAGATCGAACTCATGTAAATCGTCCTGACAACACAAGTTTTTACCACTGAAGCATATGGTTGATCCCAACTGTAATATTAATTTCATTTTTAAGAACAATAAAAAAACTTTTTTTTTTATTTGCTTAAAATTTAAGTAAACCCATCTAGTTACAATTATAAAAGCTATATTTGGATGCTGCATATTCACTGTTAGACATTCATTTTAGGGAAATATTGTCTACTTTCATTTGCAAATCTCCATTGTAAAGTAGTGACCAACAATAATTGGTCTCTACTTTATAATGGCCAATCCACATTTCTCTTAAGATAATGTCTACCTTATGGAAATCCCAGTATAAAGTAGTGACCACTTATTAGATTCGCCATGGGGATTGCTATTTATTTAAATATAAATTTCTGTATTTTTTGAGATATTTTTAGAGTTATTTGTCGATAAAAGAAGCAGATATTTTTAGGTTTATAAGATATTAAATCTTATTTTAACATTAAACTCTTTAATTAAGTGTTTGGATATTAAAGTCAGGGAGCTTATGATATGATTGTAATGGCAACTCTCTAATTAAATTTTGCTAAAACCTTAGGCTACGATTGCTTATGAAAAATTTTCATTTTCGTTTCGTTAGAGAATTTTTTTCACATAAAATTCACTATTCGCTCACTTTTACTTTTTTCTCACATCAATCAATTATACTCGTTTTTCAAAAAACTCATCAAATCACCAATCATTATTACCCTTTTTCTCATAAATTCTATTATTCATCTACTCACATATTTTTAACTACCAATTATATATTATTTTACTATTTCTATATCAAATCAGCTTTCATCATTACTTTTTCATCTATTATCCAATTACACTCTCAAAATTTATTTGTTTCCTTTTAAAAAAAATTACCACTCTTCTCTAGCCAAAATAAAAATTCCAAAATGAAAGTATATCCAATCGAATCATTTTTTTTTCTTTAAGGACTTTTAAAGGCCTAGTATCTTATTTTTGGAGAAAATAAATTTATATCTAAATTTTTTATTAAATGTTTGTATGAACATCATATAAGATTTGAAACATCTTATAACATGTTTCGAAAGCTTATAATGTTATCCGAATGTCCTGTGAATATATTCTTAACAGTTGTAAATATTTCCTCATTAATTTCTAATGTTCTTCTTCCTTTTTTTTTTGGTGCCATTTCATTTTTCACTTTGTACTAAATAGGCCAACATATAAATAAATTTTATTATTATTATTTAATTTGTAAGTCGAATAAAATTCCCTTGATTTACTGAGTTTTTCAACACAAAACTATTCATTTTTTCTTTGGAAAATGTTATATATAGTTATGTACAGCATCAAAATAAATAAATGTTTGAGTAGACTAACTTGATATGATGGTTGAAAACATGTGAGAGTTTAGTACACTTGAACTTCAGTAATTTGGCGCGGACCGGCTCTCGTGGACCCAATTGGCCAATTTCAGTACACTTTCAATTGTTGTTAAAATATTGTTTCAGTTGTCCCGCGCCTCTACAGAGGACGCCACGTTCCACCACATAAATAAAACCCCTCGGGTCTAATGTGTTACCACTTATAAGCTAAATTACAAAAAGATGACTATAATTAAATGTAGGGATGGCAATGCAGTGGGTTAGGGCGGGTTGGTGAAGATTCAGACCCGTCCCGTACCTAGAACAGGTTGGGGTGACCCGCTGCGGGTCGTGGGCGGAGTATGTCGATCCGTTCTACTCCGTTATAAATTAAATTAAATACAAAAAAATGAAAAAAATATTTATTATAATATTTATCAATTATTATTTAGGTATAATATAAAAATACATACAATTCTCAACGTCTTTATTTGTTAGAGGGCGACCGGTCGCCCTAAGACTTTATCAGTAGAAACTATAAGTTGCAGTGACAACATTTAATGAAATTGTGGCTTTGATTCTAACAACTATTTTCTTAAATTATTTGGCATTTCTTTTATAGATTTCACTCTTCTAGGAGGAGCCTATGTCGGTATTCAAATTAAGGAACACTCTTATAAATACATGAAGGCTTGAATGATCAAATACACAACACAAGCATACAACACAACAAGAAAATCAACGAACTTCTCTAAGCTTTCATTTTCAAAGATTCTCAGCATTTGTAATAGCCTTTAGACATCACTTTCAAATCTTGATTACTAGGCTTTCCTTCTTGATTACACATGCACGTTTGAGTTGTAATATTTCATTTAAAGTGTAATCTTGATTGTATTTGTAACATCATTCAAAACAAGAAATCCTTGTTAATGTTCTTTTGGCAAGAACACGTTTGGTTGATGAGAGGTGATTGATTGAAAATCTTGGTGCTTTTCGTGTTGAAGAGTTTGGTGGTTTTAGAGGTGAAGAAGGGTTTTGTGCTCTTCGAATTGGAAGATTGTGGTGATCTTCATAGAAGGTGTTGAAAGAAGAGTGTAGTACTCTTCAAGGTAAATGTTCTAATAGTTTGATATATATTAATATACTTTTTTCTTTTCGAAATCATTGAGTGTTGATTTATTTTTCGCACTTCTACTCTTCACCATCTTCATATTTGAAAAAAAGAGCGTAAATAAAAAAATTGGGAAAATCTATTTACCCACCCTCTAGATTTTTGAGCCACTGACTAACAAGTGGTATCGTGAGCCAAACTCTTTGGCAAGCTCGTTTCTCATTGCGAGTAAAGAGAAAAGATCCATGGCTACGAACGAGAGCTATCTTCCAACGGTGCTTCATTCAATAGATCGCTTTCTCTCGTGACTCCAATAATTATGCGGTTTGAAAAGACAGAATGGAGTCCTTCTTACAAGGTTGCCAATTAATTCGGTATTTGGAACACGGTTATTAATGGAGTATCTATCCCAATAAAGAAAAAAGAGGATGGAACTCAAATCCCTAAAGCCCTCAAGGAGTTCGGTGATGAGGACAAGAAAATATTCTCCTTAAACGGTAAAACACTTAATCTTCTTCATTGTTCTCTTACTGATTTACATGGGTATAATCATATTAGAGGAATTCGATCCGCTTATGATGTGTGGGAAAAATTGGAAGTTATCTATTGAGGCACAAAGAAAGTGAAACAAGCTCGAAAGACCATATTGGTCAAAGAGTTCAAAAATTTTACTATGAATGATGGAGAAAATTAAATATTTCTAAAATGGTTGAAAGACTTGACAACATTGTATTCCTCTATTTGCACTTGGAAAAATTATTTACGAAGAGGATAAAGTCACCAAAGTTCTAAATTCTCTTCCCGCCTCTTGGTCCGAAAAAGTTACCGCTATTACGGATGCTCAAAATTTAGAAACTCTAAATTTTGATGAGCTTATCGGCAATCTTCTCATCTGTGAAGTTTATACCAGTGAAATGAGTAATTCAAAAGCATCGACTTTCTCAACTGGATATGGGATCAACTCCAAAAGGTCTTGCCTCAAAATCGAAAAATTATTATTCAAGTGATGAAGAAGATGAAGAGAAGTAAGAAATTATTAGAAAATTTACAAAATTTGTAAATAAGAACAAGGAAAGAAAACAAGAAAGTCTTGCTTTAGATGCGTAAAACCCGCATAATTTTATGTTGCCGGTCCGAAAGAGGAAGAAGAACAAATGAAGAAAAAACATTTTCACAAAGCTTTGAACACCAAAGTCGAAGCAAAAACGTAGGATGAGCTTCTTACAACATCCAATGATGAAGAAGCCGAGCAATGTCTAATGGGCATCGAAGAAGACAATGAGGTACGATCTAATTCTTCCATCTCTTTCATTAATGAATTGCAAGGTTATTTTGATGAGCATCAAAATGAATTCCAAAGCATGCTTTTTAAATATAAAAATTTAAAAAAGTAATTCAACACCTTGAAAAATGAAAAGGATAGTTTACTTGTTTCATATGAATCACTTTCTTGTGCTCACACTACTACACTAGAGAAGGTTAAAACTCTTGAAAAAGAAAATGAATCTCTGGTTAAGGATATTGATTGCATGAAAAAGGATATGATGAAGTTTAATTTAACTACCGATAAAATAATCAAAATTCTTGATGTTCAACGTTGTGATCATTTGAAAGTTGGACTTAGTTACACGCCTAATGTTATCAATGATATGAAAAAGAACCAAAGTCTCACTTTTGTTTATGTCAATCATCATGCTTCTAAATCTATTACATGTTTTTATTGTGGTAAATATGGACACATGACAAATACATTCGAGCTAGAAATAGCTCAAATTATTATTGGAGACCTAAAAGTCTCAAAGTTAATCCCAATGGACCCAAACATTTGAGGATACCACAAGATAATTTCATGTTATGTAATCGGTGCAATAAAAGTTCAAGAAAATTCAAATCGTCAAATAGACAACAAATGTTTGCTCCTTTTGATCAAAGGAGAAGATATTATCAACAAAATCATTTCTCAAGAAGAAGGTATAATCAACAATGGAAAATACATAACCCTTGGCAATGACGATATTGGTAACTCTTATCCTCTTCTTGAATATTGATTATTTTAGTCATTAATTATTATTGTGCATATTCTTCTTGATTATCAAATTCATTTCAAAATATTTTTCAAGATATGAAATCATATGTTTATACTTTCGATTTTCTTAACTTCAAAAGAGACCTTATATAGCTTGTTTAAAGTGCATCTAACTTATTTTGATTTTAAAAAATATAGTATATGTTACTTGACTTTTGTCTTCAAAAGTTATTATATTCCATTCATATCAACATAGCCGATATCATCCGGTACTACTATGCTCTTACGCAAGAAATTTTGTCAAGATTTTGCAGGAAATATTTTGGTATTAAAGAACAAATGATTGTAGAGATACCAATGGTTATCTACATCAAATTGGCCTAGTTTGAATTGGTTGACGAAAACACAACCGAGGTATATTCATCAACTTTTATTACTCTCATAGGCTCGTTATTCTTAATGTCGTATGCCTATGTGCTATATTTCAAAGCATTACTTAAAAATCCCATCTAAGTGCCGTTAAAAGAATTTTTCAATATTTGAATGGCACTTTTTCTTATGGCTTGTTTTATCCAAAGTTTGAAAACATTCCAATTCTTGTGATAACAAGTTCGGTATAAATATTTCTCAAAATCCGGTTCATCATAACTGAATATAACATATTGAGGTTCGACATCATTTTCTAAGGGATTGTGTTTCTAAACGAAAAATTGAGATGTGCTTTGTTCCGTCTCAAGTTCAACTTGTGGATATTTTTACAAAATCGTTAACCGCCGAGTCATTTACTTCAATTCCAGCTCGTTATGACATAATGCATATCGAATAAGGTTTATGTTTGCATTATATGAGCTTTAAAAACTTAGGGGTGAAAAGTCTCGTTTTAAACTAAATATTTGTACAGAACCAGGACCTCTGCACAGGTACCAATTCTATCGGTCGACCTGTTTAGGGACCGATCACACCCCCTGGTCGATCGGTCGCCCTGGCTCGTTACAGGATTAAAATTATTTTAGTCCTTACTTCGTTCTATTTTCAAAACTTAACACCCCTTTGCCCAATTCACACACATTTCACTCAAAATAATTTTTTCTTGTAACTTCTATTGTATTGGGCTTCTAATATGCTTATATTGTCTATCTCAATCCGCTTCTCCATTCTTGGTAAGTTTAATTTCCTATTTAATCTCAATCGGGTTGAACCTTGAGAACCTTGTTGAACTTGATGTATTGTTATAATTCTTGTATGGGGATTATATATATTGATGATATATGCTTGTAGAATTAGGATTGGTGTTGAACTTTTGGGCATGATTGACTATACCAATGTCATACACAACTTTGATTTTATCCTATGCATGCCAAGTGTTTGATACAATGCCTTAATGATAATTTCGTCTTTTGCATGTCACTCTTGTCTTTCGTTGATTAGTTTCTATATGGTGATCATTTCTTATCCATCAAATGACTCTAAGTACTTTCTCCATTGATTGCCCTTATATTTTGGAATTCTAGAGCTTTACGTTCGTGATATATCTATTACACGGTTTAATGCACACTTTGATGTCTATCTATAATATTTTTATCATGCTATCTTTTTGATGATTCCAAATGAAGAGAAAAATGAGAGAAATGGAATGAGCTTATAAGCTATGGTAAGATCAAATGAGCTAAAAAAGAAGCTCAAAAGCTCACGTAAAAGCTCAATGATAAAAGCTATAAGTTGTGGAAGACAATGAATTATTGCTCTTGAAATGATTATGCATTATGTCTAATGATTTTTTGACAGGGGAGCTTTTAAGCTCTTATGCTTAAAGTCATATTTGGAAAAGCTAAGCTTTTAGCTTTTAAAGTTGCTTGTGTTTATAGATGTTTATGCATGCTTATTAATAGAGGAGCTTGTAAAATCTATTTTAAAAAACTTTTCGCTCCTATCCTTATGTTCTTAATCATGAAAAGTGTTGCTTAATATGGATATATGTTTTTGACCGGAAAAACTTGTTTTGTTTTAAAATCGCTCTCTTAAAATTGTTTTGGTTTGTAATCACCAAAAAGGGGAGTTTGTTAGATAAATATTTTTATCGTAATTTTGATGATTTTATATAAATGAGTTTAATACCAAAACAATGTCCCTAAATGTTGTCCAAATACTTCAAAATATTTTAAATGAATTTTACAAAGTTTTTGAAGTACTTCTTGAACTTTATTTTTGACAAAAATCGGACAACTCCTCTATTTTGAGGTCAACTGGTTGCCCTATAAGGCAACCCGTACCAGAACGTGTTTAAAACTTGAAAATAGAAAACATGCAGAGAAAGGTCAACCAGTGGGTCAGTCGCTCGACCGGTCGCCCTCTTTACAACAAAAATCCCTCTGTTTCGAGGTGGACAAGTTGGACCCTAGTGGGACCGGTCGCACTTGGTCGATCGGTTTCTAGCTTGTGGACCGGTCCACCCTGTGGCATCCCGTGCTTAAATACTTAACGTCTTTATTGTCAGAGGGCGACTGGTCGCCCTAAGGCTTTATCAGTAGAAACTATCCGTTGTAGTAGACAACTTTTAATGAAATTGTGGCTTTGATTCTAACAACTATTTTCTTCAATTGTTTGGCATTTCTTTTACAGATTTTACTCTTCTAGGAGGAGCCAATGTTGGTATTCAAATCAAGGAACTCTCCTATAAATACATGAACGCTTGAAGGATCAAATACACAACACAAGCATACAACACAATAAGAAAATCAGCAAACTTCTCTAACATTCATTTTCAATATTCTTGTTATAATAGCCTAAGCACATCACTTTCACATCTTGATTACTAGGCTTTCCTTCTTGATTACACTTGCACTTTTGAGTTTTAATATTTCATTTAAAGTGTAATCTTGATTGTATTTGTACATCATCCAAAACAAGAAATCCTTGTTAGTATTCTTTTGGCAAGAACACGTTTGGTTCGATGAGAGGTGCCCTAGTGCTTTTCGTGTTGAAGAGTTTGGTGCACTTAGAGGTGAAGAAGAGTTTGGTGCTCTTAAAGGTGAAGAAGAGTTTGGTGTTCTTCGAGTTGGAAGATTGTGGTGATCTTCATAGGAAGTGTGGAAAGAAGAGTGTGGTACTCTTCAAGGTAATGATTGTAATAGTTTGGTGTCTATTAATATACTTTTTTCTTTTTGAAATCCATTCAGACATACCGAGTGGTAGAGCATTAGGCCTTAGGTGGGTTGAAGCTCTATAAATCATTGAGTGCTGATTTATTTTCTGCACTTCTATCTCTTTACCATCTTCATATTCGAAAAAAGGGCGTAAATCGGAAAATCAGGAATCTATTCACCCTCCTCAAGATTTTCGTAGCCACTTGGACTAACAGGAAGTGGTACCTAAACACACCCCGCTCCGCCCTAGGTCACGGGGTGGGCCGGATGCACCGTGGGTTGAGTCGAATTGCCATCCCTAACTATATTTATCGGCAAAAAGAGAACACTAAGTTTTAGGCATTAAATTGAGGTTAATAACTTTTAGAATTTTACGAATTGAGGACCTTAACCTTCAGGTTTTTGCGAATTTAGGACAAATTGAGACCGAATTGCCCAATTTCGGGCAAATTGCCATATTTAACGCAATGTCGAGCCTGGATTTCCCAAATTCGGGATAATTACATATGTGGTGAAAATAATTATTTATGTGGCGAAAATAAGTCAGAAAATTATTTAAGAATTTACAAATCAACAATTAAAATCTTAATATATAAAAATAAAATTGCTAATTGTTTTAAGAATTTAGAAATTCCGATTAAAATTTCAATATACAAAAACAACTGAAAATAAAAAAATAAAATTGGACAGCTTTATTTCATAAATCTAAAAATAACTCAAACATCTAAAATTTAATGAATAAATTCTGAAAATTATTCCAATAAACTCAAACAAAGTATAAAATAACATTATTTAATAAATCTATATTTTATTTCAAAACAATTAAACATTATTTAAAGCAATTTAAATTTACAAACTAAAATTTGACAAAAATACTTAAATAAATATGAAATTATAATTGAATCTAAAATTTTATTTTAATTACATTTTAAAATATATAATTTTTATTTCTTTAAGTATATTCGAATTTTAGTTTGTAATTCAAAATTACTTTAAATTATATTTACATTTTAAAATAAATTAGATTTACTAATTTATGATTTAATTTTTATATTTCTTAATTTTATTTAAATATATTTAAAAATTTAATCAATAATTTTTAGATATACTAAATAGTGTTTTATATATTCTTTCACGTTTTCAGATTTCATTTAATTGATTTTGGATTTATTAAACAATATTTACAATTCTATTTTTGTATTTTCCAAATTTATTTTTGTATATTTCTATTTTAATTGTTAATTTTGAAATTCTTAATATTACTTTCAGATTAAATCCCCTTATGTTGCTCCTTCGGAAAAATTTTCCCACCAGGGGCGGAACCAAGATTCAACACCGAGGGGGCCGATTTTTGCAAATGAAATTAGACTCCTAAGGTTGCACTTAGACCGATTTTTTGGTCGATAGACAAGCACCTAGGTCGGATTGTTTGCCGCAAAGTCTGATTTTTAGCCAAAACGATTTTTTGAATCGATTTTGGGAAAGGCGGCCGCCTAGGCTGATTTTTAGCTAAAACAGTTTTTTGTATCGATTTTGGCAATGGCGGCCACCTAAGACGATTTTTACAATACTGATTTGTATCAAAATTAAGTATAACATTCATAATTACAACACAAAATTGACGATTTTTTTTTTTTTTTACAAAAAATGATGGGGGCCAAATGGAATTAATCCCAAAATCCACATATAAAAAAAAAAAAAAATAAAAATATTGGGTTGGGGGACAAGGGTCTCCCCACCCAAGTAGGTCCGTCCCTATTTTTGGCCATGACATGGCCGGATTTGTCATCTCTATGACGTTATCTTGTTCTCCGATTGATTTTACATCTATGTGTCCGATTTCATCTTCCCCCTTGGATCATGTTGCAACAACTACTATCCTAGATGCCTCTCAACTTTTATTGGTTGCCACCAAAACGTCCTCCAACTCTCCTACAATGATCAAGGACATCCCTCATGGGCTTGCAGCTGTCCCCATTAATTTGTTGCACCAACCGCGCCCTCCTTTATCCCATGGAGATGGCGGTCCCCTCAAGCAGTTGAAAAAGGTTGTTACTCCAACAACTTTGGTGGTCCCCCTCTCATCTTCTCCTATGGTTCTATGGTCTCAGGTAGAGATGTCAATTAGGTTCATCGGGTCGGTTCGTGTTTGGTTTCAGTTTGATTTCGGCTTATGCTCAAAATGCATCAAAAATTAAGTAAAAAATAAAATAACTACGTTTTAGACAAATTGGTAACTTCGTGTCAGGTTCGTGTTAGCCGTGTTCGGGTTTCTCTCAGTAACTTCAGGTCTAGTTCAAGTCGTGTTCTCGTGTCGGGTCAGGAATTGACACCCCTAGTCACAGGTGGTTGTGGTCCCCATGTTGTGGTCCCTTCTCGATTAACTACCATTTCTTCTACTTCTTTTTCTGGGTTATCCCATGTTGCTGCTTCTGGTCTCTTGGTCGACAAGAATGCTATCCCACAAATTACTGGTAATCACAAATCTTATTCTACTGTGGTTTTTGGTAAACCAAAATTTATCCTCGAGCTTTGTTAAAAAATGGGATTATTACTCGGTTACATTATTGATGAACATATTTATCAAAGAACGGGTTATGGAATTTTCATTTCGCGTTAATTGGGAGGATGGTTTTGGGTAAAGGAACTAAGCCTTGGGCATTGATGCTACTTCAAAAACGGGTTATGGAATTATAGAATATTACAAATCCTTGGCGATTAATTTCTCTGGGTAAAGGATATTTTTGTATAAAATTTTCTAATGTTGTGGATCGTTTTAGAGCTCATGTTCGAGTTACTTGGTCTGTTAATCCTGGGTTTCATTAAATTATCCCTATCGGTGCCTGACTTTAATCCGTATAAAGTTACTATGTCTACTGCTAGTGTTTGAGTTCGGATTTTCGAACTTAATATTGAATATTGGGATTTTGTTTCATTACGGGAATTGCAAAAGCAATAGGGACCCTGGTTCAAGTTGAAGAAAGTTCGTTGAATGGATCTTTGGGTCATTTTGTTCGGGTCTTGGTTGATATTAATATGTCTAAACATCTTCAGGATCACGTAATGGTTGAAAGGATGTGTCAATGCTCATTTGCTTCTCTCAGTTATGAGAATTTGCCGGAATATTGTGTTAATTGTTGCATTACGGGACATTCTTCGGCATCTTGCCGCCGAGTTGTGAGGCTTAATCCAACTAAAGAACCTATTGTTCGACCTTCCTCTAGAGGACGATCCCGGGTTAGAAAGGTGTTTTAACCAGTTAATGTTCCACAGGATAAAGGCAAAGATGTTGGCGCCCCTAGGGGCACTGCAGCCTCTCCTAAGCCTGTTAGTGTCGTTGTTTAGATTGTGGTTTATTCTCCTAGGCATGGTGATGCTTCTTCTCCTGTTGTCATTTTGGGGAATTCTTTAGCTACTTTAGAGAATGCGAATAATTTAGTGGATGACAATATGGATCTAAACAAAACCATGGCTTCTAATTCTGTGGAAGACTCTTCGATTGCGACTCAAGGGCATGCTAGTCCATCTTTGGCTACGCTTTCACTATTGACATATTTGGCTACTTTGAATACACATTCAGAATTGGTTCACACCGTATTGAATACTGCATCTAGGCCGTTAGTGGGTTTCAAAGCAATGTTTACATCAGCACGGAAGCGTTGGTCTGATATGGCAGATGAAGAAGAACAAGACAAATCGGAAGCGTTAAAGACCAAGCTAGGCGACTCCTCAATTACTCTGTTTGTCATTCACTCATGTGCTCTCTCAGAAGATATGAAGACTATGAAAATTTTGGCTCGAGGATCCTGAGCCGACATTCAGCAAGATATATCAGACCATCAAGATGATACTCGATCACGTGCAAAAACAACGAATGGCAATATTACTGAAAAATCCTTGAGACATAAACGCCCTTCACTTAAATTGCATTTTAAGTTTTTTTTTTGTTTTTTTTCCTATAATTTTGCATTGTTTTTTCCATTGCTACCTGATCGGTTTGTGATAGACTTTTTTCTTTCTTTTTATATATTTTCATTTATTTGAAAAAACTAGAATAACAACTTTTTGAATAAATGGGTTTTCTATTTATAAAAAATTAGTAATTTTTTTGTAATAATTTTTAGACTCATTTTCACCACATAAATAATTATTTTCAACACATAAGCAATTAGCCTGAATTTGGGAAAATTGGGCTCAATTTGTTCCTAATTCACAAAAAATTAAAAGTTATTGTCCTTAATTGAAAACCCGCAAACTTAGTGTCCTCAATCTTTTTGCCAATGGACTATAGTTAATGTCATCTTCTTGCAATTTACCCCCATTAACCACGTAATTAAGACCCCGTGGGTCTAATCTATTAGGCTCGCAAATAAAGTGGTTAAACGGGTTGGTCCTATTGGTTTCAGGCCAACATTAGCGGACCTCGGAATAACTGCGCCAGCTATATTGGAACATAATTCTAACATTAGCGGGCTTAGGGGTAAATAGGATACTATTGGGCTATAAGTCAAAAAACTAAAAATTATATATTTAAATCTAAACATTTTAAATCAAACATATGTAATATTTATGTTTAATATTTTAATTAAAGTATTTGCCATAAACAATGTCATGCATAGTTTCTGATTACATTACATTAAAAAATTATAAAATCATATATTTTATAATATAAATTTTTAAAATAAAAATATGATAATAAAAGGTAACATTATAAAGCCATATAAAATGGAACAAATAATTTTTTTCTTGAAATTACTCATATGGTTATAAGTGTCCTTTTGGCACATGAAAAAATCTTTAAAAGAATGACTTTTTCACATTTTCAAGGCTAGTGAAAAAAATATTTTCCCAAATTACCCTTAAATGTATTGTTTTCCAACATTTGTTTGTTCCAAAACAACATTTATGATTAATAAGAGTATATTTGGTATTTAACACACTCCTTAATATGTGCGTTCTTTCCTAAAAAGACACTTATTTTGAATAGGAGGAGAGAGTATTTGTTTTCTGAAATTACTCATATTGTAAATAAAAAAGTCTTTGTGAATTAGTAAAATTACATTAAGTTTACCATTTAAAGTTAATTTATTCAATATAATAAAGGCATGTACAGTTTACATTGTATTAACAAAATTATAAAAATAGATTTAGCATACATTTTGAAATATAAATTTATATCCTAATAATTTAACCAAACTTCGTGACATTTTCTTATTTAGATTTTAGAATAAAAATCAGAATACTAAATTAAGTGATAAATAAAATAAATAAGAATAAAATTTTGTCGAGATAAAATTAAAGACATTTTTGTGACATAGCCTGTTTGGTAAAGTTAAAGACTTAAAGATGAGGGAGACATGAATTTGAAAAATATATTTACTAGTAATAGGTGATAAAAGCAGATATATAATATTAGAAATGTATTTATTTTCAAAATATAAAAATAGCGGGTTAGCAGGCTAGCCTGAAGGTTTCCTAACGGGCTTCAGGCTAAACGGTCCGTACCAAATAATTTGACCCTAACCCTATTTGTTTCCGGTTTAAACGGTTCAAATTAGTGGGTTGCAACCCGTTTAATATCTCTACTCGCAAACATTATTTTGTATTTTAATTGTATTTATTTATATTTACCAAAAATAATAAATTCACACATACATAAAAAATGCAACTGACATTGAAATTGATTTATTATTGTAACAATAACAACAATATAACATGAATTATGGAACCCTTTAGCTTGAGAAAGTCTGTATTTGCAACCCAAATTCACAAATGTTGAAAAGTAGAAAGGTTACTAAAAGTGACTAAATTAAACTAGAAAATAATATGTTAAGTAAATAATATTTTAAAACTAAAAATTATAAATAACGGCGGGGTGTCCAATAGCATGTCTTACGCGTCCCGAACCCCATGATTTTAAAAAACTCGAGACCCGTTTAACTAGGTTTAGACTCACCTAGAATAGTACGAGTTAATAACGGGTTCCACTTTGAATCAGACCCTTACCATCTATATATATACTTCGTATTATTATTGTACTCATAAATTTAGTTACACAACAAGCTCATATTGGGCTATATGGGATTTGAAGTTTGAACTTAAAATTTTGAGATGGTCTCCCATAGGACTGTCATACGGATCCTAATTCATAAGACGGATTCTATCCGGATCCAGATTCGGCTCAAGACTCGCCTGCCCTTTAATTTGTTTTTTAAAAAAACCTTATATCCTCTAGCTGGACATTGGATTGCACAGAAAATAATATGTGAAAACTCTCCTCCCATATGCGCAAGTCTCCCGCTCCTGCTCATCATCTCCTCAAAGGCTCCAAGCTCATCTCTCTGTTACGTCCCCAAACTGCGCACGACTCTTGCCATCTCCTCCCTCCCGAAGCTCCTCATTCCCTCGTACAAAAGCTGCAACTCTATCAACATAAATATCCATTATTGCTACAACAAAAAGCTTCGTTATCATCCTTCCATTGTACTGCAAACTGTTGCCCTACGATTTTGGAGAATCTCTCCAATAGAGAATGAATATGGACACAGTTCGTTGATGAAGGAAGGAAATGTGATACTTTTATACATTGAAAAAGCGATACTTTTCTTTGAAATAGTGATAGTTTTTAGACTATATATGATACTTTTGATGGAAAAAATTGATACTTTTTATATTATATATGATACTTTTGTGATTGAGTCATACTTTAAAAAAAATTAAATTCTCTGAAGGAAAAGTGATACTTTATTAGAACATAGTGATACTTTTCAGTAATAAATATGATACTTTTAGGGTGAACATTGACACTTTAATTTTTCATATTCAAAAAATAAGACATTTTTATGTACTCACTCGAGTCTGATAACTATGATACTTTTATTGGGAATAGTGATACTTTTATGATGAACAGTGACATTTTAAAAATTTTAAATTTTCTGAAGAAAAAGTGATAATTTATCAGACAATAGTGATACTTTTGAGTAATACATATGATACTTTTAAGATGAATATTGCCATTTAATTTTTACATATTAAAAAAAAGATATTTTGATGTAACAATTTATTCCTTTACACTTATAGGTGAAAACTTGAATTCAGTAGTTGTTGTTTCTAGTGATGAAGATGATATAGAAATTATTGAAGGTGAAAATCTGGATTCAAGAGATACTACTGACCAAAACACAGGTGGCGGTTGGAGAAGATATTACATTTCTTGAAAAAGTACTACTTTTTGCTCAAAAAGCACCAACATTTTCTAATACGTCCTGTGATTGGTTCAAATATTTCCAGAATACACCAATCACACTGTGGATATATCTAGTTCTCTTGTTGGGTTGAAAAGGAAGACACTTGATGATATGCATAAGTTACATCGTGATCATAGCCATGCACTCGGGTTTAGTGTTCATAAAGCAACAACTAGATTTTAGACTAATGGAGTTTGATAGTAAAATACTTTGTATGCTCTTGCGAAGGATTTAAGAGATAAGGAAATTTAAGCATGAATTCGTAAAATGAAAAAAAGAAAAACTTTCCTATTACACGTACGAGATGTGATGCTTTATTGAGGGTGAAATTAAATGACGAAGGTCTTTATGAAGTTTTGAATCATGTCATGGGCCTTAATCATCCATTTAATAGAAAAGAGTGGAGCCACGTTCATTGTTCTGAAAGAAAAATTACAAATGGAAAGGGCAAAGTGTTAGATAAATATTTTTATCGTAATTTTGAGGATTTTATTTAATTGAGTTTTTGGAGTATTTAAAATACTTTTTACTAATCGATTTAAAATATTTTTTACTAATTTTTTGGAGTATTTCTTGAAGTTTATTTTTGACAAAAATTGGACACCACTTCTGTTTCGTGGTCAACCGATCACCCTAGAGGGAAACCTGTGCCTGAAGAATGATTTTCAAAACAGAAATGAAATAGTATTGAAAATGACTCAGGTCGACCGGTGCCTGAGTCAATCTTGTTTGAAGAAATTCTTTTTGACTCTGTTTCTAATATGTTGGACCGGTCCAACTTGGGTCCGACGGTGGCAAGGTGGTCGGACCGATCGAGCCCCCTGGACGACCCACCTATGCAAAATTTCAGTATATTTCTAACTTCTTTTTTAGAGGTCAACCGGTCCACCTATGGTTTTATCAGCAAACTATCTGTTGCGCAGCAGACACATTTTCATGATTTTAATGAATTGATTTCTAACAGCTATAATCTCTCCAAGGAGGAGCCTATGTCTGAAAATCAAATCCAAGACATCTCCTATAAATAGATGAAGGATTGAAGCAACAAGATACAACAATACAAGCAATACAAACACATTCTTCACTTTCATCTTCTTGTTGTGTTTATCCTAAGTATTTCACTTGCACATCTTGAGTACTAGGCTTTATTCTTGATTACACTTGCACTTCAAAGTTGTATACTTCAATCGAGTTGTAATCTTGAATTGTTTTCAATCATCCAAAACAAGACATTCTTGTTAAGTGTTCTTCTGGTAAGAGCACACTTGGGTGATTTTAGGTGTTGAAGAGTGTGATACTCTTCATTAGTGTAAGAAGATTGTGGTAATCTTCATAAGTGGTGTTGTAAGAAGAGTGAGGTGCTCTTCAAGGTGAAAGTGTAATAGTTTGGTATCTTTTAATAAAATTCTTTTTCTTTTTCGAAATCCACTGCGGATATACCGGGATGATATAGGATTAGGCCGTAGGTGGGTTGAACCTCTATAAATCATCGAGTGTTATTTACTTTTCCCTACTTTTATTTGTGTTATCATTTCTACATTAAAAAGAAGAGGGCAAAAATCAAAAAATCGGCATAATTCATTCACCCCTCTAGATTATCGTAGCCACTTGGACTAAAAGTGGTATTAAAGCCAAACTCTTTGGCAAACTCGCTCCTTATTCGAGTAAAGAGGAAAGATCTATGGCTACAAACGAAAGCTACCTCACCACGGCGCCTCCACCAACAAGCCACCACTATTTGACGCCAACAATTATGCCTTTTGAAAAGACCGAATGAAGTGCTTTCAACAAGGCAGGTTCACCGATATTTGGAATGCGATTATTGAAGGAATAGCTCAACCAACCAAGAAATTGGAGGATGGCACCTCGGTCCTCAAGAGCTTCAAGGAATTTGACGATAATAACAAGAAGTCATTTTTCTAAACGGTAAAGCATTTGCATTGCTCTCTTACCACCTCCGAGTATAATCGTATTAGAGGCATAAGGTCCGCACATGAAGTTTGGGAAAAATTGGAAACTATTTACGAGGGTACAAAGAAAGTTAAACAAGTAAGAAAAACCATGCTTGTTAAAGACTTTGAAAACTTCATTATGCTTGATGGTGAAAATATTTCAAAATGGTGGAAAGTGCTTAACAACATAGTCAATCCTCTTGTGGCACTTGGGAAAGTCATCTCCGAAGATGACAAGGTAACTAAGGTCTTGAATGCTCTCCTGGTTCATGGTCCGAAAAGGTGACGGCAAAACGGAAGCTCAAAATCTCGAAACTCTCAAGTTTGACGAGCTCATTGGAAACCTCCTCATCTATGAAGTATATCTTAAAGAGAGAAAAAATTCCAAATCATCCACCTCTCAATCGGGTATACAAATTATTCTTAAAGGTTTAGCATCTTCTTCTAATAATTCATATTATGCTAGTGATGAAGATGATGAAGAGACGAATGCTCTTGTCTGAAAATATGTCATGTTTGTAAATAAAATAAGGCAAGAAAGTCGAGATACAACTCGTGTTTCAAATGCGCGAAACTCGGGCACTACATAGCCGATTGCCTGAAATTAGCGGGAGAGGAGCAAAAGAAGACAAACCTTTTCCCAAGAAGAAAGCTCTAAATGCGGAAGCAAAAACATGGGATAAGTTCCTTGCCACATCCGACGAGAAAGAAGAAGCCGAACATGGTCTCATGGCCATAGACGATGAAAACAATGAGGTACGCTCTAATTCTTCATCAATGAATTACAATTTGATTATGATGAATTGCAAAATGAATTTAGAGATATGATTTGCAAGTACAAACTTTTCAAAAATGAGTATAAAGAGCTCAAATTGGAAAAAGAAAAATTATTTACTTCTTATGAATCTCTTGATCGTACTCAAGCTATTACTCTTGCTAAAATGCATACTCTTGATTCGGAAAAACAAATGCTTACAAAAGAGATTGAAAATTTGAAAAAGGATGTGCATCATTTTAATTTAAGTACGGATAAAGTTATAAAAATTCTTGATGCACAAAGAAGTAAGCATTCTAAACTAGGACTTGGTTACAAACCTTTTCAAAATGTTTCTAAGAAAAATGACCAAACTCCAACTATTATACGTACAACTAGTCTTAATGTTATTACTTATTTTTATTGTGGTAAAAATAGACACTATGCAAATGATTGCAAACTGAAAATAATTTTAGTCATTTTTGGAGACCCAAAGGTCTCAAGATTAACACTCGTGGATCCCAAAATTATAGGGTACCTAAAAATGATTTATTTGTAGGTGCTAGGGGCTATAACCATTTCGGAAGATTCCAAAATGGCTCGTGGACAGCGGGTGTGCATGCCATATGACCGGAAGAAGAGAACTTTTTACCAACATCATGCTCCAAGAAGAAGGCATGGTTATGTTCGGGAATGGTAAGGGAAGTGTAACGACCCAAATTCTCTAACAGTACAAAAATTTTAACAAGTAGTGCAATAAGCTTAACTAAAAGAACACAATTTTAAGAAAATAACATATATTAAAAACTTGCATCCAAATAAACAAAAGTACTTTTAATTCGAACCCACAAGACAATCATTCAAAAATAAATGGTAACTAAAATTTGTTAACAAAACAAAATATTCCTAAATTTTATAAAATAAATAAAAACATTAATTTCCCATCCACCGCCTCCAATCCTCGCCTGAACTCCTTAACCTGAAAAATGTTAATGAAAATGGGGTGAGCTTTCAACTCGCTCAATGGGGACACGTTTGTCAAAATTAAATACATCAATAGACATAATCGTAAAAATTCAACATATAATTTAACTTTTACTTTGATGCCGATTATTTTATAGTATTTGGTACACCCGAGGATACATTTGATCCGGACCTTCTTCTTACCCCGACTAATCTTGTGGGTTCACCCCGAGGATACTTTTGATCCCGGACCTTCTTACAACCCCAGACTAATATAGCACTGCGGGTTCACCCCGAGGATACTTTTGATCCCGGACCTTCTTATAGCCCCAGGCTAACATAATTTATTTTCACATTTGCACATAAACAATTACACAATATACGAAGTATTTAATAGAGACAAACAATAAGTGAATAGAAATATCCCCACCTCAATTAAATGCAGATGTCTGTGCGGAGAATACAATAATGCAGGAAATCCTACTGCTCGTTATCTTCGTTTTCTACAATAAATTATAAAGTATAATTAATAAATAATATAATTATAAGTATAATAGTATAGTAATATAGAGTAGTTGCAAAAGAACTTGAAGAATGAAAAAAAATTGAATTGATAAAGGAAAATGGCTTAATGGATCGACCAGATCATGGTAACAATTTACAATCCTCAAACTAATCACAGCAAGTCAACAAGTGGAGGTTTTTAATGGCTATTTTGCAAACAAAAGGGGTTGTTGTGGTCTAATTAATTTTTTTTAAAAAAAAAATAAATACATAAATAAAAGTAAAGAAAGCAAAGAAAACAAATTGGTTTAAGTCCCAATTTGGACTTAAAACCCACCGGACGCCCCGGACCCTTTTCCTCAATCCCAAAATTGCACTTTCCGCCTTCTTCTCTAACCTCTTCCGTCGTCCCTTCCCCTTTTCTTTGTTTTTTTTTCCTCATCTTTATTTCCATTGTTATTCTTCTCCATTAAGGTACCTCCTCTAAAACCCCTCTCCGCTCACACTCCTTCTTTCTCATTGTTATCTTCTCTTTTTTTTTTTTCCCTGTTTCTTCTACCCTACACCACAGGCATCAACACAAAGCCTCACTTTTGTACAGGTGGCGATGGGTCGAGCACGGCGGCGCTCGGTGGCGGGAGAAACTCCGGTGGATGGTTGGCGATGGTAGAAAAAGATGGTTGGAGTATCTCTTGTTGCACGGAAAAAAATCGAATTGGAACGCAGAGAAGAAAATAAAATTGGTTGTTACCTTAGACTGACGATTGCAGATGAGATGAAGGAAGGAAAAAAATACGTAGGGTAAAATTGTGTATTTATAGGGTGAATTTGAGTATGGATGACTAGGGTTTGTTAAAGAATTCTATTTGACTTGGACTTTGAAAAATTGAGGAAATATTTTAGGCCCATAATAAATTTCAGAAGTCAACATTTTGAATTGGGCCTGGATACTTATTAATACTAGTTGTTATCAAAATAATATTATTGAGAATAATAAAAAAAAATTGTAGTAATGATTTGATAATAATAATAATAGTAATAATAATTAATATTAACAATAATTATAAATATAAAAAAAAAATCTGGATATTACATCCTATCCCCCTTAACTAAATTTCGTCCTCGAATTTCGATAACTTACCAAAAATTAAGGAGTCGGGGTACTTGGCACGTATCTCCTCTTCACGCTCCCATGTGGCTTCATTTCTCCCATGACGTCTCCATTGCACTTTAATCGGCTTATGTCTTTATTCCTAAAACTTATGAACTTTTCGCTCTGGAATGGCTTCAGGTGCTTCTTCGTATGATAAGTCATCGTTAATCTGCAGATCTTCGTAGTTGACAATATGACTTGGGTCATGAACGTATTTCCTCAACATCGAAATGTGGAAAACATCATGTACGCCTGACAAACGCGGTGGTAATGCAAGCTGATAAGCTAGATCTCCGACTCTTTTCAAAATTTCAAACGTTCCTATGTACCTTGGCCTTAGCTTTCCTTTATCACCAATTCTTATCACTCCTCTTACTGGTGCTACCTTGAGAAACACATTGTCTCCCACCTCGAACTGTAAGTCTTTCCTTCGACGATCAACATATGATTTCTGTCTATCTTGTGCCATTCTGATTCGATCTTGGATTTTTCTTTCTTTTCCACTGTCTGTAGAACCAACTCCGGTCCCAACATCTTCTTTTCTCCGACCTCGCTCCAGTACAACAGAGATGTACACTTTCTCCCGTACAATGCCTCGTAAGGGGCCATTCCAATAGTAGCTTGGTAACTGTTGTTATAAGCAAACTCCACCAGCGGTAGTAATGATTCCCAGTTTCGTCCTATATCAAGCACACATGCTCTCAACATATCTTCTAATATCTCAGATCGCCCTCTCAGATCATCATGTCTGTCTCGCGGGTGGTAAGCCGTACTAAACTTGATTTTGTTCCCAAAGCGATCTGTAAGCTTCCCCAAAACTTAGAAGTGAATCTTGTATCTGTCCGACACAATGGACAGGAACTCCATGTAGTTTCACTATCTCTTGGATGTATATTTGCGCATCTTGCTCCATCTTTTGAATGTCATTTTAACCGGCAGAAAGTGAGCTGACTTCGTCAATCGATCTACTACGACCCATACCGCTTTATTTCCTTTTGCTGATCGTGGTAGTCCTACTACAAAATCCATCGTTATGTGCTCCCATTAGGAACACACAATCTCCCTTCATACGTCAAAACACCATCATCCGCTATGACAAACCCTTTTATATTTCCTTCTCGTACTCGCCCCTTCATCTTGTTCAAAACCGATCTCGACCTTGTGCTTTTTGATCCTTTCTCTCAAAGTGGGTTGAACTACCAAAGATGCCAATACCGCCTTTGTACATCTCGGTGGAGTTATGACTTCAATCTTCAGACTCGCAAACTCTCGTACCAAATGCTCTTGTTGCGTGAGTAAGCTAGACAACTCACCTTTGGTCTTACGACTCAAGGCATCAGCCACTACATTAGCTTTGCCCGGATGAAAATTTTCTCCCTAAATTTCCAAACTACTATCCAAATATCCCACAAATCTCAAACCAAAAACACAAATACTTCACCCTCTCAAGAAATCCACCACCAAAAACCTTCAAATTTCCAACTTCTCCAAGTTCTACAGTAAATTTGGGGGTACTCCAAAACTCCAAAACTTCAGATTTTTCATCTCAAATCTTCGGATTCGAGCATTTTGAATTCATCAACTGATCTAGGCTCATTTCCGACGTTTGAAATGGCATCTGTATCTTTTCCTGCCGGAATGCTTCCAAATTGCTTTCAGTGAACTCGGGGTGGCCGTACAGTACTCTGTAATCCAGAATTTCTGGATATCTGTAATTTTGTAACACATGATTCAAGGTCATTAGCGGCCATAACAGAATCAACCTTAATCACAAATTCATTCTAGAGTTCATTACATTCAAACACTAGAAATTTAGCTACACATGGCTTTGTCAAAAGAGTATACTACACAAGAAGATATGAATAAAATGAACATGGTGTACTTAGCTCTTATTCAAGACCAATATAAGACTTCCTCCTTGGACCGGTCCACCTTTTCAAAAAATCAATACAGAGAAGTTTGCAAATTTGAACCAAACTTCAGGTACCGGTCGCCCTATAGGTCGTCCGATCGACGCCACCGGTCGCCCTATAGGGTGACCGATGCTCAATTCCTTTAATATGTGGTAATACATCCGACATCTCGTCTGGGAACACATCCTCGAATTCCTACAACAAAGACAAGATAGAACTAGGCAAATCGGGGTTAAGACTATCAGTAGATAAATAACCGTCCTTGTAAACCAAGAGTATCATCGAACAACCACCACCGAGGTGTTTGGAGTTTTGGCTCTGGCCAAGCTCCAAACATTTGGTCAAAACTTTCATTCGAGGGCAAGCCTCCAGGCTTGCGTGAGGTGTTTGGAGTTTTAGCTCTTGCCGAGCTCCAAACACGGTCAAAATTTTCAATCCAGAAGGGCACCCCCTTTGGGCCTCTAGAAGGGCAACCTTAATCTCCGGAAAAGTGGCCCAGATAGATTAGGGCTTTATTTAATAAGCCCATTTGGAGATTATTAAAATCCATTAATAGTCAAACGAAAAGTTGTGATTATTTTGTAATATTAAGAAAAATTAAGGAACGTATAATTATAAAATAATCGATGGCTCAGCAAATTGCGTGAAGTCAACTAACAATTGAGATAAAATGTAAAACAAAATCAAACTTCATGGCGACCAAGTCTTTGTTTTGTGCTTGGTACGTGACCGAGTCTTTGTTTTGTGCTCGGTGTGTACATCGAGTCTTTGTTTTGTGCTTGGTGCGTGACCAAGTCTAACCTTTTATATTCCAAAATGAATTAATTTCCACAAGAGAGGTCACTTTGGTGACATGTTGATTCAATTAACCAATGATACAAACTCCAAGTGAAATAGAGTCTAATGCAGCGGAATAAAATACAAACAAGTACAAATTACATCTTAAGGTCCGACGGAATCCGAATACAACCCAATAGATTATCCGAATTTAACTTATTGTTCTGTTTAATAAGCTCCCACGATATAAAATAAGCTATGTCAGAGTATAAAATAAGCTATCACGGTATAAATAAGCTGCCACTGTGTAAAATAAGTTATCACGGTATAAAATAAGCTCTCATGGTATAAACTAAACGCTCACGGTATAATAAACCTGTCAAAGTTCAAGGAAGTTAAAGGAGCAAAAGTCATATTTGGAGGAAATGAAGCTCCAAGTAGGTCTACTACAGCACGGAAACCACAATGACTACCGCTGTCAACATCCTTAGTACCACTAATATCTTGATGTAAATAGGTTGGCAGCTGCTCCATAAAACCACTAACGATCACGTTTTGGTTCTGGTTTGTCGAAATTTTGTCGCATCTTCAGTTCCGGTGGAGTTTTTATTACTTACCTACAGATTTTTTCATAGGTAATTTTTGTCTAACTCCTCGTTTTTTATTGTCTGGGCAATCCATTGAGATATGCCCTCTTGCTCCGCATGTCCAACAATTACAGTCTTTGAAACTTTCATTAGCTCAAAAGTCTTGTTTCTGAAATTGGTTTTCTAAAACAAAAGGTTGTAGTATTTTCTAATTCTCAGAAGCATACCTCCAGACGCACACGGCCGTGTGGATCAACACGGTCAGGCCGTGCGACCAAGGGACAATTTCTCACACGGCCACCTGCCGAATCAACTAGCCCCGAAAATGGATGGCGCTGAAGCGCGCGACCTATACCCGACCGTCGGGGCAAGAGCCAGGCCCCGATGAGTAGGAGGGCGCGGCGGTCGCTGCAAAACCCTGGGCGCGAGCCCGGGCGGAGCGGCCGTCGCATCAACCAAATATAACAACTTAAAGTCAAAGGGTCCTACGCCCTTCAGTTACAAACCGGAATAGAAAGAAATACAAGAGTCCAACAACAACACAAGAAAGGAGTCCAATCAACAACAAGAAGAAGTAGTAAATCCAACAAGCGGAGTACAAGGTCTCAATCCAGGGTCCCTCATCTTCTCTATCCTTGAAGCCCAAGACATTGGTCTGAAAGAAAAGAGTCCTTGAGGGATCTAGGCCATAAGTTGCCTTTTAGGCTGGCAAAGCCCACAATAGTCCCAACCAAGGGACCTAGGCTCGCAAAATAAGCCCCCTAAAAGGCTAGCAGGCCCAAGACGATCCCACGAGGGATCTAGGCCATAAGCGCCATTCCATGTGAATAAGAAGATGTTCAAAGCTAATCTATCTGGTGCTTAGAGGCAAGCACATGCTGACCAAAATCAAGATTACAACTCAATAAAGATTGAAACAATATGAGTACATTGAAAGTATGTTAAACGAACGTTAACTGAAATTAGAAACTTACAAAAAATAAACAATCCTGGATGTTCAGAGTGTCTGCTCTGACACTAGGGTGATAGTATACAAAAAACGTCACAGTCCATTATTGAAACAAAGACTATATACATTTTTTAAAATATGAATAATATATATGAATAGAAATGATTGTCAAGAATCATAGTAGTAATAATGTCATTTAAAATATTAAATAATTATAACCATGGACTATATATTTTTTTAAACCGATTCTTTGCTTTTAGGGTACAAAGCCTGACAGGCCACAGACAAGTGTAAACCCTTCTTTGAGATCATAAAAAAGAACAAAAATTTCGAATGGACCGAGCAAGCACAGGCTGCTTTTGAATCACTCAAACAACATCTCTTAATATCATCTGTGTACAACATGGTGGATGGAAAAATGATATTATGCGGGGCAACAAAATGCATGAGAAGCTGTGAGGAAACTAACCGAGCAATGACCTTCCTCAGAAACTCTTAACTGAGGCTGCTGCTGATATAAGAGTGGGATACGGATGCGGGCTGCAGCGCACCTCAAAGGGCACTGCAGCGCTGGGAAATATGACTGCCAGGTTTTTCAGGGTCGCACTGGAGCGCGCCCACTCGGGCACTGCAAAATTTGTACCCCTATTTTTCACAAAAAGTAAAAATAGAATAAGAAAATTCAAATAAAACAATACAAATCTCCACAATAAAACTTCAAAAATTAAAAGATTGACTTAGCAACTTGAATAAATAAATCATAGTCCTTAACCAATTCTAACCATCTCCTCTGTCTCATATTTAACTCCTTCTGAGTAAATAAATATTTCAAGCTTTTATGATCGGTGAATATCTCACATTTCCCGCCATACAGATAATGTCTCCAAATCTTCAGTGCATGGACTACTGCAGCTAACTCCAAATCATGAGTCGGGTAGTTCAGTTCGTGTGGCTTTAATTGTCTTGAGGCATAGGCAACCACCTTTCCGTGCTGCATCAATATGCACCCCAAGCCTTGTTTTGATGCGTCACTGTAAATCACAAAGTCCGTGGTTGGGTCAGGAATCGTCAATACCGGTGCGGAAGTTAGTTTTCATTTAAACTCTTGGAAGCTCTCCTCGCATTTCTCGGTCCACAAAAATTTCTCTCCCTTTCTGGTGAGTCGAGTCATGGGCGCAGCTATTTTCAAAAATCCCTCTATAAATCTGCGATAGTATCCTACCAATCCCAAGAAACTACGAACCTCACTCGCATTCGTAGGTGCCCTCCATTCATTAACCGCTTCAAACTTTACTAGATCCACTTCAATTCCGTTCACAGTGATTACATGTCCAATAAATCCAACTCGATCTAGCCAGAACTCACATTTCTTGAACTTTGCATACAACTTCTCCTTGCGAAGTGTCTCAAGCACTATCCTCAAGTGTTCCTCGTGTTGCTCCTTGTCCCTTGAATACACGAGTATGTCGTCTATAAAGACTATGACGAATTGGTCCAAGAATGGATGGAATACTCTATTCATCAAGTCCATGAACACTATTGGCGCGTTACTCAACCCAAATGGCATCACTACAAACTCATAATATCCATATCGGGTCCTGAATGCTGTCTTCGAGATATCACTCTCATTAATCTTCAATTGGTGATACCCAGATCTCAAATCAATCTTAGAAAAAGTATTGGCACCCCTCAATTGATCAAACAAGTCTTCGATTCTTGGCAATGGATACTTGTTCTTCACTGTGAGTCGATTAAGCTCTCTATAATCGATACACATCCTTAATGACCCATCCTTCTTCTTAACAAATAAGACTGGTGCTCCGCATGGTGATACACTAGGCCTGATAAATCCCAAGTCCAGTAATTCTTGTATCTGCACCTTCAGTTCTTGTAACTCTTTTGGTGCCATTCGGTAGGGTGCCTTAGATATTGGTGTTGCCCCAGGTACCAAGTCTATTGAAAATTCAACTTGATAGTCCGGCGGAACTCCAGGCAAGTCCTCTAGAAATACGTCCAAGAATTCTCGAACAATTGGTACGTTTGTAGGTGCTAGGTCCGACGTTGGAGCTTCAACTAAACTTACTAAATACCCCTGACAATTCTCTTTCGCCAACATCTTTCGCGCCTTCATTGCAGATATAACTCGCGGTACAGACTTAGAGTTAACTCCGTAGAACGTAATTTCCTCATCTCCAAGTAGTTTGAGTGTTATCTCATTCTCTTGGCACTTAATGCTCGCCTGATACTTACTAAGCCAATTCATGCCTAGAATTACGTCAAAATCCTTCATCTCAATTATGTACACGTCAGCTTCTAGATTTTCCCCCAATGTTTACGTCTATATCATTGTCCATTATGTCAGTAGTTATTGTCTTTCCAGATGGCAAACTAATCTCTAGGGGTGCATCTATTCTAGCATCCGTATGTCCAGTTATATCATGAAACTTAGCAGATATAAATGAGTGTGTGGCACCAGTGTCGAAAAGTACAAGCGCAGGTATTCCAGATATTGTTAACATACCTGACATCGTACCGGGGTTCTGATCTGCCTCTTCCTGCTTCATAGCATACATTCGAGCGGTGCCTCCTTGTCCCCTCTTTTCTCCTCTGTCTTTCAGCGGTGGACAATTAGGAGCATCATGGCCCGGTTTCTTACACATAAAATACTTTCCTTGTCCAGCTAAACATTCCTCGTAATGATTCCTGTTGCATTTTGGGCAGGTCGGCTTATTGTTTGGTGCACTTGGGCGAGAATTCCATCGGTTTTTATCTGTTTGTTCTGATTCCCCATCTTACTCGGCTTTGTCCCCTCAAACTTTCTCTTTTTAGACGTAACTATTGGCTTTCGGTCATCATCATCCCCAGCTAGTCCTGCTTCAACTTCATGAGCCCATCTAACCATCACAGAATATTCCAAGTCTCCCTGTGCTGATAGAATTCCAGACAACTGTGACCTCAATCCCCTTCTGAATCTCAAGGCTTTCTTTAGGTCGGTGTCAACCAGATGTGGTGCAAACCGACATAATTGATTAAACTCCCTTTCATATTCAGTTACAGTCATACCCCTTTGCTTGAAATTCAGAAATTCAGTTTCCTTCTTGTCACGGTAGGATCTAGGGAAGTACTTCTCCATCACCACTTCCTTGAATTCATCCCAGGATAATGCATCACGTTCTTCTTCAGTCTTGTTCCTCCAGTAACCTTCCCACCAATGGTCCGCATCATCATCGGTTGGAAGGCGGACAAGCCACTCGTTGTTCATCGGTCAAGCTATAAGTCCGAAAATTCTTTCGCCGCTCTTAACCATTCTTCAATTGGGCCATCCCGTCCATTAAAGGTGGGTGGACGGTAATGGCGAAATTGTGCCACCACTCTAGTACTGTTGTTGTTATTGTTCCCATTGTGGTTCTGTACGACATTGAGAATCTCCGCAAACAAGTCTCCAGCCGTAGGTTGGTTTCCAGTGTTAGTTGGGTTCCCTTCATTGTCTTAGTTCCCGGCATTGTTCTGGTTAAAGGTTCGGGGGCATCGAGGCACTCGTGGAGGGTTTCGTGGAGCCATATTCCTATAATAATACGTAATACGTTCTCAGTACCCATCTTAAGTTATTATCGCATAGTAGTCGAAATAAAAATAACAAAAAGTCATTATATATATATATATTTGTACTACTAAGTCAATATAATTCATTATGAGTCTCTATTTTTTTTTTATGCGAGGAGCCTAGAGTCCGTTCTTCTAATATAACAAGTACACATGCAATGAGGAGTATGGAATAAAAGCAATAAGACATAATGACATGAATAATATGTGCTGCATAATATTGTGACATAGCAAAACATGAATAAATTGAGTAATGGCATAATAAATTTGCATACCTTAAAGAATCCGGCGAGATATGGCGGAGGTGGATGTCACTATACTATTTTTTTTTAATTTAAAAAGACACACATTTTTTTAAACAAGTCTACAGAACCGTAGACCCGCTCTGATACCACTTGTAACGACCCAAATTCTCTAACAGTACAAAAATTTTAACAAGTAGTGCAATAAGCTTAACTAAAAGAACACAATTTTAAGAAAATAACATATGATTAAAAACTTGCATCCAAATAAACAAAAGTACTTTTAATTCGAACCCACAAGACAACCATTGAAAAATAAATGGTAACTAAAATTTGTTAACAAAACAAAATATTCCTAAATTTTGTAAAATAAATAAAAACATTAATTTCGCATCCACCGCCTCCAATCCTCGCCTGGACTCCTTGACCTGAGAAATGTTAATGAAAATGGGGTGAGCTTTCAACTCGCTCAATGGGGACACATTTGTCAAAATTAAATACATCAATAGGCATAATCGTAAACATTCAACATATAATTTAACTTTTACTTTGACTGGCCAGTTACTTTATAGTACTGCGGGTACACCCCGAGGATACATTTAATCCCGGATCTTCTTACAGTGCCCCGACTAAAATCATCGCGGGTTCACCCCGAGGATATTTTGATCCCGGACCTTCTTACAGCCCCAGACTAATATAGATCGCGGGTTCACTCCCGAGGATACTTTTGATCCTGCATCTTCTTACTTCTTACCAAGGCTAACATAATTTATTTTCACATTTGCACATAAACAATTACACATTTACGAAGCATTTAATAAAGACAAACAATAAGTGAATAGAAATATCCCCACCTCAATTAAATGCAGATGTCTGTGCGGAGAATACAATAATGCAGGAAATCCTACTGCTCGTTATCTTCGTTTTCTACAATAAATTATAAAGTATAATTAATAAATAATATAATTATAAGTATAATAGTATAGTAATATAGAGTAGTTGCAAAAGAACTTGAAGAATGAAAAAAAAATTGAATTGATAAAGGAAAATGGCTTAATGGATCGGCCAGATCATGGTAACAATTTACAATCCTCAAACTAATCACAGCAAGTCAACAAGTGGAGGTTTTTAATGGCTATTTTGTAAACAAAATGGGCTGTTGTGGTCTAAATAATTTTTTTTTAAAAAAATAAATAAATACATAAATAAAAGTAAAGAAAGCAAAGAAAACAAATTGGTTTAAGTCCCAATTTGGACTTAAAACCCACTGGACGTTTGGACCCCTTTTCCTCAATCCCAAAATTGCACTTTCCCCCTTCTTCTCTAACCCTCTTCCGTCGTCTCTTCCCCTTTTCTTTGTTGTTTTTTTTCCCTCATCTTTATTTCCATTGTTATTCTTCTCCAATTAAGGTACCTCTCTCTAAAACCCCTCTGCTCACACTCCCTTCTTTTCTTTGTTCTCTTCTCTTTTTTTTTCCCCTGTTTTTTCTACTCTACACCACAGGCATCAACACAAAGCCTCACTTTTGTACGGTGACGATGGGTCGAGCACACGGCACGGCAAGCCGGAGAAACTCCGGTGGATGGTTGGCGGTGGTAGAAAAAAAGATGGTTGGAGTATCTCTTGTTGCATTTTACGGACAAAAAATCGGATTGGAACGCAGGAAGAAGAAAATAAAATTGGTTGTTACCTTAGACTGACGATTGCTACATGAGATGAAGGAAGGAAAAATATACGTAGGGTAAAATTGTGTATTTATAGGGTGAATTTGAGTATGGGATGACTAGGGTTTGTTAAAGAATTCTATTTGACTTGGACTTTTAAAAATTGAGGAAATATTTTAGGCTCATAATAAATTTCAGAAGTCAACATTTTGAATTGGGCATGGATACTTATTAATACTAGTTGCTATCAAAATAATATTAATGAGAATAATGAAAAAAAATTGTAGTAATGATTTGATAATAATAATAATAGTAATAATAATTAATATTAACAATAATTATAAATATAAAAAAAATTTGGATATTACAGGAAGAATTCTTGGAAATGGAGAAATTGGTAACTCTTCTTTCTCTCTTTGTAATGTCTTATTAGTTGAAGTGCTTAAGTTCAATTTGATAAGTGTTAGCCAACTTTGGGATTCAAATCATGATGTTATTTTTAATAAAGAAAAATGCTTTATTCTTAAAAATGATAAAATTATTTGTGAAGCAAATAGAAAAGGCAATCTTTACAAAATTTGCACAAGTGATTTGGTTAGTCAAAATATTTCATGTCTTGTCGCTAATAATAATTTAACAAAGTTTATGGCTTAGGCGACTTGGACATGTTGGATACAAAAATTTGAAAGATATTTACAAAAACCAACATGTAAAAGGACTACCCAAATTGAATTTTGAAAATCTTGGCTTATGTGACACTTGTCAAAAGAAATTAGTTAAAAGTAGTTTTAAGCACAAAAATAAAATTTCCAACCAAACCTCTACAATTACTTCATCTTGATTTGTATTGGGATATTGGTACGGCTAGTTTTAGTGGAAAACATTACACTTTCGTTATAGTTGATGATTATTCTAGATATACTTGGGTTATCTTTCTTGCAAATAAAAGCAATGACGTTAATGAGTTTGATAAGTTGTGTAGACTTATTGAAAATGAAAAGGAAGATACTATTAAGTCTATACCAAGTGATCGAGGTGGTGAATTTGATGGTGAATTAGAGTCTTGTGTGAAACCAAATGATATGCTCACAATATTTTGGCTCCAAGAACATCATAACAAAATAGAGTAGCTGAAAGGAAGAATCAGACCCCTCAAGAAATGAGTCGGTCCATGCTAAATGAATTTTCACTTCCAAAATATTTTTGGGCCAAAGTCGTTGTACCGCATGTTATGTTATTAATCGTGTTTACCTTTGTCCTAAGTTGAATAAAACACCGTATGAGCTTTGAAAAGGAAGAACTCCAAATGTTAGTTACTTCAAAATATTTGGATATAAGTGTTTTATTTTAAATACCAAAGATCAATTGGCCAAACTTGATCCTAAGGCCGATAAAGGAATATTTATGGGGTACTCAATCAAGTGAAAAACATATCGGATTTATAATAAGACTAGCATGGTGGTTGTAGAATCTATTCAAGTCAAATTCAAGGAAGCCTTATGTGTTGAAAGGATACCCAATGATGAAAGTGATGAAGAAGATGATATTGAACCAATTGCTCCAAATGATGCTCAAAGTGATCAACCTTCAACATCAAATGATCAACTTTCAACTTCAAATGTTCCACAAGAACATAAAGATGATAATTCGGATCTTCCCGTTGCTCTAAAATTCAAAGGAGATCACCCAAAAGATCTCATAATGGGGACCCTCAAGAAATTCAAATTCCCGTTGCTCTAAAATTTGCCGAGAAAGCTCTTATTCTCAAAAATAACCAAAAAATGCAAATGAAACAATTGAAGATGAGGATTTATTTTTAGAAATGCAAGAGGAGTTAAATCAATTCGAAAAGAATGATGTTTAGGAATTGGTACCTTGTCCTCCATCACAAACAATTATGGGTACAAAATGGATATTTCGGAACAAACTCGATGACCAAGGCAACGTCGTTCGAAAGAAAGCAAGGTTAGTGGCTCAAGGGTATTGTTAAGAAGAATGTATTGACTATTATGAAACTTTTTCACCCGTAGCACGTTTAGAAGCTATTCGTATTTTACTTATCTATTCTTATTTCAAAAATTTTAAGTTTTACCAAACAGATGTTAAATCAGCTATTCTAAGTGGTTTTATTCAAGAAGAAGTCTATGTAAAACAACCTCTGGGGTTTGAAAGATTTCCAAGGCCAAATGATGTTTATAAACTTAAAAAGGCCTTATATGGTTTAAAACAAGCACTCCGAGCATGGTATGATAGACATAGCTCTTTTCTTTTGCAAAATGGATTTACAAGAGGTAAAGTTGATTCTACTCTCTTTGTTTTTGAAAAAGGGCAAGATTGCTTATTAATTCAAATTTATGTTGATGATATTATATTTGGTGCTACTAATGAATCTCTTTGTAAGAAATTTTCCAAGTTGATGCAAGGTGAATTTGAGATGAGTATGATGGGGGAGCTCAATTTCTTTCTTGGACTCCAAATAAAACAATGCCAAGAAGACATTTGTATATCACAATTAAAGTATACAAAAGAACTTCTAAAGAAGTTCGGAATAGAAGAAGGAAGAACCGTCACTACTCCATGGCAACCAACGTCAAACACGACAAGGATGAAAAAGACAAGTCGGTTGATGAATGTTCGCCAAAAATATTTGGATCATACAACTGCAAGTGTACAGTGTAGTTTATAGAATAATGGAAAGCAAAGTCATATTTCTCCTGGATTGAAATGTGAAACACTTATGCTATAATAACATCGCATTCCAATTTTATTGAAGCGACCGAATATCAAGAGTTATTAAAAATTGAAAATAACATGAAAATAAAATAAATTTACGAACCCCACAAGTATTTTCAACAACTACAGGAGCAACCTTAGATACATAATCTCAACATGTTTCTTCAATATTATATCCAATAAAAGTTTCAAAACCAATTCATGCAATTCTATGGGTTCAATTCCTAAGTTAGTCTGTTCCCCCTCCCGAGTGATAAATAAACATTAGATTAATAACTATTGTAGATCTCCCGATACGTTACAATTATTATTAACTCCTAAAAGATCTATGAATTGAATGACTCCCCACAAACAATTGTAGGTCTCCCGACATTTTATACCCATTTATGTCTGAATTCGATTTTCGTCTTTGTTAGAACTCATCTCCCGAATCTCGCACTAACAAATATGACAAGCTAATTATTGATCAGATAAAAAGTAATTAAGAATAAGCACTCAAATTTATAAAATAGAACGCATGAATCAATTAAGAAAGCAATTAATCAAGATTTAACATGAATCCACAGTTTTGATTATGCCCCTAAGATCCGAAAGATATGCCAAACATTGATTACAAACTCATAGACAAATTCAAAATCAATATTATGGCATCGTTTAAGCACATACAAGAAATCTAGACATAGAAAGAAAACTCCTTCTTGTCAGGATGGATTGCCCTCCTAAGCCTTCAAAGCTCTTGTGCTCCCGTAGGGAAGGCCTTGTGGTGTTCTTCGCGACCTAGCTCTCCTCTCTCAGAAGACTTCGAATCTTGTTTTCCTACATAATTTGATGTGATGTATGCTTTCGTCAAGTCTTGGGTTCCTTTTATAGATGCTCGGAGAGGTTACTTGTAGAGTTGGAACAAGCAAAGAGCTCAAAAAAACGCGTGGCATAGTCCCCCACGGCTTGGCCGTGTAGCCTCACACGCCTGTGTGGGTCTCACATGGTGCGGCCGTGCGGCTTGGTTCCATACCCTGTTTTCGTCCCTTTTTTCACACGGTTGTGTCACTTTCACACGAGTATTTTCACACGACCGTGTGGCACCACCTGGTCCGACCGCGTGACGTATTTTTGTCCGTGTTTTTTCCGATTTTGCTCCTGGGATATTCATAAAAGTTGTAGCCATTTCACTTACCTTTCCATAGCCACTTGAATCACCTTAATATCAATTTTGTAGAGACCGTTATGGCCAAAATACTAAACCCTGCCTGTGCTGGAAACTGTCAAAGCATTTGGACGTTTTTGAAGGAAATTTCCTTTTGTTCGATCATCCATGCTTCTCTCCTTCACATATTTGCTCGTACCTTAGCTCTTGACCTATACTTTGGAAAATGATATCTCTTTTTATCCAATTTAGCTCCATTTCCTGTAAGAAGTTATAAAAATACGTAGTATCACGCCCAACAAAGGAAACCAATCAAAACACATTGAATATTCGTGCAAATGCATCAAACATATATTATTTTAAACCCTCAAATGCACATATATTTTACACGCATCAATGAATCAAAATATCGAGGTATGATTGGTAGTTTACTTTACTTAACCGCAAGTAGACCTGATATTATTCATGCCATATGATTATGTGCTCGTTTTCAAAGCAATCACAAAGAATCTCATATGAGTGCCGTTAAAATATTTTTTCGATATTTGAAAGGCACTATTTCATATGGCTTGTTTTTTCCAAAGAATGAAATTTTTTCTCTTAAAGGATGACTATGCGGGAAATATTGATGATCGCAAAAGTACTTTCGGATCATGTCAATTTTTAGGCGATTGCCTCGTATTTTGGTTTTCAAAAAAGCAAAATTGTGTATCCTTATCAATGGCCGAAGCCGAATACATTTCCACGGCCTTTTGTTGTACTCAACTTCTTTGGATGAAACAAACCTTAGCGGACTACAAATGCCCTTTTGAAAATGACCCTATTTTTTGTGATAATACGCCCGCTATTAATATTGCTCAAAATACAGTTCATCATAACTAAACAAAATATATTGGAATTCGTCATTATTTTCTAAGGGATTGCATTTCCAAACGAAAAATTGAGATGTGTTTCGTTCTGTCTGAAGATCTACTCGCGGATATTTTCACAAAACCTTTAGCCGCCAAGTCTTTTGCATAAATTCGAGCTCATTTGGGCATAATTCATATCGAATAAAGGTCTATGATTGCATTTTGTGCGTTTTGAAACTTAGGGTGAAAAGTCAGATTTTTAACTCAAAATTCGGATGAGAACTAAAATGAGCTCCAGGGGACCGGATGAAGAGGGGTCGACGGATCGAACACTACCTGGACTAATCGAGCACCCCTCAACCGGTTGACTGGCCCATTTTTGGATATATTGGTTTTCATCATAGTTTTCTCTCATTTTACTTCATTTCGTACATTTAACTCAACTTTTTGAAAATTCTATATTATTGGGATTATATTATGAGTATATCATCCATATAACTCAACTTCTCCGATTAATTGGTGAGTTTAATTCCTCTTTTAATATCAATTGAGTTGAACCTTTGAGAAAGTGCTTTTTACTTGATGAATTGATGATTTTTTATATCATTGTGTTGGGAATATTGATTGTTAATGGATTATGATTATAGAACTGTGATTGGTGATGAATTTTTGGGCATGATTACATTTACAAGTGTTATATACATCTTCATTTCTATTCTACACACGCCAAATGTTCGACAAAATGTTTCAATGAAAAGTTCATCCCTTACATGAATCTCTTGATTTAAAATATCTTATATATTTATAGAGATCATGTTTTATCAATCAAATGAGCTTCTACAAACTTTCTTATCAAAATTTTCCTTTTTATTTTGAATTTTACGCTTTATGCTCAAAAGCTCGATAATTCGATTAAAATGCGCACTTTAATATGTTTTTATCATGCTAACATTCTTTTTGATGATTCCAAAGGGGGAGAAACATGAAATAAGCTCATAATCTCAAAAAAGCTAGAAAAAGCTCACGAAAAAAGCTATAAGCTATGGATGAAAAAATCAAAAGCTGAGGATGAAGCTTAGTCCAATGGATGCATAATGGACTTTTAATTGTGACTAATGATCTCTTTTTGACAGGGGGAGCTTCTAAGCTCTTGAAATTCAAGCTCAAAGTGTAAAAGCTGGGCCTTGTTTGTTTATGTTTCCAATGGCCAATTTCCAGTTTCCAACTATTCATAGAAATGGAATCATGTTTGTTTCTAAATTTTCCAATGGAAATCATCATTTTCATTTTCCAATTTTCACATAAAACAACATCTCAAACCTATATTTTCAATTTCCAACTCTATACTATACCCTACATCACTAATCAATCCCTTTCTCACCTTTTCATCCAATTATACATGTGGGGCCCTCTATTACCAACTCCATCTACCTAAAATATTATTATTTTTTAATTATATATATTTAATGGGACCCACCAACCTACAATCTTCCAAATATAATATTATCTATACAATTACAAAATTCAATCACTATCAACTTTTCAAATTATTATATACATAAAATAATATTTCAAAACTACTCAACCAAACATAATCTCATTTTCAAACCTATATAAAACTCATTTTCATTCTCTCATCCAAACATAATTCCAGTTTTCACACGAAAACCAATAAATTCTCAAAATTCGATTTCCAACACTAGAAACTGGAACTTGTCCATGGAAACATAACCATACAAGTCCTGAGCTTTCAGCTTTTAGTTGTTTACTTCTATACCTACTCTTGTTGTGTATGTTGATAGAGGGAGCTTTTATAAAATGTTTTGAAAACTCTTTGCTCCCACACTTATGATTCTTATGCACAAAAAGTGTCGCTCAAAATGGATAGTTATTTTTGACTGGAAAATCCTGTTTCGTTTTCAATATCGACCTCTTAAAATTGTTTTGGTTTGTAATCATCAAAAGGGGGAGTTTGTTAGATAAATATTTTTATCGTAATTTTGATGATTTTATTTAACTGAGTTTTTCACCAAAACAATGTCCCTAAATGTTTTTCAAATACTCCTAATCAATTTAAAATATTTTTACTAATTTTTTGGAGTATTTCTTGAAGTTTATTTTTGACAATAATTGGACAACACTTCTATTTTATGGTCAATCGGTCGCCTAGAGGGCAACCCATGCATGAAGAATGATTTTCAAAAAAGAAACAAAACAAGATTGAAAATTACTCGGTCGACCGCATAGGTCGACTGTTACGAGTCAATCTTGTTCGAATAAATTTTTTCTGACTGTTTCTAATATGTTGGACCGGTTCAGCTTGGATCCGACTGGTCAAACAGGTGGTCGACCGGTCGATCCCCCTACACTGGTCCACCTATGCAAAATTTCAATATATTCCGAATTTCTTTGTTAGAGGTCAATCGGTCGACCTAAGGTTTTATTAGCAAACCATCCGTTGCACATCAGACAACTTTTCATGATTTTAAGGGATTGATTTCTAACCACTAGAATCTCCATTTGATTTGCAATTTTTTATAGATTTCAATCTCCAAGGAGGAGCCTATGTCTGAAAATCAAATGCAAGACCTCTCCTATAAATAGATGAAGGATTGAAGCAATAAGATACAACAATACAAGTAATACAAATACAAGCAAACTTTATTCTTCACTTTCATATTCTTGTTGTGTTTGCTTTAAGTTTTTCACTTGCACATCTTGTGTACTAGGCTTTATTCTTTATTACACTTGCACTTCAAAGTTGTATACTTCAATTGAGTTGTAATCTTGAATTATTTTCAATCATCCAAAACAATACATCCTTGTTAAGTGTTCTTGTGGTAAGAGCACACTCGGGTTATTTTAGGTGTTGAATAGTTTGGTACTCTTCATTAGTGTAAGAAGATTGTGGTAATCTTCATAGGTAGTGTTGTAAGAAGAGTGAGGTGCTCTTCAAGGTGGTGTAATAATTTGGTATCTATTAATAATTTTTTTTTCTTTTTTGAAATCCACTTCGGATATACCGGGGTGGTAGAGGATTAGGCCCTAGGTGGGTTGAACATTTATAAATCAACGAGTGTTGTTTACTTTCCCGCACTTTCATTTGTGTTATCATTTTTACATTCGAAAAGGAGGGCGAAAATCAAAAAATTGGCATAATCTATTCACCCTCTCTAGATTATCGTAGCCACTTGTACTAACACAAAGTCATAAAAGATATGGCCTCTTCCGGAATGAGACCAGCAAATTCTTATTTTTATATGGAACATGAAGCCGGAGGATCATAATGCTGGGCACACTATAAAAGATCATTTGAATTTTGTAAATCGTTTGAAATTGAAAGAAATAGAAAGTGGGGGTGCACACACAATAGTTGAAATCTTGTACCAACAACAGTCTAAGGAGGAGGACTTTTATTTTAGAGTTAAGCTAGATGAGATGGCCAAATTGAGTAATGTTTTTTGGAGAGATTCAACGATGAAAGAAGATTATGAAATATTTGGAGATGTTGTCATATTTGATATAACATATCGTACAAATAGATACAATTTGATATGTGCTCCAATAGTTGGTACCAACCATCATTGGAAAAATGTGATGTTTGGTTCTGCGTTCTTATCGAACGAAAAGTGTTAGGAAATTTATTGAGTAGATTTTGATGATACCATGTAAAATTTAAACTAGGAAGTTGCCACCCCATTTTCCTTGTAATTTGTATTGTAATAGAGAGGGTGGGAAAACGAGTTAAGTCGCTATGACAAGGAATACAAGAAGTCAATCGTGGACTGGATTGAAGACTCATTTGTGTGTGTCGGTGAGTATGGCCAAGAAGGAAGTCGAGGACTCGATCAAGGAGTGTCGGTGAGGAACAATCTGAAGAAGTATCCGTCAAGTCAACTCAAGAAGCCAAGTCTCAAGTTGAAGTGCCGGTTGAGTTATCCAATGACCGAGCCGACTCAAGTCACACAGGTAAAGACAATGATCTAGTCAAGACAATCGACTTAGATCCGTTGATTAAAGTCAAGAATATTACTCAATATAGTAATATATCAAATCTGTCAGTCTAAAATATTAGTCGAGAAATGTGCAAAAGGAATAAACCAATGGGAAACATCGCACTTGTGTCGGACCGCAATCTTTGCAAGACATTTAATACGAGGAAGGGTCAATATCAAGGATCGCATCAAGACAAGCTAACGAACACAAGTGACATTTGAAATTAGCCTATCTCTTCAATGGGCAAACTTTCAAATGTTCACTATAAAAGGCTGAGGAAGTTATTGAGAAGAGGTTACCCGAACCACGAACAAGCAAGCAATATTCAAGCATTTAACCCGCAATATTCTCATAAACATTCAAGCAATTCCTCAAACTCGAAACTCGAAGGAAATCGATCCACCACAAGTTGTGAAGGAAAGACAACTTCAAATCTATTGAAGAGGAAACTTTTGAAGAAATCAAAGGGGTCTACTTTCCAAGCTAGGATTGTAGAAAGGTTCCTAGGTCGAACCATTATCAAGTTTGTTGGAGGGCTTCGTGATCAAATCTAAGAACTTGGGAAGAGAGTCAAGTAGCAAGGCAACCGCCTGTGAAGAAGTTGAGTTGTAAGAGAAGCGGATTTGTGTGATCAAAGCGTTTGTCTCAGATCGTTCACCGCTTTGTAAACCGATCTGTTACATAATGGATTCCTCCAGGAGTTGGAGCAGAGAGGATTAGAAAAATTACCCTATCTTCGAACCTCTATAAAATATTTTTGTCATTTACTTTCAGCAAATTTACTTTCCGCATATTTACATTATATCTCATTGTTAGAATCATATTTGCTATCCAACTCGACAAATAACCAAGTGCTTTAAGAATCAAGTGTTAAAAATATCTTAAAACAAATCTAAGGGTGTTAAGTCTTCCGCTGTTAAAAACCAATCAGCCAAGTTAAATATTTGGCTTGAGCAGCCGAGTTATACTATCAATAGCTCTATCGAGTGTTGAGTGGGTAACTTAGGTGAAAAGCCAACTTAGTTGTCCATCAAGGACGATCTGCTTCGAAATAACTCGTTGAATTATTTTAAAAGGACTAAATTGAAAATTTGGTAAGGTTTATTCAACCCCCCTTCTAAACCTTACTTCACACCCTTGGGACCTACAAAAAGACTGATACATTTGAATGGCTTTTTGAGGTTTTAAGAAAGCCATGGGAGGAAAGTGTCCTATAACTATATTCACCGACCAAGACCAAGCAATTTCTAATGAGATAGAAAAGGTGACGTAACTAAATTTAAAAATAATACGTTATCGGAGAAAACCGATATTTTGCTCGAAAAAGTATTACTTTGACTTTGTGATATTTATTTTTCCTCCAGTTTACTAAATTCCTATTTTTGTGAATGAATTGAGAACATGATACTTTATATCGTAAAATAGATACTTTTACTCAAAAAGTATTACTTTAACTACATGATATTTGTTTTTTTCTCTCAGTGTCTTGAATTGCTATTTTGTGACTGAATTGAGAACACGATACTTTATCTCAGAAAATAGATACTTTTACTCGAAAAAGTGTTGCTTTAACCATGAATTATTCATGTAGGTATTCCCTGGGACAAAACATAGGCAATGCCAATGGCATCTTTACCGCAGAATGTTGTAAGCGAGGTTTGGGCAAATTTAAAAGCAACAATTCATTTAAGAAATCATTTAGTGAAATGCTTGTCAGGTTGTATGGATGAAGCTGAATTTGAGAACTATTGGAGTAACATGATTTCAACATACGAATTGGAAGATCAAACATGGTTCAAATGATTGTATGAACTAAAGGACCAATGGTGCACAACCTAAAGCAAGACTTCTTTTCTGCTGGAATACTTTCCTCACAAAGGAGTGAAAGTACTAACAATGCCATGTGATTCAATCCAAAGAAGACCAAAAGTTTGACTGATTTTTATGGTATTTTTAAGCAACTCGTGAGGAATTGGAGAATGATAGAACAAAATGATGAATTCCAATCATTAAGATCAATACCAGCAACTGCCATATGATTGATTGGGTTGTTAAAGCACACTTCTGAGGTATACACATTGACATTGTTTAAAGACTTTGAGACTGAGTTTATTGCATCAGTTTCTACTACTTGTACTCTAGTTCATAAGGATGAGGTATTGAATGTTTACGACATTTCTTCTCATCTTGGGGGTGGAGATGTAAATAAGGTGATGTTTGATCCTTTGCGAAGCATGATAACGTGCACTTGTAAGATATTTGAAGAATGTGGTATTTTATGTTTCTATTCATTACGGGTCCTTGATCTTCATTCTCATGTTAATATACCGGAAATATATATTCTGAAGAGATGGACAAGAAGGGAAAAATTCAAGTATAGGCTATCTTGAATAAGAGAGTTGAGAAGCCCGACAAGCCCAATGATTGCATTCCTCAAGGCCGTGAAATGACTTCAAGATATTATGATCTTGTGTTGAAATGCCAAAAAAATGAAAAACTAAGGAGAATCATTGAAGAAGGCTACGATAAGGATTTTCTTGCTATTATTCTTTGCCTTGACAAATTATGCGCAAAATTTCATTGAGCAAAAAAATTGTCGATGTTTCAAGATTTGATATATTACAAGATCCTACAAGGTCCGTAATGAGAGGGAAGAACAAAAAGAATAAAGGGAAGTTTGGAAAAGAGCAAAAAGAAAATAATCGATGTGTGTCACGATTATTCTAAAGCAAAAGCGTTTGGTTCAAAGACTCCAAAAGCTCGATTAATTTAGAGATATATTTTTAAAGTTATCAATTGTAATGAGGTGATTTATGATACATTTATGACGATTTCTTATACTTTCAACATGCACAATTATGTTTTTAATATTTTACATGTGGAAGTGCGAATGCGACACCTTTAGGGCAATTTATAATACTTTTGAGGAATTTTCGATACTTTTAACATACGATTATGTTTCCATATTTTAAATATCTCGTGTAGAATCTTTGATACTTTTCACATAAGTATTGATCTTGTTAACATAATTATCGATACTTTTAATACAATTCCATAAGTATACATGATCCAAGTTTGCTTAGTGTCTCAAATTTGAACTTGAGAAGTTGAACTCAACTCATTTTTGAAGGAAACTTGGTTTTGGAGATTAAAATTCCATTTGGTATGTTACTAAAATCTACAAGCGAGGTTAAAAATATTCAAGCTCCAAAAGTCATTTAATTTGGTTCCTTTTTAGTAAAAGCTGATCCTGGACATGCTTATTCAATTTCATTTAGAACAACCAAATGACATCAGTACTTGGTTCCTAAAATTACATTGTCGTGCAACACGGGATCAATGTAACGAGAGGGATCAAAAAGTACGATCAGACATAAATTACAAAAACTTTTCCAAGACAATACTTTTAGCAACAAAACGAATACTATTCAGCAAACAAAGCGAATGCTTTTTAGCAACAAAATGACTGTCAAGATTCACAATTCTCAACATATAGTATCAACAATTACAGTTTTCCTGATATCAGAAAAAATAAAAAAAATCACAGTTTCTCTTGCTTCATTTCTTTTGTTTCTTTGTGACTTTCTTGGCAGCTTTCTTGGCGGGTTTCTTGACGGGTTCATTGATGATTTCCTTGAATTTAAATACTTGTTGCAACATGTCCACTTTCAATTGATTCAAATCAGGTTAGAGTGATTTCTATGCAGTATTTAGCTCTCAGTTTGCGTCTTTCCATGGGCTTTTGAAGAAAGATATCAAAGCAAATGAAATAATTATTAACAACAAGTTCTTTGTTTAAAAGAATATTCGTACCTTTGACAAATCTGGAGACGAATAAACTTTTCCAACTAAGTTTTTCATATGGTGCATTAGAAAAACACCACAATCAATGTTGCTGTTTTTTGTTTGCCATTTGAAAGGGACATTTTCCCAGACATATGACTTTAGTTCTTCATCTTTCGGGTGATTTTCCTCTTCTAGGAAGACATCCATTTGTTTTTGCTGTGAAACGTAACGAAATAATGTCATATTTATTTAATTGTTATTAACATAATAAAAAGTTAACAATACATATTATACTTTACCACCAAAGTCACGAGACCGAAGTACTGATCTACAACCTCTTCATCATGCACCAAATTCTCAAGGTATTGGACTTTCTTGTCAATAAAATTAATGACAGTAGCAACAAAATGACCTTGAAATATGGTACAAAGATCCAAATATTTTGAAACACGAAAACTTCATTACATATTTTGAAACACAAAAACGGATACTTTTAAGGCAATTTATGATACTTTTGATGCAATTTCTGATACTTTGAGCATCAAAGATATAACATGCAGAGTGATGCAACATATTTTCAATGTTGAAATATATTAACATAAAAACTGATACTTTTCAGACAATTTATGATAGTTTTGATGCAATTTGTGATACTTTGAGCATCAAAGATATAACATGCAGAGTAATGCCATATATTTTCAATGTTGAAATGCATTAACATAAAAATTGATAATTTTCAGACAATTTATGATACTTTTGATGCAATTTCTGATACTTTGAGCATCAAAGATATAACATGCAGAGTGATGCAATATATTTTCAAAGTTGAAATACATTAACATAAAGCGATACTTTTTTAAAATTTATGATACTTTTCAACCAAAATCAGACACTTATCAATCAAAATGATATACTTTTCAAAGAAAATACTGACAATATTACCCGGTCAATAATATTCAAATTTGGTTTGTTCAAAGTACCCATCCATGTCCTCCAACAGCCTCTAAGTTCTCTTGCACAATCTTTTCCATTCAAACAATCTTCAAGATATAATTGTTGTAAAAAAAAGATCAAAAAAACTGAAATAAACATGAGTAGATTAAAAAAGAAAATATTACTTACAAATGTTGAGTATTGAAATAAAAATGTTCAAGATTCTTCGCCCGACTCACTGATTTGTTTAAATTAGCATCCATGCATCAATGTCACTTACATAATTAATATTGGAATCATTTAATGAATCAATTCCATCAACAAACGCAATAAACGAATGCCCGCCGTGGGCAAAAACATTCGAGCTGAAATGCAAAAATAGTAGTATATGAGTAAGAAATCAATCAAATAATAACTTTTTAATCTATAATCTTAATATTACTTACTCTTTCCAGAGACTATGATAAAAAAAATAGAAGTCAATAATATCTCTCTGTTTTTGTGACATTCCAGTCAAGTACCTATTGTTCTTTTTCATGAATTGACAAAGAAATTCAGTTTTTTTGACTGGCCAATCATCTGTTTCAAAAGAAACACAAAAATGTTACTTTTCTAAGAAAAACTGATATCTTTCTAAGAATAAGTGATACTTCTAATATATCACCTGAATTACCTTCAATGTGACTTTCAACCATTTCATTATCAGGAGCGTCATCACCTAGCATTTCATCGATTGGTTATTCTTGCGATTTTGCCTTAGACGTGAGATGATCAAACCTAGACATTGAGGATCCGTTCTTTCATTTTTTTTTAAAATTCTTCACAACTTCATCAAAGTACTCATGAAGTTTGGAGTTGGAGAAGAATTCGTTATCGGTGAGGATGAAGTATTCTTCTTTCATTTGCATTTCTAAATGCAATCGCTCCATGTGGACATGTGTTATAACTTCTATATCCCTTTTCAGCAACAATCATACATTATCAACACCCTACAAAAAAGTGACACTTTTTAGATAAAATCAAACATTGAAACTTAATACTTTTTCTTAAAAAAAAAATGATTCTTTTGCAAAGAAAAATGATACTTTTTTATAGTAAAATGATATTAGAAGATATTTACATCTTTTGCCTAATTCTCAACCTCATCGTCGGTTGGGTAGCCCGGTGGTATTTCGAACTGAATCAATCTTGAAGATTCGTCATCTTTCCCCCTTTTCTCATTCCCAGACCTCTCACCTATAGATCTCCCCTTTTTTTCTTACCTCTTGTAGATCTTTTACCAACATCAACTTTCTCTACAACTTTCTCTACATCAGCTTTCTCTACATTTTCCAAATTAACTTTCCTAGAAATAGGATACATGTTTTCCACATCACCCTGCCCAAAATCTTAATATTTTTTCTCTTCTTTGGCTCTTTTTTGTATTCTATCAATCATCCAATGCTGAATAAGCGGTAGCTCTGATGGTTCAGATTTCCCTTGCCATTTCACACGATGAAAAATACATAATTTTCAAGGCCAAAATGCAACCGCTTATGTAGGTTTTTAACTTCTTGTTAAAATTGTCTACTGTTTACATAGCCTATCCAATACTAGTGAACACCAATCAAAATGTGGAATTGCATCTACATCAACTAACGACTTGAAACAAGAAACATCAACAATGCGATTCACACTTGGTGTAAAATGGGTAGATAAGATGTATAAGACAAACAACCTTTTAAACTCATCTCCACTTTCCTCATACTCATTCATCAGTTTATTTTCTATAGACCCTACTGTAGAACTCTCATTAATTCCTACTCTATTCTTAAAGTAAACCACATCATCTAGACTGCCATTCTTCCTATAAATTAATACTTCATGACTGTTCCTCGACAACATAAAGACATCGCATATATCATCAGCAGTTATAACAAACCTCTTAATATCATCAACACTGAGCAACCGGCTTGCCCTATTAAATCTCTTCACCAACCACGATAACATTTGGGCAGGGAGTTGTTTCACTTGCAACGTCAACAACCCACCAAAACCTATACTCTTAACATCCTCTTTATGTCTATCATTCAGAGAAATCACTAAATCATATAGTCCTTACGGTTTACATTGTGTAAGGAAATTGCTGCAACAAATATAAAGTGACATACGTACTGATATAGAAACATGATATAACATGATACTTCTAAAACATGATATAAAAACATAAGTACGATATAAAAACTTGATATAAGAACATAAGTACTGATATAAAAATTGATACAAATAAAAACTGATACTTTTAAGGCAATTTCTGATACTTACGAGCATATAACATGATACTTCTAACATGCATAATGATACAAATATATGTTACATGTTAAAAGTGCACTGATATAAAAATTGATACTTTTAAGGTAAGTTCTGATACTTACAAACATAAAACATGATACTTCTACATGCATAGTGATACAAATATATGTTAAATGTTAAAAGTGCATTGATATAAAAACTGATACTTTTAAGGCAATTTCTGATACTTACAAGCATAAAACACGATACCTCTAATATGCATAGACATATAAATATATATTCAATTTTGAAAATGCACTAATACAGAGCAATGTTCAAATGCTAAAAATAAATGGGGCAAAACTACACAAACCTCTTACTAGCTCCCTCAAATAGCTTGATTTTCTTTCGGGGATTTTTACTATCCTTCTTTCTAATTTCCTTTTCTGGAGATTTATGCTTTTCAGCAACATTTCCCGGTTCACAACTAGAACCAAATTCCTTTGCTGGACTTCCTTCCTCTACATCAACTTTATCGTCAATTTTTCTCATCTCTTCTCGCATAAAGTGCTTTTTCTCGCAAAGGTTTTTCTCTCACAATACGCCTTGATCATCAAAGTATTTTCCAAATCACGACAAGTACTAACTTCCTTCTTCGGGCTTCCTTCTTTAACATTAATATTTTCCGAAGTCCTTTTTCCTACCCTGCCTTTCCCGGGCTGCCCCTTCGTCTTCCTCTTCCTCTTCCTCTCTTATAGACCAACTGTTTCTGGTGAGTCATCTACAAATATGAATCCACTGATACTTTTAAGGAATTTTATGATACTTTTGAGACAATTTCAGATACTTTTAGTCTAACAACTACAATTAAGTTATATTTAACAATAAACAAACATTCATATGAGTACGTACTTAAACATTCATACATGTACTGGTGATATTTAGAATAGGAGATGAAATGCAGTGCGGAATAGTGAATCTTGTACATGGTACAACCCCAACTCATAATGATCGTGAACAGTGGTATCCAAATGAGTACAAGAAGAAGAAAGAAGAAGAACAATAATCATTTTAGTGTACGTTTGGTTTGTACGTGTAGAAGAAATAAACTCACACTTATTGAGGTTTCTCTGTGATTTTTATTCTTGATTGGTTTTGTTTTACAAAAGTGCCCTAGTTACCAAAACAAACTTCAAGCAACAAACTTTAGGCAACTGATAGCGTTTAAACAAACTTTAACTAAGCCACACTTAAACATGCAATTCTATTGTCTGACCTTGATGTGTTGAAGAAGCCATAGTTACCAAATACATTTACTAACTACTTAAAATTTTAAGATTAATGGAATTAAAATAGCAAATAATTAGTTTGCACTGGGGCAATAATGTAAACCATTAAAGCAAATAAACCTCAATCATGCAACCAAATCCGAATACCCCTCACTACCCACAACAATAACAACAAAAACAAAACAAAAAGGGAACTATCAAATCTCCACAAAATAAGAAAAATAATAAAACTTAGACATAAATACACACACAGACACACACACACACACACACACACACACACATATATATATATATATATAGAGAGAGAGAGAGAGAGAGAGAGACAAAGAGAAATCATATGCATAATACTTTTAAGGCATTTTCTGATACTTTTAGTCTAACTTGCAATTAAGTTCCATTTGATAACAAACAAATAAAAATTCAGTTTAACAAAAATATGTTCAAAGTTCAAATACGTTGACATAAAACTAATACTTTTAAAGTAATATATAATACTTTTATGCCAATTTCTGATACTTTTAAGCATCATTATTCATAGAATTGTATAATAACAACAATGTCTCTATTAAGAAATTTTAATATAAGCATAAAAATTACTACACTAGGTTAAAAAAATATTAACATAAACAATCAGAAATCAAATTCGGTCATCGAAAACCTAATGTATTAAAATGACTAATTTTGCACTTCTGAATAAATTTTCGACCGTAAAATTTCATAAAATTACAAGAAAAATACCTTAACAAAGACGATTGGCTGCCTTTGTGAAACCTAGAAGACTCCTCTTCCGAGCGGCGGATTTAAGTCGATCACTGGAAAAACAAACGAAGAATAAGAGAATAATAAGAGAAAAAGAAGTAGAATAAGAGAAGAGAAGAGAAGATACTCGAACATACCTTTGCCACTCGCAAATGTGAAAACGGTGGGACTTCTCTTCAATAGACGAGTTTTGTTCACTTGAAAACGAAATTGATCAATGGAAAAGAACCAAGATTAAAGAAGAAGAAGAAGAAGAAGAAGAAGAAGAAGAAGACCGAGCGGGAGACTGGAAAAAGAAAGAGAGAAAAAAGCCCTAAATATAATACAGAGAAAGAGAGAAAGAAGGCAACATAAGAGACTGAAAAAAGAAAACTTAAAAAAATTCGGATTCAGCGGGTCAGGGTACCGGTTGGGAAATGGGTCGGGTAAGTATGATCTGTCTTACGGAATTAGACCCGTAAATATGGTCTCATACAAGTTATTGCCTAAAACTTTAGTGTTAAATACAAAAAGATATTTATCAAGCTGTTTGGTTTAATCACGGAAGCTGTCCCTTTATGTTTGTAAATTATTTTTATTTTTATTTTACAAATTACAACTTCTAGAAGGAGTTTTTTTTGTAAAATATAAAAAACATCAACAAGGTTTTTAAAATTTTTAATTTATCCTAAATGATAGGTCATTTTAAAGTGGTGTGTTTGAGTTGTTGTAGTGCAAAATGCGTATGGAATGAATGAAGCCCATTTAGCTAATGCCAATGTAATCTATAATGACATTAGTTTTTGAGAAGAAATTGTACCATTTTATTAATCAAGAAATATCAACAAATACAATGTCTTCAACCCATAGATGGATATCTCCGTTCATCCATACAAAGGGTGATGAAGAAAAAGAAGCAAAACTATCCAATTTATGAACAACCTTATTAGCTGTTCTAGGAATATGGTAAAAATTAACTACATTAAGGTTATATAATAAATTTTTAACGTTTGGAATTAGTAACCCATGTAGTTCAAGTCTTTGTGAAAGACCGACCGTGACTGCTTGCACCACCAATAAAGAATCTGTCGTCACTTGAATGGGCTGCCACCCATGATCCCTTGCCAGACTTAATCATTCACATAAAACTTGTAATTCACCCTCCAGAGGACTCGATATCTGCTCCAATTTCCTTCCAAAAACCATATGCATAACCCCATTTTCATCGCGCACCATACCACCCATCGCATTATACCTGCCTTCCTTAAAATTACAGCAAGCATCAACATCAAGTCTATATACCCCCTGTTCTGGTTTTTTCAATGCACGATCGCCTTGATCTTCCCCCCTCCTTCAAGCTCGATCTTTTGATTCACCTCTTGAAATGCCCTAAAAAATTCCTCCACCCATTGCACAGGTTTTGCTACTTTTTTCTTCTCAGCATCATGGTATAAACCTGTTTCTCCTTCCAAATGGCCCATGTATGACACAGATTTTTCAAATTGATGTTTACTCATGCGATCTTTCATCCTCAACTCAACATCCAATATATTTCATTCCTTCCCTTGTTTCAAAAGTTCCCAAAACCCAGTTTGCTTTCATAGTCCCCATAGCACTGTACAAAAGAATAGTGCGTGAGTAGTGCTATCCCGGTGATTATGACACATCCTACACCCTTCTTCCACCGGTACTACATGATGTCGTACCAGATTTTCCGTAGCCGTGATCAAATTATTAGATACTTCCCACCAAAATATTTTAATTTTCGAAGGTATCGACATCGCCCATAAGTATTTCCACCACTTAATCTATAATGACATTATTAATATAATATAATTATTGTTTTTCGCCCCATATATTTTTGTATTTTAATTTTTACGACATTGAAATAAACTTATTATCATCATGATAAAAATCGAACGAACTTTACAACATTATGAAACTTTGCCTTTCCGAAATACTGAATTTTAATTTTCGATTTAAAAAATGATCCAATTATATACATATACATAATATTATAAGTAAATAGCGGATCATTTTTCTTAACTTTGACATGACTTGAAAACATAAGCTAGATTACTATAGAACACTTGAAATTCACAATTTCACATGGAACAACTATATAAATCACTACAAGAAAATTCCAAAAAGACAACAGTTTTTCACCGTTGAATATTAAGAAAAAACATTGTTGTAGAAGGTGGTGTTGTAGTAGGGGGTACTAAATGTGGGACTTAGGTTTCCCTTATCCAATGTGGTTGTAAATATTTTAAATGGCTTTAACACTTACCCAGCTCAGCTCGTTCCAAACTAATATTGCCATATTTTAGGTTTTATCATTTTGATGCATTATTTTCAAGAGACGCCATCTTTTTCCTATTTTTACGAATTAAACTCCATTAATTCCTCTTCGACTACCACAAACTCCGATTTCCTTTATAGCTCGCCTAGGCCAGGTAAAAAAGTGTTGCATCGGGTCCCTTATTTTTTTGGCCCTGGAAAAAAAAATAAAAAATATCTAAATTTAAATTAATACTATTTATTGCAATATTAGTACTAAAAATTTAATTAGTCCCCGGTAACGGCGCCAAAAACTTGTTCGCCTTATTTTTAGCTTCACCGCAAGTGAACGGCGTAGTTAATAGATAGGATAAGCAATGTCGATCCCACAGAGACTAATAAATTAATGTACTAAGTATTGGAATTTTAATAGCACTATTTTTATTTAGATGACCGAAAGGTGATTGTTGTTTTATAAAACTACGACAATATTTTATCATAAAAAGAACAAATCAAAAGCTACGATTGAAAAGATCAAGTGGATGAATGGATTCCAGGGTTATGGTTTGATTAATCTCCTCTTGTTATCCGATTAATCAAAACCAAAGTTATTATCTATCTTGCCTATAAGATGATCACAAAAGTAATGTATCCTCTCTCTCGAGACACAATAAAAATGTTGATTGAATTATCTGCTAGCATCTCTACTCAACATAAGATTAACAACTCCCTAAAGTATAAAAGATCAGTTTTCCTCACAAATATTCAATGACTTCACAATCATGCAAAATATTCATGTCAAGCACTCAAGATCTAGTATTGAAACTCATCTCTCGAATTATGAATCAATACATCAAGCATGTTAAACCATTGGCCATAGGATAAAACAAGTAATAAAGCAAAGTACTCGAATAGGGTTCGAAATAATAACTTCAATTCAAATTAAACATCAAACAAGAGTCAATTAACCTAATCCCAACCCCCGGAATCACAAGGTGTTTAGCCGGACATGGGGTAGAAACAACTCATAGACAAATTGTTCATATTCATATCAAACTAGATGAAAATAAAAATACAATGGAGTAAGAAAACTCAGGGATATCGATGATCTCTCGATTAATCTTCAATCCTCAAGCGTGGATGCGACCTCGATCTTTCTCTCGATTCCTCCGGTAGAAGGATGCTCTTTTCTGTGCTTTCTAGGGTAAAAGTAAGTGTGTCCTCGTTTGGGTCCACCTTCTCTCTATTTATAATCCCTTTGGGTCAAACCTATGTAAATATGACTTAAAACTGTCAAATCCCACACAGACGCACGGGCCCTGCGCTTACGCACGACCAGCCCGTGCGTCAAGCCGTACATCCAATTCTGCAATTATGCACACGCACGGGTCATTCCTATGTGCACAGGTTGCCCGTGTGTGGCCATATCGCACCCGGTTCGTCGTATCTCTTCTCGGTTCAGCTCCAAACTTCGCGTATTCACTCGATTCTTGATGGTCCTTTATTGCAATGTTCCGATTTGCCACAAAAGTACTACAAATATCGTTTAGGTCCTGCAAAACGAGCAAAGCGTAATATCTTTTCCATAATATGACAACATGACCCATTTTACTGAGTTAATGCATGTTTATCAACCTATTATATCCACAATTATGCCCAAAATACATGCAAAACTCACACTAATCAATATTTAGTATGTTTTTACTTGGTTTCCTTAGAAAGGCATGATATTGCGTATTCTTGTAACTTTTTACAGGAAACGGAGCTTAAAATAAAGAAATATCAGTCGGAATGCCCGGATAGGATGGACTAATGCAAAGAGAAGATCAAAATGACGAAGAAAATGGACAAAAATACTTCACATGGCCGGGCCGTGTGGTATCACATGGCCGTGTGAAAATATCGGTGTGAAAGTAACACAACCGTGTGAAGAAGGAAAAGAAACAGGGGACAGAACCAAGCCCGCACGGCCAGACCATGTAAGCCCACACGGGCGTATGGGAAAGGGCTGCGCAAGAAACCACACGAGCGTGTGGTGCCACACAACCAAGCCGTGTGGGACTCTACAGATGCGTTTTTCTGGAGTTCTTTTCCCGTTCTAAATCTACAAGTGACCTCTCCAAGCATCTATAAAAGGGACCCAAAGCTTGCACGGAAAATCACTTCATACACAATACAACACATTAAATTACTCAGGAACACAAGATTCAAAGTCTTCTGAGAGAGGAAAGTTAGGTCGCGAAGAACACCACAAAGCCTTTCGCATTTACGGAAGCACAAGAGCTTCAAAGACTTAGGAGGGGAATCCATCCTGACAAGAAGGGGTTCTCTTTCTATGTTTAGATCTCTTGTCTGTGCTGAAACGATTTCATAATGTTCATTTTGAATTTGTCTATGATTTTGTAATCAATGTTTGGCAAATTTTTTGGATCTTAGGGTCATAATCGAAACTGTGGATTCATGTTAAATCTTGATTAATTGCTTTCTTAATTGATTCATGCTTTCTATTTTATGAATTCGAGTGCTTATTCTTAATTGCTTTTTATTTGGCCATTAATTTGCATGACATATTTGTTAGTAAAAAATTCGGAAGAGGAGTTCTAACAAAGACGGAAATCGGATTCAGACATAAACGGGTGTATCGAGTCGGGAGACCTACAGCTGTTTGTGGGGAGTCATTTAGTTCATAAATCTTTTGGGAGTTAATAATAGTTGTATCGAGTCCGGAAACCTACAATTGTTATTAATCTACTGTTTATGCGCCGACCGGGAGGGGGAATAAACTATCTTAGGAATTGAACCAATAGAATTGCATGAATTTATTTTGAAACTTTGATTGGATTTAATATTGAAGAAACGTGTTGAGATTATGTGCCTAAGGTTGCTCATGTAGTTGTTGAAAATACTTGTGGGATTCGCAAATTTATTTCTTTATTTTGGATTTTTTCTTAAACTTGATATTCGGTCGCTTCAATAAAATTTGAATGCGATGTTATTATAGCCTAAGTGTTTCACATATCAATCCCTGAGGAATACGACCTTGCTTGCCATTATCCTATAAACTACATTGTACACTTACAGTTCTATGATCCAAATATTTTTGGCGAACACTTTTCGTAGAATGTCACAACAAATTTTTTAGAGCATTTCCAATAGATCGAGTGCGTTATTTTCGTTTGGAGCAAATACTTGCTCCAGCATGGCGCCAAAGTCTGTGCCATTTTGAAGATGTGTACAGTTTTGTGCCAAAAATAGCGCAACACTATAATTGTGCTAATTTATTTTTTATATATATTTTTAAATTAATAATTTGAGTGTATTAATTAAAATATGCACTAAAATGTAATATTATGGAACATTCATTTTTAGTGCACAATTTTGTGTTTTGCACTAAAATGGTGCACATTGCTTTTCATACAATGTCCCAACCAATTTTAAAGCATTTGCAATATAGGGCCCTATTTTCATTTGGAGCAAATACTTACTCTAGCATTGCGTAAAAGTCTGCGCCATTTTGAAGATGTGAACAGTTTTGTATCAAAAATAGTGCAACAGTATAGTTGCGCTAATACTTTTTCATATATTTAAATTAATGATTTTAGTGTATTAAAATATGTACTATATTGGAATATAATGGAATATTCATTTTTAATGCATAATTTATTTTAAACTTCTGGAGATGGAATGCAGATTCCGAACTAAAATGGCGCACACTGCTTTTCGTAGAATGTCACAACAAATTTTTTAGAGCATTTCCAATAGAGTGCGCTATTTTCGTTTGGAGCAAATACTTGCTCCACCATGGCACCAAAGTTTGTGCCATTTTGAAGATGTAAACAATTTTGTGCCAAAAATAGCGCAACACTATAATTATGCTAATTTTTTTATATATTTTAAATTAATAATTTTAGTATATTAAAAAATATACTAAAATGTAATATTTTGGAATATTCATTTTTAGTATAGAATTTAGTGTAAATTGATGGAGATAGAGAGCATATTCTGTACTAAAATGATGTATACTGCACGGGATGATCTCAATCCTAACCAGTTTTTTTAATTTTACATAAACTAATTTGTGATCTTACCTTAGTACACTCATGATAACAACGGATCTTTCATTAATGCCCTCAATAATTTAACCTCAGCCAACTTTAGTACTACCAAAAGAAAAAAACAGAATAGGCAACTAGTTAAGCCCAATAGCCAAGAAAGTGTGGTTCCTTGATGATTAATTATGAAGGCACATGTCCAAAATAAATGGTGTGATAATGATATAACTGGATGCCGTTTAATTAACCAACCTTGTACAATTTTACAATGTTGTCCAAAAGACATTAAATAAGAAACACATCATTTGCCCTTGAGCTGAAGGAACTTCTTAGGTGAATAATGTCTGAACAGAGCATAGGCAGAGATGGAAGATGTGATGGCCATTAAAATGGCTGCAATAGAGCCACATAACAAAGCACCACCAATTTGGACGCAAAACCTGGTGTACCTATTGCACACTTTCATCCACTGGAAACTTTTCTCGCCGGTAACCGCCAGCGTCGATGCTTGCACTGCCGCCATAGTGGCGGCGAACACCACGTATGCTGCCGCCTGAAATCCGACGAATTATGTTATCTATATACTTTCAAATGATGGGATTTTTTCTTCTTATTTTTGAATATGATGAGTGTAATTCAAGAAGTGCTCTTGTCTATTTAATATTGTAGGTCTTTTATGTAGGAACAATATTAATTGTGTACAAATTCTTTACTATATCGGGATATTGGATTTGAAGTGGGAATGGGAATAATGGTTTAATTTTCTTCCTTTCATTTTTTTTTCATAATTATGAGAGGTTCAAGAATTTGTTATTGATTTCCTTTTTTGACTAAAAAGTTCGTATAAGTATCTTGTCGTGATATTTTTATGGGTTTATACCATTGAAATAAATAAGAATAACTATGTACCAACATTAATTAACTAGAGATGATTATTTAACAGTAATTCGTATATAAAAAATTATTAGGAATATTGTTTTTTATTTATATTATTATCTTTCTTTTTTTGCAAAATTATTTATATCATTATCAATTAACACTTATTTATAAATAAATTTTATACAACTTTTAGATTTAATTGAATGATACACGAAATAAGTATAATACATGTAATTAATGTTTTACTCAACCGTACGAATATTATATATTTGGTATGCTTAAAATGTGTAGCAAATGAAAATATTATATTGTTGAATTATTCATACGTATATATATTATGGAATATAGTATTAAAAAAAATAGTAAGTTCTGTGTACTCTAAGCTTTTGTGAAAAATTATCCCAAATAACTGGGTGTTTTGGTGGGGATAAATATAGAAAAATAAAAAATGAAAGACTCAAGTTTGGATCCTTATCAACTCATTTGCATAGAGTTCAATACCAATTCAGCTATAAACCTGTGGTTGCATTAGCTACTTATGTAGGTGTATGTTGCCAAAAGTATTGTAGGGATGAAAACAAACACTCATATGAGATCTAACTCGAACCAATTGCCCTGAAAAGCACAAACTTCTACTATTATATCACAAAATTGATCCCCTATTGCCATAAATACTTAACTACGTCCAACCTTGAAAACTATTTAAAACTAATTGCATTTATAAACACAGTAGTACCATTTATTTCTTCTTCTTCTTCTTTTCTTTTTTTGAAGAGACTAGAGAGTACCATTTATTTCTACAACGGTTTCCTAGTGACATTTAGCCGCGCCGAGGTGGACAACTTGCATGCCATCAAAGTAATTATTTGAAATGATTGAATTGTAATTTTTCTTGTTCCTTAATATGGTCGACGTTTCAAGGCAATAATGTGTGGAGTTGTATTTATATTATGTACAAATTTGATTTTGAAACAAAATAACGTGATTGAATTCATGTCAAATTGTCAATCATTATATTTGAATTTAAACTTACTAAATATAAATGATATAATCATTTGAATTGTCAAGATATATATATTAAGTACTAATTTAAATATTACTATATAAATAAACAGAACTAATTATAGAAATAGATATCTCCCTTATTAATGAGATTCAGAGCAGTGTTTTAAAAAGCGGCCCGGTAAGGTCCAAAAAATTATTTTTACGGTTAAACCGGTAAAAATCAATCAAACTAGCCATAAACCGGTTGAATCGGTCAAAACCGTTTGCTATATATTTTCCATTTTTTTTTATTTTTTTTAGTAATTTTAGAGTTTTAAATTTGTATTTCGTCATATTTCTATGATTATTTCAAATGTTGAGCTATATTAGATATTGTTTTAGTTGTTTGTTTATATATTTTTCATTTAAAAAATATATTACATAATAATTGGTATATTAATATATTAATACAATCAGTATAACATGGAAGTTTTATTCTTTTTATCAAACCGGTTGAACCGGTCCGATCGGTTAAATCGTGAACCGATAGCATGACCGATTCACTTATCAGTCCGATTTTTAAAACACTGATTCAAAGGTCTTCTGCTATTGGGACCTCAATTTTATTATTAAAATAAAACGAGCATAAAGAATTGGTCAAGTTGAGTTAGTGGGCTCACTTCGACTTGGTCAATTAAAACGAACAACTTTTTTCTGTACCCTTACAGTTTTTAGTTTAGCTTGGATAACCAATGAAAATAGAGAAATATTACTATATAACTAAACATACATACTCATATTTTCTAATGGCAAATACAATACATTTGGACAAAACGAAAGATTAACAAAAAAAAATCATTATACATTTGATTATAATCGGTACTTAGTAAATTAATATTGTGGTATAATTTATGCTATACTTTAACTAATAACTAAGGGTTCACAATTCATTATTTTACTTTTTTTATGGCTAATTAATTAAGGGTGCTTTGAAGTTTCCAACCACAAATTATATTTAAATTCTAAACCCTAAGCATAATCGAACTTGCAAGATGTAGACCGAGTTATGGTTTAGTTCATCACTTAATGAAATTAAAATTAGTGAAATCAACTAAATAAATTTAATGGATTAATTAAGGAACAAATGATTCTTATTTGTTAAGATTCTACACACAACGGACAGTATGTGAATGACAAACAAATTAATATCCTATTTTACGAAAAATATATATATATCTATATACTTAATTATTCAAATATTTGATATATATATACATATCATGGATATATTTATGATGATATTGAACATGAAATAATTACCTGGTCTAATAAATAAATTCCCCAACGCAGATATCTGTAAGAAGCTTTCAAATCCTTTCTGAAACCTGGCAAGATGTAACTTCTCAACACTTGGAGCAGATTATAAACAGCTACAGCAGTATCAATCCACACTATCACGCTAGAAAACCAAGAAATCAATTAGCTTTAATACTTAGAATTGTGAAATTAACACTTGTTAATTAACAACGAATTGAAAAACAAAACCAGCAAATTAAATTAATAAATGAAAATATATATAACAGAGAAAACCAACATACTACAAAGCATTGAGGTCCTTGAAGGTTGCTTTATTGGTTAATGTGTAGAAAAGAACTTTGGTTTGAGTGTCGAATCCCACAAGACAAGCTGTGAGTGCAAACAGAACCGTTGAAAGTATCCTCAGAAAGGCTTCAATATTCCAAGTATCCATATCCAAACTATATTTTTTTGCTTCTTATTATTATTAATTTTTTTTTTCCGGCATGTATTGTGCTGGTTTTTGACATTTTGTCTCTCTATATAAATACACAAGCCAGCGAGAGAGAGATAGCAAAAGGATTGGTTATAAAAGGACACACGTCAAAAGTTTCCCGTGCCAGTCTCCATTGAAGCATTAATAGGAGCTAATTAAATAAGAGCACCCATGGCCATTGTTGACGTGCGTTTTGGTCAACAAGCAAAAATATGTAAAAGGTTTGACACGTAGAAATGTAAACGTGCGTAACGTGTGTTTATTTCTGGCTAACTCGCTTTTTTGTATAATGCCGAGCCGGATTATTGGGGTCGGTCTTTCTTACAGTTCTTTTTTCTCTCTTTTTTTCTATCCCCCTAAGTTTTCCCTCCATCAGACTTTTTATACCCTTTCCACTAAGTGGGTTTTCAATAGTCATCTTTTCACTAACTATTCATTAATTAGTAAAATAATTAAAGAAAGACACATGTCCCTCTCTAACTGTGCATGTCAGTCAAATCTTGTCACTTGTCGACCTCTCTTTATAACTTTCTGACATGTGGGCGATTCACGATATCGATAAAGTGTTAAGTATGGGCAAGTGATTACTTATGAATCTGTCGCGCATGCGTTTCCGCCGAAATTTGGGCTCGGGGCTCGGGGCTCGGCGGCGGTGTTGCGGTTTGGGCTCGGTGAATGGGCGAGCTAGTTCGTGACGTGTCGTCGCGCACCATTGCTAACGTCACTCGCAGTCGCTTACTCGGATGTGTTGGGATGATGACTTGGATTAATTTCTTCCGGCTCGGCTCGGGTATCATCAAAGGCCCCCAAGTTTGATTCGAGAGAAGAATTTCAAGTCGGAGTTAAACTTTAATGCTAATGATGAACATTTAATGGGAAACGGATTTCTCAAAGGTTTTGTTCTTTCTAAAGCATCGTCGCGTAGTGATTAATGCCTCGAAACGCGCATTGGTGGGTTGCCATAATAGCCGGAACACGTGGCATCTTGTGGTTGGACCAATCTTGCGCGCAGAAAAAGGTCGATTCTGTCGGTGGCGTGGGGACGCGGCGTTTTCGACATGTTTCGACGGCTTTTGAGTTTTAAAAGGTGTGTCTTTTCGAATAAACGTCTCGCTTATCGAGGAACCCCATCTATAAATACCTTTGTTTCCCCATTATTCACTTTCGCAACCATTAACCTTTGAGCTAAAGTAACAAAAACCGAAAGCGAGAAATTTGGTCGGCTTCCCAAGTTCGAGACTTCGAATCTTAGGTATTTTTTTGAAATACTCTCCTTTTACCTATAAATGTCTTCTTTTGAGGATAGTAGGAGTCGTAGTTATAGTGTAGAGGTTGAAATTGAAGATCCTCCTCCGAACCTTCTCGTTTATTTCTCACCAAAGACGGCGATCTCCGTCTCATAGCCGAGCATTATTCGAGATATCTTCTCGGATTCTTCACGAGGTGGAACGCCCTGGGGCGGACACATACTATCTTTAATCCGACACCGGTGACCATCTTTAGAGAGGAAGCAGTGTATCACCGGGACCGGGCACAAGAGAGTTCCGACGAAGAATCCCCGAGTATTGATTTTAGGCATGATCGCAAGAAGAAGAAAATATGGACCCATCGGAGCCGGAGCGTGATAACGTGGAGCGGGTAAATGAACCCTCCGGTGATTCGAGGCCGGAGAGGCCACAAGGGCCTATGGGTCATCGTAATGGCGACGGCCGGCAAGGAGGAGGCCCTCGCCTTCGTGTTGAGTCTCGGTGGACGCCGAGCGATATAAACGATATCCCAAGCATGCTGATGATCCGGGAGATGGGAGAGCTCCAGCGAAGGTCCCCCAGCACCCGCCCGTGGGTTGCGTGGGTATACATACCGCCGACCCTTCTATTCGGATGCAGTTCCGTTCCGGTTTTTCTCACGCGGTGGCTTTGCAAGTGGGGTATGCATCCAACCCAAGTGCATCCCATTACGTGGGGTAGGATTATTGGCCTCTTGGTGATGTTCCACTTAGAGAAGTACCCTCGCCCTAAGTTCAAAGAGATGAATGAACTTTTCGTCTGGCGAGCAACTCCTTCATCAAAAGGTCACCGTCCGGTGGTATTACGTACAAACCCGATTGGGGTATCCGGATAGTTTAGTAGAAGGTCTTTTTTCATCGTTGAAGGACTGGAAAGAAAAATGGCTCTGGGTGAGCGGCGAGTGGCAAGCTCGCGTGGAGGACGAAGGAAGGGAGATTGTCCTTTATCCTCCTTCAGATTTTGTTTTTGGTTGTAGTAAGTCTATATCCTTTCTCCCTTCTCTGCTTTTGCTATTTATCATTTCTTTTTGTGATTGACTTTTGTCTTTTTACCTTTATAGAGAACCGCGCATCAAAGGGCCTTTGTCGGCCACCTTCATCCGGTGGAAAATATCCAGGCGAGGTGCGAGAGATAAGCGACTGAGAGATCGCCACCGAGGCCAATTTGGCCTTGGCAGCTTGAGGCTGCTCGCCACGACCCCGAGACCGAGGGGGCGGCTCGGGATGAGGCGGCCGAGCAGAGGTGGAGGTGAGAGAGAGCCTCAAGCGAGATCCTCCCGGTAATGAACAAGTGCGGACCCATTCTCGGGGAGCGGTGGCGAGAACAGAGCGAGCTACGCCGTCCCTGCGACGGCTAGCCCGTGGGCCGATCATCCGCGCCCGTAGGGCAAACGCAGACCCGAGCGCGAGCGCGCCGCCGTTCGAGGTAAACATTGTCTTTTTCACACTTCCTTTTGGAATGTCATTTTGTTTTCTTTTAATCTTCTAAGCGTGGTTGCTTTATGTAGGACGCGACTTGGATTTGCGTGCACGTCTTCGCAGCGTGAGGAACACGACCGCGCGGCGAACTCGGCGGCCGCCGATCAACCCGCGAATGTGGAGCGGCTCGAGAGAAGATATCCGGGCCAGTAAACGCCCCTGGCGATGGAGTGCCGAGGCGGTGCAACCTCCTCTTCAAAGGAGAAGAGGAGGAATTGTGATAGAGGAGCCTGATCAGACTGAAGGGGTTGGTCGAACGGTACCCGAACATCCTGAACAACCCCCAGAAGAGGGAGGTCCGCGAACTTTCTCGGATGACCTCGGCAAGGAAGGTCACTTCATCCCTCCAAGTCAAGTGAGGGAATGATTGGACTACGCCTCAATGGTTTGTGGAATTCGTTCGATGTGCCACACCGATAGAGGAGCAAACGAGAGTCTTACCGGGAGGCGGGTTGGGCGCGATGAGTGTCCCGGCTCGTGCCGGACAAAAGGCATCGAGCACCCGCTCGGAGATCGACTTCAAGAACAAATTCAAGATGCCATGGCAATGTCTGGGGCGGATGATTGGGCTCTTATGGCATGCGGTTGGGGGAACTCGCGAGCTAGAGAAAAAATATGCCGACCTGGAAAGCGGCACGACGGGATCCGCAGGAGGCCTATGCTACCCTCCAAGCGGGTACAAGAATCGCTCAAGACTCAAGCGGATGAGGCTACGGCTCGGGCCAACTCGAGAGAGAAACCGGCGAGGGCGAGGCAGAGCGAGATCGGGCCCTTGCAGGTCAAGAAGAGCTTAGGTGGCTAAGGTCGCCGAGCCGAACGTGCTTCCACCGCCGGTCCGAGGAAATGGAGAGGCGTCTAGCCGATGTGCGCAGTGAGGCCAAGAAACCGCCGTCGGAACCGAGGAAGTTCGTAGAGAGGCCGTTGAAGCTTACAAAGACTCCGAGGAGTATGCATTCATGTTAACTCGCGCCACGCCACGCGACGACCCTCCGAGAAATTCTCGATTTAGTTAAGGGCGGGCGTCTTGTTGCTCGCCTTGAGGAAGATCCGGCCCTCCCGGAGGCCGATCTCGATGCCCTTCGGCCGAACTTTGCCGAGGCTCCTAATGCGCAGGCTCTCCTCCTCCGGACGTGGAAGAAGTCGCCTCTAGCGGTGCCATCGAAATTCCGCCGCCGCTCGGTCTTGATGCTTTCATATGTACCCATAGGTAGGTAATTTGGCTTCGTGCCTCAAGATGTAATGGGCTCCGCCTCCTTATGTAAATACTTTTGAAGTAGAAATGAATTGTTATTTTCCTCACCGTGTATGTGTTTCAAGCTTTTTGTAGATGCTAGGCTCTTTTCCTTTTTGTAAGATTGTTGCTGTCTTCTTTTTCCTTTTATATTCCCAAGGGGCTCGGTTCCAGCCGTCTTCGAATAAGAGACTTTACTTGCTTTAATTGATTCTCGTACTAGGTATATGAACCCGCTTCTTTATTTTGTTTTTGGTACTTGGTGTATAAACCAAGTTTTCATTTTGCGCCTGGTGTGTACATTGAATCTTTGATTTGCGCAGTGCGTAACCAAATCTTTGATCTGTGCTCGGTGCGTAATCAAGTCTTGGTATTATGTTTGGTGCAGAATCGAGTCTTTATTGCGCTCGGTGCGAATCGAGTCTTTATTTTGTGCTTGGTACGTGGCCAAGTCTTTATTTTGTGCTCGGTGCGTAACCAAGTCTTGATTTCGGTGCTCGGTGCGTAACCAAGTCTTGATTTTGGTGCTCGGTGCGTAACCAAGTCTTGATTTTGGTGCTCGGTGCGTAACCAAGTCTTGATTTTGGTGCTCGGTGCGTAACCAAGTCTTAATTTTGGTGCTTCGGTGCGTAACCAAGTCTTGATTTTGTGCTTGGTGCGTGGCAAGTCTTTATTTTGTGACGCACTGAGGTGACGTTTCGCCCCTTCACCTTAAGCCGAGGCGATTTTTTTTGTCCCGGCACATAGCCGAGGTGAGTAAAAACTTTGTTTCCCTTTAGAGAGCTCACGAAATACGGATGAAAGGATAATTCTTTGGAATCCTATCCGGATCATAGATCGAGATCTTTATTGATAATACCGTTTCGGGTATGCTACATTCCATGGATGCATAAATTTTTCTCCACTCAAATATTCTAGCCTGGTGCACGCCCACGGATAAGACGTGGTCGACCGAAATGGGCCCTCCTGTGTTGGCTTCAATGGGTGGGTTGAATGCCCGTTATCTTTTTCAATACAAGATCGCCGACCAAATCTTCTTTCCTTTACTTTTGAATTGTAGTACCTTTCACTCCTTTGTTTATACACTTTGCATTTTTCATCTCAAGATCGCACCTTTTTCTTCGAAAGGTCTCTCGGCTCGGGCTTGAGCGGCCTCATTACGATCTTCTTCAAAATTTGCAATTCAAGGTAGGGGCTCCAATCTCAACAGGAATCACCGCCTCGGCTCCATAAGCTAAAGAAAAGGTGTTTCTCGGTGGCCGCTCGATGTGTCGTTCAGATGACCATAGTACAGGGTAGTTCCTCCGGCCAATTACCTTTAGACTCCTCCAATCTCGCCTTCAAGGTATACTTGAGTATTTTATTAACGGCCTCAACTTGTCCGTTCGATCGGGGTGGTATGGAGTTGAGAAATAGTTTTTATGCGGAAACCTTCACAAAATTTGAAACCTTCGGTTATCGAACTGCATTTCCCATTGTTCGTAAATAATCGAATGTGGTATCCCGAATCTACAGGATAATGGATTTCCATACAAAGCTCACAATCTTTTCTTCATCTATTTTTGCGGAGGCTCGCCCGCCCATTTTGTGAAATAATCCACCGCCACAATGGCATACTTGACGCCCCCTTTGCCGGTGGGGAGTGGTCCGATGAGGTCCATTCCCATTTGGCAAACAACCATGGGCTAAATACGGAAGTAAGTTGTTCGGGATGATATCCGACTGTGGTGCAAATCTTTGGCACCTCTCGCATCTTTTGACGAGGTTGGTTGCGTCCTTTCTTAGGGATGGCCAGTAGTATCCTTGCCGTATTAATTTATAGGCCAACGTTTGGCCCCAGCGTGGTTGCCGATATTCCTCATGAACCTCTCAAGTGCATAATCTGACCGTCTCGGAAAGGCAACGTAGGAGTGGGACGGAGTATCCTCGTTTGTATAGGATGCCATCTATTAGTGTAAACCGAGCCGCTTGGGTTCGTAGTGTTCGCTTGACTTTGTTTTCGGTTGAATTCCTTTCTCTAAATACTCGAACGATTGGAGTCATCCAGTCTGCATTCGGCGGTTTCGATTGTATATATCTTCTTTGCGCCAAGTGATGGGGCGGGGTTTGTGACAAAGTGACATCTGCAATGGCATCTGTCCCTGGGCTGGAACCTAGCCGAGCTAAGGCATCTGCCTGCATGTTTTCGGCTCAGGGCACATGTAAGACTTTTGTCTTAAAGCGTGATAATCTTTTCTTGGCCAAATCCAAATATTGCGCGATTTTTTGCTCTTTTGCCTCATACTCACCGTTGATTTGATGAACGACGGTGAGAATCTTTGTGTACCAATAGTTGTTTTAGGCCCATAGATGCTGCCATATCTAAGCCTGCCAGGAGCGCCTCACATTCAACTTCGTTGTTCATTGCGGGGAACTTTAATCGTATGGCCGAGCAGTAACATTTTTCATTTGGATCGATTATCACGATTCCGCCCCCTGCTCGGCCTGCGGTGGAAGAGCCGTCAACGAATAATTTCCATTCTTGGTCTTCCATAACTTCCAATCGTATGGAAGGTGTGAATTCGGCCAAAAAGTCGGCTAAAGCCTGTCCTTTTATTGCGGTGCGTGGTTCGTATACAATATCGAACTGACTGAGTTCGACTGCCCACTTGATCATTCGACCAGAAGTATCAGGTCGGTGTAATATTTGTTTCAGTGGGTAGTTCGTTAATACTATAATCTTGTGTTCTAGGAAATATGGACGGAGTTTCCGCGCCGCAATGATTAATGAATAAGCCAACTTTTCCATTGGCGGGTATCGGAGCTCGGCGTCATGTAACGCTTGACTGGTGTAATAGACTGGATGTTGAATAGAACCATCCAGCCTGATTAACACCGAGCTGATGGCGTATTCGGATACCGCTAAGTACAAATACAAGTCCTCCCCTTGGGTCGGTTTTTGCAATATAGGGATTGAAGAAAGGTGCTGTTTGAGGGATTCAAAGGCAATCTGTGCTTGCTCGGTCCACTCAAAATTTTTTCTTTTCTTTATAATTTCAAAGAAAGGCTTGCACTTGTTTGTGGATCGAGAAACAAATCGGTTAAGGGCGGCCAATCGGCCTGTTAGGCTTTGTACCTTTTTTACAGAGTTTGGGGATTCTAGATCGGTGATGGCTTTTATTTTGTCTGGGTTAGCTTCGATTCCCCTTTGGCTGACCATATACCCCAAAAATTTACCCGAGCCGACCCCAAATGTGCACTTTCTCGGGTTTAACATCATCTTGTACTCTCTCAAAACAGCAAATATTTTATTAAGATCGTTTAGATGATCGGACATGTACAGTGATTTTACCAACATGTCATCCACATAGACTTCCATAGTGTGACCTATCATTTTCTCAAACATCTTATTTACTAACCTTTGATAGGTCGCACCAAAGATTCTTCAATCCAAAGGGCATCATCTTGTAATGTGATGAATTCCTCGGCGAGAGAAGAATGATGTATTTTCTTCATCTTCCGGGTGCATCCGTATTTGGTTGTAACCCGAGTATGCATCCATGAAGCTCATCACTCGTGTCTGTCGTGGCATCCACCATGTAATCAATATTTGGCAATGGATAAGCGTCCCTTAGGGCATGCTTTGTTGAGGTCGGTAAAATCCACGCATAGGCGCCATCGCCATTGCTTTTCTTTACCAAAACAGATTGGCGACCCATCGGGATAGAGGGCTTCCGGATGAATTGATTGTCTAGTAGCTTGTTAACCTCGGTCTCGAAGTCTTTGTCTGTCGGGGCCGAGTTTGCGCTTTTCTCGATAATCGGGCGGAACGTTAGATCAATATTGAGGCGGTGGCACGATACTTAGTGGTCAATTCCGGGCATGTCCGCATGAGTCCATGCGAAGACGTCAAGATTATTTCCCAAAAACTCGATCAACTCGGTTCGATATGGTTTCGGGAGATCATGACCAATACGTAGTTGGCGCTCCTCGCTTGGCCTTCCGACATTGATTGTATCAACTTGTTCTCTCGGTTCCGCCGTTTTCTTTTCTTGCTTTGCCCCTCCTTGACCGGGGGCAATTGTCTTCGCCGGCCGGCTCGTTCTTAATCACGCTCGCTTCTTCTTCCATCATTGGCTCCTTCCCGACGACGACCTGGATTATCCTCCCGAACGATCACCACTTTTCGCTCGGACTCCTCCGGGGGCACCTGGATCGTCTGTGTGGTTCCACTAGTTTGTCCTTGTTCCGCCACGTTAATCTCTACCGGTCGGAGTTTAAGAGAGCATTCTCGTGACTCCTTTGATTCCTTTATGTATAGCTTCGCCATCGGATGTTGGGAATTTTATACAAAAGTGATATATTGAAACGGCTGCTTTTATGTGATAAAGCAATGGCCTCCCAATGATAGCATTGTACTCCGAATCGGCATTGATTATTTTGAATGTTGTCATGACGGTCCGTTTATGCAAACCTTGTCCCATTTGGATGGGCAAATCAACTTCTCCGAGGACTATCCTTCCTCCTCCAAACCCAGAATGTTATCGTTGCATGGACGGATATAACTATCATCCACATTCAATCTTCGAAATGCTCGGACATAAATGATCGACGAATAGCTTAGGTGTCGATCAAAAAGTCGCGGAACCGGAATACCCAAAATCGGTGCAAGAATGACCGGAGGTCGAATGGGGATGGACCACCTGGTCGGCATCCGCATCCGAGAACACAAAGTGGCCGGTGGGTTGGCCTTCCTTGATTTCCGCCACCCGAACTTGTCTTTCGGCATTGGTTGCCTGTCTAACATCGGCTTTTCTTTTCCTGTTGGAGCGTCTATCCTCTACTGTGTTAGTATTGATTCGACTGACACTCGACATCATGAGGATCTCCTCCCCCGGTTTTCACCGTGGGGGTGGCGCAGCAGAGAGCCGGATTGATTACGCGCTCCGGGTTGACACACTGGGGATCTTAGGGGGGCGGTAGCTCATGAACGTACCTTTTGAGACCGCCCTGCCGAACAACACGCATAATTTCCCTAATTAGATCTCGGCACTCATCAATATCGTGACCTATCGATTTATGATAGGCACAGAATCGACGCGAATCTAATTTTGATGGCTCAATTTTCAAAGGTCGAGCCGGAGGCAACAAATTCAGACTGACTTCATTCCATACGGGGTGATGGAGTGTGGGTCAAAGTACTCCTCAGTGGCGGCGACTTCGGCTCTCGCCTCTTGGCGAGCTCCTAAATCCGGTGGTCGGGTTTTCCGAGAACGATCGGAATCCCGACCCGCCCAACCGCCGGTTCTTTCCTTCCGTCCTTTCTTATGCCCCCTTGCTGGTGCTCGGGGCGGTTACTTGCCATGGCTTCTTCCGCACAAATATGGCGTTCGCGCGGATCGAAATTCTTGGTACGAGGTCGCCCCGATTCGTGGATGGAGTAATTAAACCAAGTCTCTGGGGCTAGTCTTAAACCATGGTCGCGATCAAAATGGCATCATCCGACACCGGTTCCATTTTCGAACTTGCTTGTTGAAACGAGAAATATAGTTTTTAGGGGCTCGTCCTTTCCTTGTTTGATGTTCACGAGGAGTCCTTAGGTGCGGCTCGGACTTTGGACGTCAAGAAGTGCGTCGTAAAGGCGGAGGCCGATCTCCCCATGCCCGAATGGATCCCCGTGGTAGGGTCCTAAACCAACGGTGGCTGGCCGCCTGAGTCGTGGGGAAGGCCCCGCAGAGGATGGCATCACTAGGTATGCATGTTCCATCCATGCTAAGTACTTGTGAACGTGAGTGGTGGTCGGTTTCCCATTGTAGAGACCGACACGGGGATTTTCAACTTTGGCGGTAATGGGGTCGCTGAGAATTCGTGGAAATTGGCGACATAAAACCTGGCCGGTTCATTACTTGGGGCGGTCTTCGAGGCTGTTTCGCTTAGGACCGCCTTCCATTCGTTGCTCGCACGACGACGCAGTGGTGTATTTCTACATCCCGTTCTCGCCATAGGCTAGGACCTTGGATCTGATTGACCCTAAGCTGCTCCCGCTCATCCGGAAACCTAAGTCGGGAACTTATTGATCGAGCTGGGCGAAAAGGATCAACTCCCGGTCGTCCGCGAACACCGAGTGGGCATAACGATGTCGTGTTGGCTCGGTAGTGACTCGCTATACGACTTTGCCTTCTTCCTCATCTTCTCGCGGTCGTCTTCTATCACGACGGACATGTTGTTCATTACCTGAACTGGCTTCTTGGGTTTCGTCATGAGGAAGCCCGGGAATTTGAGGATTAATGTTAACATTTAGTTGTGGGTTGAGTGGGTTGGTATTTGCAAGGAGTGGTGGAGGTGCTTGAGAGTTTGTGGTGGCGAGAGTTTGTGATATGAGTTGGTTCATTTGCTGTACAAAAGTTGGGTTGGCAATTAGCCGAGCAAAAGGAAATAAAGTAGTGCTCCCCGCTTCATTTGGAACATATTTTGGCCATTCGTAGTCCGGCGGTTTGGTTGTTCAAATGTTGCTCTTCAGTCAGACGGGCATTTCTCGATAGTTGACTCATTTTTGTCTATTATGAAAAGGTTAAGCGTTAAACTTTACCTGGTTTTTACTTGACTTGCTTTTGACTGGAACTCTGACTGGACCAAACAGGCCCTCCTTCTAGCGCCAATTTGTTGACGTGCGTTTTGGTCAACAAGCAAAAATATGTAAAAGGTTTGACACGTAGAAATGTAAACGTGCGTAACGTGTGTTTATTTCTGGCTAATTCTGCCTTTTTTTGTATAATGCCGAGCCGGATTATTGGGGTCGGTCTTTCTTACAGTTCTTTTTTCTCTCTTTTTTTCTATCCCCCTAAGTTTTCCCTCCATCAGACTTTTTATACCCCTTCCAGTAAGTGGGTTTTCAATAGTCATCTTTTCACTAACTATTCATTAATTAGTAAAATAATTAAAGAAAGACACATGTCCCTCTCTAACTGTGCATGTCAGTCAAATCTTGCCACTTGTCGACTTCTCTTTATAACTTTCTGACATGTGGCAGTTCCTGATATCGATAAAGTGTTAAGTATGGGCAAGTGATTACTTCTATGAATCTGTCGCGCATGCGTTTCCCGCCGAAATTTGGGCTCGGGGCTCGGCGGCCGTGTTGCGGTTTGGGCTCGGTAATGGGCGAGCCTAGTTCGTGACGTGTCGTCGCGCACCATTGCTAACGTCACTCGCAGGTCGCTTACTCGGATGTGTGTTGTTCTGATGACTTGGATTAATTTCTTCCAGCTCGGCTCGGGTATCATCAGCCTTGTATGAAAATAACTTATTCAATTTAAGTATTTAACTGTACCCATTACTTACTACATTCCAAAAAAGAATTCTGAATTTTGGATCTAAATTCTAATTTTCCAATTTGAGTCACATGTATACAAATTGATGATTTTGGGTCATTCAGTTTATTATAATTTACTTTTTTGTCTAAAGTCTCACTTTTTCTTTTTCCTTTTCAGATTATTGTTCTTTGGTTGTCGCTTGTCAATATAATGCTTTAGTACCACTGGTTTGTAGCTCAAGTGGTATCACTACCCATTTGTAAGGGTGTTGACCAGGGTTCGAACCGTGTATCTTTCAGTTTCTTTGAAATTTCCCAACTTATTAAAAAAAAATATAAATTTTTTTTTGAAACCAAAAGGAAAAGCTTTCATTAATATAGCAGATCGAACTGCAAATCATTATATATAAATCTCTTAATAAACACACAAGACACTTTAGGTAAACAATCAAGTAACTTTCTACACTCCTTAATAATATCAGAGAAATAAGAATTATCCCCCGATTTTCCTCCTAGTGCTTTTATCACAAGAGAATCTGCATTTCCAGGAAAATAGTCGAATCATTTCAATTTTCCTTGACCGCTAAGTGCTTCCCAGGACGCCCACCGCCGGCTACCTCGGGTTGTATCAGGCCTCGTGAGTGAGGCATGTTTTTTCGCTAAAAAATTACCTGTCCAATCTCTTAGAACACATCCATACCCAATCTTAGATGCAGCAGAGAAAACAGATCGTCCACATTGCATTTAAGCTCACCTTGTAGAGGTTTATGCCACCTTCATCGCACCATCACATAGTTGAACAAACCAATCAGCTAAGGGTGTAATTTGAGCACTGCCATTGGAATAATTGAGAATTAGCAAACCGAATTATCCGAGAGGGGTTCGACATTTCCGCCGCCAAATGATATCATTCCTATTTTTCACAAAGCCCATAAAAGCATGATGATCGACTCTTCATATCTATATTGTTAACCACCCAAATTTTATTCAAGCAACTAAGAAAAGTAGCAGTCGCATGAAAACATCTTTTTCAATGTAGCCGACCAACATTGCCTAGCATTTGAACAGAAAAAAAGAGCATGTGCTATGGTTTCAACTTCCGAATTACAAATCGGACATAACGAAGACACTTGAACTCTTTTCAAATAAAATTCTTAAGTGATTAGAAAATTAAAATTGGATGGTTAGATTTATTTTTATGAAAATAGTAGAATATGTGATTGTTTTTAAAAATAAATTAGGGGAATGAATGACTTTAAAATTTTAAGCATATGTTATTTATTTTTAAAACATTTATGAAGTTGAGGAGGGTGGACCCCTGTCATTGCCGAATCCCCTAGCCCCTTCTCTCGTCAATGCCATGCATGAACATATTTTCTTAAATATTTTATTTCTAATTAAATAAAATAATTGGCATTGAATTTAGGGAAAAATTTTAAGGAAAATTTTTAAAGTACCCACTATGGATAGTGGGTACTCTTTTCTACCCACTAAGATAAGAAACTTCTTTTCTACCCAAATTGGCCAAATTACCCTCCTTTAAGTTGGTGTTTTTGAATTTGAATTTTGAAATTTAAGTCATAAATATACCATTTAAAAGGTACCGTATAGAAACCGTACAAAAGCCAATTAGAAAACAAAAGTGAAAAAAACAAAACAAAAGTAAAAGCAAAATCAAAACCAATTCGTGCCCAACTTGGTCAAAAGGAAGAAAAACACAAAACCCTCATTTCGTGCCCCATCGCCTTCAAGAAGAAGAAGAAATACCCAACCCCCTATTTCGTGCCCAATTCGATCAAGAAGAAGAAGAAAATACCCATACACATTTCGTGCCCAATATCGTGCGAGAAGAGAAAAACATGGATTCAATCGTGGTCGTCGCCGACGCCGACGCCTCCACCGCCGCCGCCGCCGTCCGCCTCCACTACTACCGCTTCCGTCGTCGCCTCCGCCGCCGCTGCCGCTCCCATCGCCCCTTCCCAACAGGTAAGCATATCAATCGATTTTAAGTTTTAAACTCTATTTATGTTAGGTTAATTGATTTAGGATTTTTAGTGTTCGATTTTGGTGTTTAGGGTTTATCAATTGGGTTATTGTTGGATAAATTTGTGAATAAGTTGGATAAATCTGTGTGTTGGGTTATTGTTGGATGTTGGTGACTTGGTGTAGCAGCCGCACGGCGGCGCGATTTGATGTAGAAGATGAAGCGCACGATATCGTGCCCTTATATAATTTGGCACGATATCGTGCCGCATATCGTACCTAGGTATAACGGGCACGATATCGTGCCCTGTTATAATTGGGTACGATATCGTGCCACATATCATACCTAGATATAATGGGTACGATATCGTGCCATGTTATAATTGGGTACGATATCGTGCCCTGTTATAATTGGGTACGATATCGTGCCCGTATCGTACCTATGTATAACGGGCGCACCTACTACTTTAGAATGCACCCGCTAGATGCATTGTCATTCAAATTTAACCCACATCCATGGTGCTTGTCAAACTTCCCTACTCTCCAAATACCATCCTTTCCATATGCACGCATTCGAAAAGGGCATCGTTCATACTTGCATATTGCATGAAAACGAGTCTTATCCGAGCGTTCAACTCGATACTCGACTTGATTTTCAAGGTGATACATGCCTAGTGCGATATCCAATTCGTTTTGCTCATGTATGTTGCTCCTTGGCGCAATGTCCCACAGATGCTTCCAACCTAGCGGGTTCCTCGGGAGGAACCGAAAGGTGCGAGAGTGTACCAGAATCACCCAACTTCGTCCTGTGGGCACTATTGTTTCGTCCATATTGTCTCTATGGATATCCGGATGTAAGTTAACACCTCGCATTCGCTTTGCATCTTGGTTTTGGTTTTTCGAAATACTTCTCTCCGCTTCACGTCTCCACTCACAAAATTCCTCAAATTCAAAGACGTTCTTTGGTCATTTTCAAATTGATTATTAGCTTCAACGCCGGTACCAACATCACCATCGGTGTAGTTCTCACCAAAATCATTTCGATGTAGTTTGCACCATAATTAATGTCATTATTATCACAACCAACATCAAAGATCGTATTATCACAATTAACATCGTATTATCACAACCCATATCGGGATAATAGCCATCTTCATTGCTTGGCCTTATACTAGTCCGGGACAATTGATATTTGGAACATTAATCGTAGGTGCTAGTGGACGCGGATGATCAATAATTGGAACATTGTTCATATGCATAAAAGGTGCTCCACTAGGCCTTACCGCATGACTATATGGATTGATGTGCGGTACAATCGTATTGTTGAAAACCAAGATGTTGCATGTAGTTGTAATTAGGCCCAATGACCGCTGTTGAAAAATCATTCGACTAGCCATTAGTTGCATAAAACTTCCACCAACACCTTGTTGACATTCAACGCTCAACTCGATTATGCCCGGATCGACCTCCCAATACATTATGCGAACTAGTCTCACCCATCGTTTTTCTTTTCGAGTGTTACAAAAACAACTCGGTAACTCGGTGTTCCCAAACGCAGTTTCAATGTCATCATCGTTTTTCAACTTTAACTTCCCAAGTTTGTTTTAAATATCTACAATAGAATGCATTATACAATCGTATACGCCCTATCAACATCAACAACACCATAAACCTCCTCCAATATTTCACTATAATTCATTTTGCCCGGTTTAATACGTACAACTTCTTCTTCACCACTTTTATATTCTAAACCTTCCCAATGACCACCAAATCGAACAACAAGATAGCGAGAGTTCATCTATATACAAAGAAAAAATATTGATAAATGCAAACACATAAAAAGGCGCCTGTTTTTTACTGGGGCACGATATATCGTGCCCTTTTTCGTAGAGGCACGATATATCGTGCCCTTTTTCGTAGAGGCACGATATATCGTGCCCCCGTATATTGGACACGATATATCGTGCCCTATATATTAGGTACGATATCGTGTCTAATATACGGGGCACGATATCGCATTTAATATAATAGACGATATATCGTGTCAAATATACGGGGCACGATATCGTACAACTCTATGACACGATATCGTGCATTGTTTTTCATAAATGCAGAAAAATTTTCCTTTCACAAAACACTTCATATTTTGCAAATATATTGGTCTTGAACGATTTAAACAAGGTTAACTAATTAGGAGGAGAAGAACATTACCTTGTTATTCGAGTTTTTGGTGCGATTTTGTTGATGAAAGCCCACAAAAATAACTTCTTGATATTTTGTGAAGAAGAAGAAGAAGAAGAGAGAGAAAAAATGAAGAGCAAAAAAGAAGGGTGTGTTCACAGTTCACGTATGTTATGTATTGGGGGTATTTAATTTCAAGAGAGAGAAATACATATTAAAGGCTTGCATTTAAAGCCTCAAGGGTATGGTGGTAAAAGAACACCAAAAGTGGGTAGAAAACTATGTTTTTTATCCTACATGTCAAAAAACTCAATCACCTATCCCAAGTGGGTAATTTGCCCCATTTGCTCTTGAATTTACGACACACCTATATATATTTTTCATGTTTATTGAGTGTAGCATAAATTCAGCCCGTTATTTTCACAGCATGCCTCCATTGTAACAAAATTGCACACGTCAAACTCTTCAAAGATATAGTAAGCCTATATTAAGACACGGGTACTGTAGTCAGCTGGCTTGACAATTCCTAGCCCAAGTTTTTTTTCTCAAATCCAACGATTTTTTCCCTAAAAAAAACATATAATATTTTTAATAAAAAAAATTGGAGTGCGTCGGGAGTAAATATATCTTTAAAAAAATAAATTCACAAGTATATATTCACAAGGCCCTCCTTGGATCCGCCCATATTCAGACATATATCAATCACAAAATTAGTAGGCTTATGAATCATATAATTATATGCATACCGACGATAAATATATCTTTAAAAAAATAAATTCACAAGTCTATATCCAATGAATTGAAGCAAGCATCATGCCTGAATAGAATTGAATTTCTTGAGGTTTTAGGTTTTAACTTTAATGAACCTAAAATCTTTTATTTTTTATTTAGGTATATAGGAATAATTTGTCCTTCACTCATTAAATAACATATATCATTTCAAAAATATATACTCCGTGAGAACAATGTCACCTTCAATAACCTCTTTTATATTGAATTTAATTGATCAGTACAAGACCTATATATCTAGTTTCATATGTGTCTAACTGTTGGCACATTGTTTTCCAGTTTCTTTCAAAGAATTAAATAGGTGGAGTCGTTGTTAGGTGGTGGATGATGACCCACAAGATTTGCCATAGATAGAGCCGCGTCTTCTGCAGGTACAATGCTTCTGCCCCATATTTATATGCATATACCAATTTTTTATTTTTTAAAATTAATTTAGATATATGTTATTTTTAGGAGAGAGTGAAATTCCTTATATACTTTCATGAATATAACTATGGCGGCACTTCTCAATTTCTTTAATTATAAAAATTTTCAAAATTTATTCAGGTTTAATATAACTTTATTCTTATACCAACTATTAATTATATATATTCAATAAATATATGTAATTTTCTTAGATAATATAATATATTAATAAGATCAGAATTGGAGCATAATGATTGAAATGGAAAACTGAGGGTGCAATTGGATATATATGTTTTCAATTTGAAAATTTGTTTTTTGCTAGAGAATAGTGGTAAAAATGATTTGGAAGAAAAAAAGATAAATTTTGAGAGTGTGATTAGATATGAGATGAAAAAGTAATGATGAAAGTTGATTTGATATAAAACTAGTAAAATAATGATTGAATATGATTGGTAGTTAGAAATGTGTGAGTGGGTGAATAGTAAAAATTGTGGAAGGATGTGTAATAATGATTAGCTGTTTTTGAAAAAGTGTGTAGATGTATTGATAAGAGAAAAGGTGAAAGTGAATGAATAGTGTAGTTTTTTAAAATTTTCATAAATATTTGCATGTTGGGTTAAAAAAATTCTGCAACGGAACGAAAATGAAAATTCTTTGATATCCAATCGCTTCCTGAAATTCTCATTATGAAAGTAATGTTGTACGTGTTCTTTATATAGTGGATTGATGAGAGTCAGCTATCTCCCAAAAGTTATCTCCCAAAATGACTTACAAAATAATTAGCTAACTTGTAACTAATTAAACTAATTACAGGTGTTGTTATTATCAGTATTACTAATATGCCCCCTCAAGATATAGGATGTGAATATCAAGAACAGACATCGTGGACAGAAGTACATTCAAAAAGAAGCATGGAGTGGTTTAGTAAACATGTCTCGCTAATTGATGTTGAGAGCGGATTGGAAGCAACTTGAGAGTTCCATCTACAACTTTGTCTCGAACAAAATGGCAATCGAGTTCGATGTGCGTGGTTCGTTCATGGAATACATGATTGGAAGCTATATGGATTGCAACTTAACCGCCGCAAAATAAAAAGAGGGGAAGAACGAAAGGAAAGATCACGCATTAAGTGTTGGAGCCAAATTATCTCACAAGTGGTTGTCGCCATAGACGGTATTCAAAGATCGACGGAAGAACAAGCAATTGTGGTTTGTTTCTTAGCTTTCCAAGACACCAAAGAATCACCAAGAACACACAAAATCCAGTGATCGATTTACGAAAGTATCAAAACATGCACCCCAATCTGCATATCAAAAGGCCCGAATCTGTTGCGTATACCGAGAGGAGAAGAGAATAAGGTAACGTATGAGATGATGGACAACTTGAAAATGTAGAACTCATAGTTGAGCTAAAAATTTATTCAGTTTGTGAAGAACGAAGAAGATATCGGGTCTAGATAGAATTAAATATAACAAACGCCCAATAAGACGTCTATATTGGGATGTATCTGGAACAAGATCACCGTCAGTGGCATTAAGAGATGTTTTTTGGGTCCATCGAACTAGTGGCAGGTTTGGAGGCGAGGAAGCCAGTGTCTTCTAACAATTGTAAATTATAATGACGTTGAGACACACATAGACCTTTGGAAGAACGAGCGATTTCTAAAACAAAAAAAAATCGTGTCCCAAGTCTTTGAGATTGAATTGATTGTGAAGGAATGATTTGAGTCGTCAATGATGGTATGCCCGAGAAGGACTTGCGATGATGATATCATCAACATCAACAAGCAAGGCAACAAAGTTGGAACCAAACCTTTTTGTAAACAATGATTAATCAGCCTTAGATTGCATAAAACCATGTCGGATCATTGATGAGGAAAAGGTGGAAAACCACTGTGGTGAGGCTTGTTTTAAGCCGCATATAAATTTGTTTAGTTTACATACAAGTTTCCCACGGGAAGAAGAAGACGTGCCCTGCGTACGATATCCAAGAGGAAGATCCATATACACCTCCTCAAATAGTTCACCATTTAGGAATGCGTTGTTAACATCTAACTGAGTAAGATACCAGCCAAGAGCAAGTGAAAATTTGACAATAACGAGCTTAGAAATGGGGGGAAAGTATCAAAATAGTCAAGACCCTCTCGTTGAGTATAACCCTTGGCAACTAAGCGAGCTTTGTAACGCTCAATGCTACCGTCAGGCTTATGCTTGATTTTATACAACCAGAGACAACCAATAGAATGTTTGTCCAGTGATAATTCAACAACAAGCCAAGTATTATTGGTTTCCATGGCAAGAAGTTCCTCATCCATAGCAGAATGCCAATGGGCATATTTGATGGCCTGATGATAAAACTGAGGCTCAAACTCACTTGAGATACTAAGGACAAAATTTTGATAGGCTGGGGAGAGGGAAGATAGGAAATATATTTGGAAATAGGATAGGGAGTGGTGAATGTGGGAAAATTATATTCAGCAGAAAGCAAATTGCGATGATAATCTTGTAGATAAGGAGGATTATAGGATCGAGAAGAACGACGGATAGTTGAGACAGGGCAAGGAGGGGGAGATATGGGCCTGTTTAGTGGAATGAGTGTAGAATGATTATTTGGGAAGCTTTGTAGTAAAACCAGGTTTGGAAAAGGATCAACCAAAAAGGCAGGATTGACATTGGAGTGAAAAGGGAAAATGGATTCATGGAAGTCAACTTCACAAGAAATAAAAACCTGACGAGTTTCAATGTCAAATAACTTGTATGCTTTCATTCCATAGGGGTATCCAATAAAAACACAGGCACGTGCTCGGGGCTGGAATTTTGTTCTGTTGGAAGCAAGGGTGGAAGCAAACGCAAGACACCCAAAGATCATAGAGAGTAATAGTCAAAGGACTGATTGTAAAGTAAGGAAAAGGGAGACTTATTGTGTAGTAAAGGAGATGGGGTTCTATTGATTAAGAAAGTAGCTGTAAGAATGCATTCAGTCAAAAAATGGAGAGGAACATGAGATTGGATGTATAATGCACGTGCGACATAGAATAATGGCAAGCAAGGTCGTATTCCTCAAGGATTGAATCTCGAAACACTTAGGCTATAATAACATCGTATTCCAATTTTATTGAAGTGACCGAAAATCAAGTTATTTTAATCTAAGGAAAAAATCAAAAAATAAGAAAAATAAAAAGAAATAAATTTGTGAACCCCACAAGTATTTTCAACATCTTTAGGAGCAACCTTAGGCACATAATCTCAACATGTTTCTTCAATATTAAATGCGAACAAAGTTTTAAAAACTAATTCATGCAATTCTATGGGTTCAAATTCCTAAATTCATTTACTCCCCTGGTCAGGTGGTGCGTAAACAGTTGATTAATAACAATTATAGTCCTCTCGGATCGTTACAATTCTTATTAACTCCAAAAAGATTTGTGAATTGAATGACTCCCCACAAATATTCCTGTCACACATGTTTCATGTCTGAATTCGATTTTCGTCTTACTAGAACTCACCTCTCGGATTATGGACTAGAAGTATGACATTCAAATTATTGGCCAAATAAAAAGCAATTATAAAATAAGCACTGGAATTCATAAAATAGAACGCATGAATTAATTAAGAAAACAAATAATCATATTTAATACAAATCCACAGTTTCGATTATGTCCCTAAGATCCGAAAAATATGTCAAACATTGATTATAAACTCATAGACAAATTCAAATCAATATTAAGACATCATATAAGCACAGACAAGAGTTCTTAGACATAGAAAGAAAACCCCTTCTTGTCAGGATGGATTCTCTTTCCAAGCCCTCGAAGCTCTTGTGCTCCCTAAATGCGAAAGTCTGTGGTGTTCTTCGCGACCTAGCCTTTTGCTCTCATAAGCTCTTCGATTCCTTCGTTCATTTATTATTTGATGTGTTTTCTATGTATCAAGTTGTTTTTTTTGGTGCAAGACCTGGTCCCCTTTTATAGATGCTTGGAGAGATCACTTGTAGAGTTGGAATGGGAAGCAAACTCTGAAAAACGCGCTAAAACAGACTCCCACACTGCCAGGCCGTGTGGCACCACACGGGCGTGTGGTGCTGGGCTCAGCCCTTGGTCGCATGGGCGTGTGGTATGACACGGGCAGCTGGTGCGGTGGTTTCCCAATTCCACACGGCCGTGTGACTTCACACGGTCTAGCCGTGTGGACTTGCTCTATCCCCTATTTTCTTCCTTTCTTCACACAACCGTGTGATTTTCACACCGGCACTCCACACGGCCATGTGACACCACACGGTCCGGCTGTGTGAAGTGCTTTTGTTCATTTTTTCCGTCGTTTTGATCTTCTCTTTGCATTCGGCAATCTTATCCGGGCATCCTAACTGATATTTCTTCATTTTAAGCTCCGTTTCTTGCAAGACTTACAAGAATACGCAGCATCATGCCCCTTGAAGGAAACCAAGCAAAAACATAGTAAATATGCGTGCAAATGCATCAATTATATATCATTTTAAGCCCCAAAATGCAAGTATATTTTACACTCATCATCTGAGGCGGGTAGCGGGTCCCTATGGACCTGTCCCGTATATTATCTTAATTAAATAATTTTTTTTAGTTGTCTCTCTAAGTAATACTATGTACCCTGTTTCGATTAAGGCTTGTAATGTGTGTAATTTGAAGACTTATACATTATAATTCGTTGTTTAACAAAATAAATATAAATTTTGGCCTAAAAACTGTTGTCAGTTCTTGGTTTGGTGTTTTTTGACATTATGAAGCTCTGTTTTTTTGGGTTCAAAAGTCAGACATTATTATGATATAGTTCAGTTTATGTCATCTTTATATTGTCTGCGACTGTGGACTAGTAGAATTGCTTTGTTAATTTGTTGGTTGTAAATATAATGGCCTAATGGTTTAAAAATGATTGATAATTTAATATTAACAAATTATAAAAGATATGGTGGAGTTAAAAATAGGATATAAGCAAGGGTCAGAAACTAAAATTTAGTCTTACTGCACATTGTTTAAGTTTAAAGCGGGTCCGCGAGTTCAAGTGGTGGGTTGCGAGTCCAATGCGAGGGCGGCGGGTCTCAAGGCGGGACGGGGCGAGTCCCGAGTTCAGTATTTTCTTCGCGGGGCGGATCTTAGGTGTCGTCAAACCCGTCCCAAACCCGCCCCGTTGCCATCCCTAGGTTTGATTGGTCATGCCTTATTCATGATCATGTGACGAAAATGTCCAATCTAGCAGCAAAATTAAAGGCCATGGGAATGGACGTGAGTGAGCCATTCTTAGTACAGTTCATTATGAACTCTCCCCCTGCTGAGTTTGACTAGTTCCAAGTGAACAACAACACCATTTAGGATAAATGAAACTTTAATAAGCTTAAGACCATGTTGGTGCATGAGGAAGAGAGATTAAGGAAGATAAAATATCACTCCGTTCATCTCACAGTTCATGATGGTGCTAGTAACCGCAAGATAAAACCAGGTAAAAAGGATAAAAAGAAGGGTAATACTTCAATGAAGGACAATGAGAGAGATCCATAAGCAGCAGAGGTGCCACTTTTGCAAGAAAGTTGGACATGTAAAGAAAGATTGTCAAAAAAGAAAGATATACATTATGCTTATGCGTGTTTCGAATCAAACCTTATTGAAGTTTTTTTTTAATACCTGGTGGTTGGATTTTGGTGCCACTACGCACGTGCCTCATATTGTACAAGGATTTCGTACAACCTAACCCATAAACAATACTGAACAATGTTTGTTTGTGGGTAACAAAATGAAGGCGCGAATAGAGGGAATTGGGACGTATATATTGATCTTTGCACATGATGTCATATTGATCTAGAAAAGTGTCACTATGTACCTAAATGTTTTAGGAATTTAATTTATGTTTCCATCTTAGATAACAATGGTTTTTATTTTAAGAATGGAAATGGAACATTTACTTTTTAAAGAAAAAATGTTATTATACCTCGGGTACTTTCATTGATGATTTGTATCAGTTTTAATCTTGATTAAAAGTTTTGTGATTCCTTGTTTAATATTGAGCACACTATTGTTATCAAAGGTAGTGCACATAATAAGAATTCGACTTCTTTGTGGCATCAATGATTAGGTATATTTCCAAGAAAAGGATGATGTGGTTAGTGAAAAATGAAATACTACCTCACTTGGATTTCATTGACATGGATATGTGTGTGGAAAGTATAAAAAGGCAAATAAACCAAACACACTGTAAAGAAAACAGCCACAAGAAACACTCAACTGTTAGATGTAATTCACACTGTCATATGTGGCCTTTTTGACATCCCTTCTTAGGGTGGTGAAAAATAATTTATTACTTTTATTGACAATTACTCACATTATGTTACATATATTAGCTACATGATAAGTATCAATCGGTGAACATTCTTGAGATATTCATTAATGAGGTGGAAGGCAATTAGATAGAAAGGTGAAAGTTGTGAGATCTGATAGAGGTGGTGAATATTGCTGAAGGTATGATGAGAATGGACAACATCCAGGTCCATTCGCAGAGTTTCTGGAAATAGGGGCATTTGCACACAATATACGATACCCGGTACACCTTAGCAAAATGGTGTAGTTAAAAGATGGAACCATGCCTTAATGGACATGGCTAGGAGCATGTTAAATAATTGCTCTTTACTTCAATCATTGTGGATGTATGCCTTAAAGACCGTGGCATACCTTCTCAATTGGGTTGCCATTAAAGCAGTTCCTAAGACATCATATGAATTTTGGACAGTTAGAAAACCTAGTTTGAGACATCTTTGTGTTCAGGGTTGTGATGGAAGTAAGATTGTATAATCTGCATGAAAAGAAACTTGATGATAGGACAATCAGTTGTTATCTCATTGGCTATCATGAAAGTCTAAAGGGGTAAAGATTTTATCATCCTAACTATAGTACGAGAATAGTTGAGACAAGTAATGCTCGGTTCATTGGGAATGGCTAGCTCAGTAGGAGTGGGGAACCACAAAACGTGGATATCCAAAAAAAATCGGGTGTAAACACCTACGCCCATTATTTCTATACATTGTACATGTTCCTATTGTTGCATCACAGCCACGCAACATAACGGAGCAAGAAATTAAGGTTCCAAACCCACAGATCGAAAATATACATAATAAACCAATCATCAAGATACAAGAGATAAATGAACCACATCAAGAGGCAATATTATGATGGTGTGCAATGTAAAGAAAACCGGCTATCTTTGATGATTATGTAATTTAATCTCTCGAGTATAAACATGATTTGAACATTGATAAGGATCCAATCTCATTCCATCAGTCCATGGAATGAAATAATCCTGAAAAGTGATTTGATGCCATTGAAGAAGAATTAAAATCAATGAGTGACAACAATATCTGGGAATTAGTAGAGTTACTGGAAAGTTAGTCCAATGTAAATGGGTCTTCAAGACCAAACGAGACTCAAAAAGCACCATTGAAAGATATAAAACCAGACTCGTTGAGAGAGGAAATACATAGAAGGATGGCATTGACTATAAAAAGACCTTTTCTCCAGTTTGTAAGAAAGATTCCTTAAGAATTGTTATGGCTTTGGTGGTTCATTATTATTTAGAGCTTCACCAGATGAATGTAAAGACCGTCTTTTGAGTGGTGACTTAGAAGAGAAAATTTATGGGAACCAACCTGAAGGTTTTTTGGCCAAAGGAAAGGAAATTTTGGTGTGTGATTGGCATGTGTTTTGCATGTATTTTGGGCTTAATTTTGGCTAGAATGTGTTGCAATGCATGCATTACATGAGTAAATAGGGCTTTATTTCTGTTTTATGGAAAAGGTATTACGCTTTGCTCATTTTGTAGGAATTTGTTGATAATTGTAGCATTTTGGCAATAATTCGGAGCATTGCGATAAAGAACCGCCAATACTTGATGTAAGGTACTAAGTTTGGAGTTGAATCGAGAAGAAGTCGGATGAACCAGGCGAGAAACGAAAGAAAACGAACTGATATCAAGTTTAGCAGGTGCGCACGGGCAGGGTGTGCATCCCTAGCACGGCCCGTGCGCTAACCCAAGGCCATTTCTCAAGTTTCGACTACACGCATGGGCTGGTTGTGTGTCCTTCAGCAATTGACTTGTTTCTGCGGCACCTAGCACGGGTTGGGCGTGCGCTAGGCGCACGACCCATGCGTCTGTGCGGGAAAACAGAGTTTGACAAGATTTCCAACTAGGTTTTGACCTGAACGAAGTACAAATAGAGACGGGGTGGCCACAAACAAGGGCACGCTGATTTTTGCCCTAAAACGTAGAGAAAAGAGCAACTTTCCATCGGAGAATTGGAGAGATCGATCAAGACTGCAACCACACCTTCGAGGATTGAAGATAGATCGAGAGATCGTCAACATCCCCGAGTTCACTCATTCCATAGTATTTTTATTTTCAATTAGTTAGACATGAACATGAATAATTTGTCTATGGATTATTTATTTACTATGTCTGGCTAAACTTCTTGTGATTCCCGGGTTTGGGAGTAGGTTAATGGATACTTTTATTTGATGACTAATTGCAATTGAAGTTAATGTTTTCCAACCCTATTCAAGTACTTTGCTTTAATTCTTGTTTTATCAAAACGCAATTGGTTTAACTTATTTGATGTATTGATTCATAATTCTAACCGATGAGTTTCAATACTAGATCTATGAGTACTTGACATGAATATCTTGCATGATTGAGAAGTCTGTGAATCTTCGTGAGGATTTATAATCTTTTGGGCTTTTGGGAGTTGGATATCTCATGTTGAGTAGAGATGCTAGCATAGATATTCCAATCAACGCATATACATGCATCTCGAGAGAGAGGGTAAATTACTTTTGTGATTGTTCTATAGGGAAGAATACGTTTAACTTTGGTTTGATTAATCTGATAATAAAAGGGGATATTAACTGAACCCATAACCTAGGAATCCATTCATCTACTTGATCTTTTTATCAACTCCTTGCTTTGTTTCTTTTAGGATAAATTTCTGCTTTAGTTTATAAAACCAATTCACTCACTTTCGATCGTCTGGATGAAAATAAGGCTATTACAATCCAATACTTAGTACATTAATTTATTAGTCTCTGTGGATTCGACCTTTCTAACCCTATTCTATAAACTACACTGTACACTTGCGGTGAAGCTAAAAATAAGGCAAATAAGTTTTTGGCGCCGTTGCCGGGGACTAATTAAATTTTTAGTACTAATATTGCGATAAATAGAATTATTTTTAATTTAGACATTTTTTTCTTTCTTTTTATTTTGTTGTTTAATTTTGCTTCTACTGTGTTTGACTTGTTTTCTTTAGTTGGTTTAGATAGTGCATGAACACTCGCTCGAAGCAAGGAGAATTAGCACCGTTCATACCGGAGGTTGAGACTTTTGCTAGGCAAATTAGTGCGGCTACTAAACGGGCAGAAAGACAGCAAGAACAAGCTATGGCAGACGTAGAAAATAACAACAGAGGCAATAACGGGGTCAACAACGAAGGTAACAACCGGGCCAATAGGGTCAACGTTAGGGCTGCAAACGAGCCGAACTGAGCCGAACATGACCAGGTTCGAGTTCGGCTCGTTTATATTTTGGATAGGTTCGAGCTCGGCTCGAGTTCGATACGAGCTTTTATGTTTGAGTTCGAGCTCGGCTCGTTTGAAAAATATTCAGTTCGCGAATAGTTCGAGTTCGGCTCGTAAAAAGCTCATTTAAAGTGTTCGATGAGCTTAGCTCGAGTTCGGTTCGTAAAAGGCTCATTTAAGTATTAACAATCTTATCACGAGCTCGGCTCGTAAAAGGCTCGAATCCGAGCTCGTTAAAGAGAGCTCGAGTTCGAGCTCGAGTTCGTTAAAAACCTGGAGTAACAATATAAAAAGTGAGGTATTTTGGTCTGCAACAATTAAAGCTGGTGGAGTTATCAAATTGCTTACAACAGGCCAATCAAGTACTCAAGCAAACAATTAAACCTGAAGTAACAATATAATGTCTAAACTACTCCTTAAGCTCCATTCAATATAGATAGAATAGTTCACCTTCTAAGTTTAGATAATCATAATTGAAATTCTACTACGCAACAAACATTTTACATCCCATTAAACAGAAGTTTGTCAACAGCATTCTTCAATCTAGAATCTAAAAATAACTAACACATCCCCCATAAATCTCATAAAGTCGCTTCAAAAGCTCCATAATCTCCAACGATAAAAATTCTCTACAATGTCAATAAAATATAAAATTAGTATGAGGAAACAAATATCATGTTTGGGTAATTAATTACCACAATCTTGCCAAATCTGGCAAGAGGTTTTGCCTCTGATTTGGAGTATTTGATACAAAAATGAGATTTCATGTTCAAAGGCTCAAAGGAAATCTTTAACTATATATTTTCATTTGACTGTTAAACCATTATCAAGTACATGAATGTTGACTGTCATTTAAAAAAAAAAATCAACCATCTCTAGTAAATTCTACAATACAAAATAGACTCAATGTGACTAAACATTATAGCAGCCAATTTCTAGCAGAATCAGCATACAAAATAGATACAGCAAAATCCATTCATGACAGGCAAAAAACAACGACCTCCACAACCCTTAGTTTCCCCTGCATCTGATAATCATGACCAGCAATAAAACTAGAATAAATTACAAAAACTACCCCGAGGTTTAGCCTAATTACAAAATATCCAATTATATTTCAAAATTACAAATACCTCCTTAATATATAGAACTTTCTGCAGCAATTGAGTCAAATGGATTTAAAGTATTTAATATATAGAACTTAACTAAATTAAATCCAAAACTAAATATTTAATTTAGGGGTTAAATTAGGGATTAGGGTTTAATTTAGGGGTTAGTCTAGGGGTTGATTTAGGGGTTAATTTAGGGGTTAGTTTAGGGTTTAATTTAGGGGTTAGTCTAGGAGTTGATTTAGGGGTTAATTTAGGGGTTAGTCTAGAAAGATAAACGATAAAGGTCTTATACAAAAGTAAAAATTTTGTATATGCTTTTCTGAATTCAAAAATATATTATTAATTCAAATGAGATAATATCTACTACAAAAAAATATAGATTTTGAACTAATAGAATCTTTTTCAATAAAAATATGCAAAGTAGTTGAATGGATCGACATTGACTTTCCAAACTATTTGTCAGCTAACAGGTATGTACAATTTAGAGTTGATATTATATATCCTTTATATTATTGGTTATTAACAAATATCCAAGTCTGATGAGGAAATGACACGTGTCAACTTTATTTTTGGTTTTAGTATATATGATTGATATTATATTTGTACTTTTATATAGACTATATTATTATGTATTATGTTTTTAGTTTCATTTGGTTTATTAGATAGTTATACATTTTTTAAAATTTACATACTCTTTTAAATGTTTGTAATATGCTTATGATTTTATGATAAATACGGGTTGATGATCACATTAATTACTAAGTCTAAATTTATAATTATTACTAGGTAAGTCTTGTATGATATACGAATTTTGGTGGTTTGTTTAGACACTTCTTACTTCTTAGTTCTCTAAACCATTTTCTTAATATATTAAGTTTTAACAAAAACCAAATAACTTTAAAATATCCAAAACTATCACTTTTATAAGTACACCTCATTATTATATATGTGCTTATATGTAGACTATATTATTTTATATTATACTATTGGATTCGTTAGATATATAGTATTTTACAATGAATAATATTATTTTACAAAAAAATTAATTTTACAAATTTTGTCTAGCCATAATCCTTAGATATATATTTTTTACAAGGAATAATATTATTTTGCAAACGAGTTTGAACATAGATTTACGAGCCTATTCGTGCCTATAAACGAACATGTTCGCGAGCTTAATTATCGAACCGAGCTCGAACACAAGCTAATGAGCTTATAAACGAACACGTTCGCGAGCTCAATTAACGAACCGAACTCGATCCTAGGCTCGCGAGCCTGTAAACGAACCGAATTCGAGCCTAGGCTCGCGAGCCTATAAACGAACCGAACTCGAGCCTAGGCTCGCGAGCCTGTAAACGAACATGTTCGTGAACTTTCGAGCCGAATACCTATAGGCTCGAGTTCGGCTCGTTTAAAAATTCGACTCGAGTTCGAGGCTCGAGTTCGGCTCGTTAAGCTTGATGAACGATCTCGAACGAATATTTTGTCCAACCCAGACCCGAATAGCTCGCGAGCGGCTTGGTTCATTTGCAGCCCTAGTCAACGTCGAGTTACCAGTACCAGAGGTTTCGGCAGTTCCGGTAGTCCAGCAGCAAGTGATTCGCGATTACTTTCGCCCACAGACCAATCACAACTATGGTGGAATTGCCAATGTCCCAATCAATGCGAATAACTTTGAGCTGAAGCCGGCACTGATCTCGATGGTGCATCAGAATTAGTTTGGGGATTTCCCGTCTGAAGATCCCAATTCTCATCTTGCGAACTTCATACAGATTTGCAATACAATCAAGATGAATGGGGTGACTGATGATGCTATACGTCTTCGCATATTCCCTTTCTCTTTAAGGGATAAGGCTAGAAACTGGCTAGGCACCCTAATTCAGGGAAGTATGAACAACTAGGATGAACTGAGTCAGAGGTTTTTGTTTAAATACTTCCCACCAAGTAAGACACTACAGCTCAAAAGTGAGATCACTCAGTTCAGGCAGTTTGACTCTAAGCCCTTGTATGAGGCCTGGGAGAGATTCCGGATTTATTGAGGAGGTGCCCACAACACGGATTTCCGAGGATCAAGCATCTCTGCTTCTTTTACAATGGGTTGATGGGACAGACTAGGTCGTTTGTAGATGCCGCAGCAGGAGGCGCTCTACTTGCAAGATTCCCAGAAGATGAATTCAACTTGTTGGAAGAGATGGCCATGAATAGCTATCAGTGGCCCTCCGAGAGGACTAATGTGAAAAGGGTAGCTAAAGTTACTGATTCAGACCCAATTAAGAAGTTGACAGCTCAGATGACTGTACTGACAAATCAATTAAGTGCATTGACGAAGGCAAATGAGGGAAACGCAGGTGCAAGTAATGGGGGAGTTCCTCTAGATCTGATGGAGGAAGCAAATTATGTTAATAACCGAAATTTCAACAATTTCCGGAACAATCAGACTCCCACTCATTACCATCCAGGTTTGAGGAACCACAAGAACTTCTCCTACGCAAACACGAAGAATGTGATGCAACCACCACCAGGGTTTAATGTGAAAAACGGTGTCATAAATGTTGAGGCTAAGCCAACTATGGAGGATATTTTCACCTCGTTTATGAGTGAGACGAGGAACAGATTCAATAAGGATGAGGCAAAGCTGGATAAAATCGAAAACCATGTCACACAATTGGCCAACACTATGGGGTCCCAAATGAAAAATCTTGAAACCCAAATTGGCCAATTAGCTACGATTATTGGTGGGCAGCATCAGAAGGCCAATTTCTGAGCAACACTGAGGTTAATCCAAAGGAGTAGTGTAAAGCCATTCGTCTGAGGAATGGAACGGAATACGAGGGGCTGAAAATACCAAAAATATTGAACAGACACAGGGGGGCACGGCCCGTGCGCCACCGCACGGGCAGCCCATGCGCCCTTCAGGGGCAGCGATTATTGCTCTGGGAGACGCGGAAACTGAAGCAAATGGCGATGTTGAGGCCGAGAAAGGAGATGAGGAACATCTTGCTGAACAAAAAGGGGCTAAGAAGCTTAAATCTTCTTCTAACCCTGATATTTCTGAACTTAATGTTCCCCTTCCTTTTCCCCAACGTTTTCAAAAGAAAAAGTTAGATTCACAATTTGCTAAATTTTTGGATATATTTAAGAAACTGCATATTAACATTCCTTTTGCAGACGCATTGGACCAGATTCCCAATTATGCTAAATTTTTGAAGGATGTTATGTCAAAGAAGAGAAAGATGATGGTTTGAGACAAGTAACTGGACGAGAAGAATGCAAAGGCGATAATCCAGAGGAAACTACCACAGAAACTAAAAGATCCGGGGAGTTTCACTATCCCTTGTGCTATTGGTGATGTTTACTTTAAGAAAAAACACTTTATCATTTAGGAGCGAGTATTAACTTGATGCCCTTGTCCATTTTCAGGCAACTTGGATTGGGAGAGGTGAAGCCATATACGGTCACCTTACTACTTGCGGACCGATCACTCACGTATCCGAAAGGAATCATCAAGGATGTGCTTGTCAAAGTAGATAAATTCATATTCCCTATGGATTTTCTGGTGCTGGATATGGAGGAGGACAAAGACGTCCCTTTGATACTTGGGCGTACATTCCTAGCTACTGGGAAGGCCTTGATAGATGTGCAAAAGAGAGAACTCATATTATGGGTTAATGATGAGCATGTTTTATTTACTATCTATAAGGCACTTCAATTTCATGATGGTGTTGAAAGTTGTAGTTTCATAGACGTAGTTGAGTCTTGCATTGATGAGTAGGCGGATCATACATTGTTTAATGATGATTTAGAGTTTGGTTGGACACATTCGTGTTCAACATCAAACATGATGATTGATTTTGATAATCAAGACTTGTATGACTGTGTTTGTGCTTTAGATAACATGCAGGAGGTACCGAGAAGCGCGAGAGGCGCGCACACATAGAAAAACGTCCGGGAGTCCTTTATGTAGGGGCACACGACCCGTGCTACAGAGCACGCCCAGGTCGTGCGCATGGTCAAAGAAAAAAACGAGAAACCTAAAGAGAGCACGACCCGTGCGTCTGAGCACGGTCAGCCTGTGCGTGGGGTCGAAGAAAAGGAAGCATCACCTGAAGATCACACGGCCCGTGCGTTTGAGCATGGGCATGTCGTGCGTGATGATGAAACAAAGGACTCAACAACTGAAGAAGGCACGATCCGTGCACCTGAGCACGGGCAGCCCGTGCGTCAACCCGAAGAACCAATTTCAAACCCTAAACTCAAACCCTTGCCCGAGCATCTCAAATCTGCATTTCTTGGAGCAAATAACATGAATCCGGTATTTGTATCATCCCTTTTAACCTCCGTTCAACTTGATAAACTGCTTAGGGTATTAAGAAAACATAAGTCTGCGATAGGTTGGTCAATCTCTGATTTAAAAGGCATCAGTCCATCGATTGTAATGCATAAAATTAGAATGGAAGATGTCTATACACCTTCGGTGCAAAATCAAAGAAGATTAAACCCTATAATGCAAGAGGTCGTTAGAAAAGAGGTTTTAAAATGGTTAGATGTTGGAATCATATATGTTATTTCTGATAGTTCTTGGGTAAGTCCGGTGCAAGTGGTACCAAAGAAAGGGGGGATGACTATAGTTAGAAACGAAAGTGATGAGCTTATTGCTACTAGAATAGTTTCTGTGTGGCGTATTTGCATTGATTATAGGAAATTGAATTATGCTACTCGTAAAGATCACTTTTCCCTTCCCTTTATTGATATGATGTTAGATCGATTGACGGGATATGATTATTATTATTTTCTCGATGGTTATTCCGGGTATAACCAGATCATGATTGCCCCGGAACACCAAGAAAAGACGACATTTACATGCCCCTATGGTACGTTTGCATTTCGCGAGAACGCCATTCGACTATGTAATGCACCGCAACTTTTCAAATGATGCATGATGGCTATCTTTCATGATTTTATTGAGAAAATAATGGAGGTTTTTATGGATGATTTTTCTGTATTTGGAGATTCATTTGATCATTGCTTGGATAATCTTTCTCTAGTTTTGCAGAGATGCGAAGAGACTAACCTTGTTTTAAATTGGGAGAAGTGCCATTTAATGGTACGAGATGGTATTGTATTAGGCCACCGAGTCTCTTCTGCAGGTTTAGAAGTTGATAGAGCGAAGATCGTCGCAATTGAGAAACTCCCACCTCCAACAAACGAGAAGGCCATTAGAAGCTTTTTGGGGCACGCCGGATTCTACAGAAGGTTCATTCGTGACTTTTCTAAAATCACTAAACCTTTGAGTCAGTTATTAGAAAAAGATACTACTTTCAATTTTTCCGATGATTGTTTGCAGGCATTTGAGATTCTGAAGAAGGCTTTGGTGACAACACCAATTCTTGTAGTTCCGGATTGGAGTCAGCCCTTCGAGCTGATGTGTGATGCCAATGACTTTGTAGTTGGGGCTGTTTTGGGTCAGAAAAGAGACAAGTTTTTCGGAGCCATCTACTATGCGAGCAGAACTTTAGACAGCGCCCAGCAAAACTACACCACCACAGAGAAGGAAATGCTGGCAATCGTTTTTGCATTCGATAAGTTTCGATCATACTTGATTGGAACTAAGACGATAGTCCACACAGACCATACGGCGATCAAATACCTATTCGACAAGAAGGATGTCAAACTGAGACTGATTCGGTGGATCCTTTTGTTGTAGGAGTTTGATGTGGAAATTTGAGATAAAGAGGTGTTAAGTTGGTATTTTACCAACTTATTTGAGTATTTTATATTAGAATTTGGTTTTATTTTGGGTGTTTTTAGAGTCTTTAGAGTCCAATTTATTTCAAATAGTGTCGATGAAGAGTCACTACAGATTTGGTAGCCGAGAAATGAAGAAAACGATGAAAAACGGCGGGAAGAAAGAAGAAATCGCGTGTGAAAAAGGAAAAAATCGCACTTTGACCCAAGGATCGGGCGGCGGCGGGCGGCAATAGCCTGCCTACTGGCGCCACGCGCCGTGGCGGCGTGCGAGTTTGGAGCATGCATTTAGCGCCGCAGCGCCAACGCCGGGGCCAGCAGCGCCGGGCGACAACCTCACTTGAAGCTGCTGGTGTCAGCCGCCGCGGCGATAAATGGCACGTAATTCTTTGGAGCCATAGGCCTCAGGGGCGGAAAAACCTATGCTTACCTACTCCCTTTCTTGGATTTTTGTGGCATATAAATACTAGCCTTGGGGCTTGAAATTGGGGATCTTGGAACCCTTGGGAAGAGAATAAAAACAGCTCTACAAGACAAGGAAGAAGGATTTGAGCATTTTGAGAAGAATTTGGAGAAGAAGATTTGAGGCTTCTATCATCTAGAAATAGAGAAGATCCTCTACTCTTGTTCTTATTTTGTTGCTTTTCTTCATATCTTGTAAGATGTATTATTGTATTTTCATGGATTCATTTTCTTTAATCATGAGCTAAACTCTATAATTCTAGAGGATTGATGTAATCTATGTTTGAACTTATGTTTTGAGATTGTGGTTTGTCAATCTAGATCTATCAATTTATTTGTGCTATTTGGATCTATTGCTTCTAAATTATTTGATCAATAATATAGATTGTTTGGTGTATTTGATTTGACACTTGAGAGAGGTAATTGAATACATGACCTTGGAATAGCATAACCTAGGATTTCATAGAATTGAGAGATTTGTGAATCTTTTGAAGTCATTTATCAAGATTCATAGCTTTTATTGAGATTTTGATTGGTGATTTTTATAGAGATATTGATGTCCCAATTGAATCTAAAATCATTGGCATTTGAGAAAGGGAATGATTATTGTAGAAATCTTGACTTATAAATTGATAATTGATGATTGATAAACCATATTGAAAACATAAGGGATAACTAGATTCATCATACCTCTAGAATTCATTTAATCATTTGGATAAACTCATTGATATTTTCATAGTCTTAATTTATTTTTAGTATTTTTAGTATAATCAACTCCATCAATTATTGATTTTCTAATTAAAGTTAGACTACTATAATATATTACTTAGCGATAATTTGATAATTATTCCCTGTGGATTCGACAACCTTACTTCTCTATATTAAAACTTGACACCGTAGACTTGCGGTTAGAAAATTCTCTAACAAGTTTTTGGTGCCGTTGCTGGGGAATAATTCATCTTATTTGCGCTAATATTATTACTTAGTAGTTTTACTTTAATTTAGATTGGTTTCTTTTGATACAATAGGGTCATTGTCATTTTTGTGTTTTCTTGTTGATGCGAAAAAATAAAAGTGCTAATTTAATCTTATTTGATCCAGAAATTGAAAGAACGCTTCGAAAGATTAGAGCCGCACGAAGAATCGAATTCACAAAAATGGTAGGAATTGGTGATGATGAAGACCGCATACCTATTGTTGCACCACCGGAAAGGGCTATTCGGGACTATTTTCGACCAACCACAAATCAAAACTATTCGGGCATTGTTCGCCAACCTATCAATGCGAATAATTTTGAATTAAAGCCGGCCCTAATAAATATGGTGCAACAAAATCAGTTTGGGGGTAGTGCCGTAGACGACCCTAATGCTCATTTGGCTATTTTTCTCGAGATATGTGATACTATCAAAATGAATGGAGTTCCCGATGAAGCTATTCGGTTGAGGTTATTTCCGTTTTCACTTCGTGATAAAGCTAGACAAAGTGGCTTCAAACCTTTCCACCGGAAGTATCACTAGTTGGAATGATCTCCTTTGAAAAATTCATGGCAAAATTCTTTCCACCTAGTAAGACACTTCAACCGAAAAGTGAGATTGCTCAATTTCATCAACTCGACTTTGAGCCACTCTACGAAGCTTGGGAGCGATTTAAAGAATTATTGAGGAGGTGTCCACAACACGGGCACGCAGATTGGCAAAAGGTTCAATATTTCTACAATGGTATGAATGGGCATTCAAGAACTATTATAGATCTTTTGCAGCAGAGGTACATTGATGGCTAAAACTCCAAGTGAAGCCATGCTTTTACTCAAGAAATGGCGCCAATAGTTATCAATGGTCGCCCGAAAGATCTACGCCAAGAAAAGTTCTTTGGTGTTCTTGAACTTGATACTATGTCCGCATTGGCCTCTCAAATTTCCGCCTTGTCAAAGCAAATTGCTACACTAAGTCCAGGTGGAAAACAACAATCAGAGACAGTCATGGAGATAAGTCAAGAAATTGTGAATCCCGATACGGAACAAGCGAATTATGTGAATAATCGGGGTTTCAACAATAGAGGGAATCAATTGCCGACATATTATCATCCGGGACTTCACAATCATGAAAACTTCTCGTATAGCAATACGAGAAATGTGTTGCAACCACCTGCGGGATATCAGAATCAAGCAAGTACGAGCACACATGTGGGAGAACAAAAGCCATCTTTGGAGGAATTACTTAGTTCATTCCTTGTAGAATCAAGAGCAAGGATGAACAAGGCCGATTCTAACATAGAAAATTTGGGTTCAAGGGTTACAACAATTGAAAGTCATCTCAAATCTTTGGGGACTCATGTGGGTCAATTGGCCACGGCTATTAATTCACAACAGAAAGTTGATACGTTTCCAAGTAACACCGAGGTGAACCCACGGGAACATTGCAAGGCCATTAAGTTGAGAAGTGGGACGGAATATGATGAACCAAAGATGCCGGCTCATGCCACCAAAGAACCAGAAGCAAGCTCTGAAAAACTCCAAAATGAAGAGGGCATTGATAAGCAACCAGAAAAGGCAAAAATTGAGGTAAAACCAATTTCCAATTCTGGTAATGTGTTACCAAATGCTCTTCCTTTTCCACAAAGATTTCAGAAGAAAAAGTTGGACGCTCAATTTTCCAAGTTTTTGGAAATATTCAAGAAAATTCACATCAACATCCCTTTGCCGATGCACTTGAGCAAATGCCAAACTATGCAAAATTCATGAAGGATGTGATGTCGAGAAAGAGAAGGTTGGAAGCATATGAGACGGTCAATCTCATCTCAAGAAGAGTGTAGCGCCATTTTGCAAAGAAAGCTACCACAAAAATTAAGAGATCCGGGGAGTTTCACTATCCCTTGCACTATTGGTGATTCTTATTTTAATAAAGCTCTTTGTGATTTAGGTGCTAGCATTAATCTTATCGTTGTCTATTTTCGAAACTTGGCCTTGGAGAAATAACGCCATCCACCATCACATTGCAATTAGCCGATAGATCACTCACCTACCCAAGAGGAGTGATTGAAGATGTGTTGATCAAAGTGGATTAATTCATATTTCGGCGGACTTTGTGGTGTTGGATATGGGGAAGATCATGAAATGCCATTGATTCTTGGGAGACCTTTTCTAGCAACGGGACGAGCTTTAATTGACGTGCAACGAGGAGAGTTAACATTACGGGTAAATGATGATGAGGTACTATTTAACATTTATAAAGCAATGAAATTTCAAGAGGAACCTCACACATGTCATTTTATTGATAAGATCGAACAATGTGATCAAACGGAAGTTATAAAACAAGATTTAAGAGATCCGTTAGAACATTGTTTGATTAATTCAATAATGAAATGTGATGAGGAAGATAGTGATGATATTGATTTGCTTGAGTTTATTCTTTCCCTTGAGGCTAAAGAAATTGTAAAAGAAAAACAAAAGGAAGCATTAGAAAATGCCAATATTGAAAATATTCCGAAAGGTACTTTAGAACTAAAGGAACTTCCGGAACATCTTCAATATGCATTTTTGGGAAAAGATAAAACTTACCCGGTAATTGTTTCTGCTTCATTATCTTCATCCGAATTGGATAAGTTGTTGCGTGTGCTTCGTGAACATAAGTCGGCCTTGGGTTGGTATATTTCTGATTTGAAAGGTATAAGTCCTTCCGTTGTAATGCACAAAATTTTAATGGAAGAATCTTATAAACCATCTATTGAACACCAAAGACGACTTAATCCCGCAATGAAAGAAGTCGTGAGAAATGAGGTTTTAAAGTGCCTAAAGGCAGGTATTATTTATGCCATTTCTGATAGTTCATGGGTGAGTCCGGTATAGGTTGTCCCTAAAAGGGAGGTATGATTGTGAAAAATGATAACAATGAATTAATTTCTCACGAATGTCACAGGATGGCGAGTATGTATTGACTATAGAAAATTGAATAAAGCTACTCGTAAAGATCACTTTCCCCTCCCCTTTATTGATCAAATGTTGGACAGGTTGGCAGGTTACGAATATTATTGTTTTCTTGATAGCTATTCAGGATACAATCAAATCGCCATTGCCCCCGAAGACCAAGAAAAGACTACTTTTACATGTCCATATGGTACTTTTGCATTTCGCAGGATGCCATTTGGATTATGTAATGCACATGCTACTTTTCAGAGGTGTATGATGGCGATTTTTCATGGTATGGTTGAGGAAATCATGGAAATTTTTATGGACGATTTTTCTGTTTTTGGTACTTCTTTTGACCATTGTTTGCATAACTTATCTATGGTTTTGCAACGTTGTGAGGAAACTAATCTTGTACTTAATTGGGAAAAATGTCACTTTATGGTCAAAGAAGGGATTGTACTTGGACATCGCATTTCTTGTATGAGTTTGGAAGTTGATGGGCGAAGGTTGTGGCTATTGAAAAGCTACCCCCACCTTCAAATGTGAAAGGCATAAGAAGCTTTTTAGGGCATGCAGGATTTTATAGGAGATTCATAAAAGATTTTTCAAAAATTGTTAAACCACTTTGTAATCTCCTTGAAAAAGATGCTATCTTGTGCTTTGATGAGTTGTGTTTGCGAGCATTTGAACAGGATAAAAAAGGCACTCATTTCAAACCGATTATGATAGTGCGGATTGGACTCAACCATTTGAGCTCATGTGCAATGTAAGTGATTATGCGTGGGTGCCGTTCTTGGTCAAAGGCGAGAGACAGAATTTTTAAAGCTATTTACTAAGCAAGTAGGACCATGGACAACGCCCAACAAAACTACACCACCACAGAAAAAGAGATGTTGGCGGTAGTTTTTGCATTTGATAAATTCCGAGCTTACTTGGTGGGTACAAAGGTGATTGTTTATACCGATCATGCGGCAATCCGATATCTTTTCTCAAAAAGGATGCAAAACCTCGGTTAATTCGATGGATTTTGCTCTTGCAAGAATTTGATATTGAGATTCGAGATAAAAAAGGAAGCGAGAATGTGGTTGCCGATCATCTATCCCGCCTCGAGCAACCTTACGAGGTGATTGAGAGTCCAATAAAAGAATTATTTCGATGAACAAATTATGCGTCTTGAGACATCATTACCTTGGTACGCAGATTTTGTTAATTACCTCGCGGGAGGAGTTTTGCCATAGGACTTGACTTCACACCAAAAGAAAAATTCCTACATGATGTTAAGTCTTATTTGTGGGATGATCCATTCTTGTTCAAGAGATGCGCGGATTCTATCATTCGCCGTTGTGTTCCTAAGGAAGAAATTGGAGAGATTCTTCAACATTGTCATTCATCATCTTATGGGGACATTTGGGACAACCCGAACCGCAAAGGTATTACAATCTGGTTTTTATTGGCCAACATTATTCAAGGATTGTTATGCCTTTGTGAAAACTTGTGATCGATGCCAAAGGGTTGGTAATATTTCACGGCGTCATGAGCTTCCTTTGACAAACATAATGGAGGTGGAGTTATTTGATGTATGGGGTATTGACTTTATGGGGCCATTTCCCGCGTCTTATGGAAACTTGTACATTTTGCTTGCGGTTGATTATGTCTCCAAGTGGGTTGAGGCGATTGCTACACCAACAAATGATGCTAAGGTAGTACCCAAATTCTTGCACAAGCATATTTTCACTCGGTTCGGTACTCCTCGAGCTATTGTAAGTGATGAAGGTACGCATTTTTGTAATAAATTATTTAACAACCTTCTTGCTAAATTTGGTGTGCGTCATAAGATTGCGCTTGGTTACCATCCTCAATCTAATGGTCAAGCCGAAATTTCCAATCGTGAAGTGAAACAAATTCTTGAAAAAACGGTGAGTTTTAATCGAAAAGATTGGGCACAAAAGCTCGATGATGCTTTGTGGGCTTATCGCACGGCTTATAAAACACCCATTGGTATGTCACCATATCGATTGGTGTTTGGTAAAGCGTGTCATTTGCTGGTTGAACTTGAGCATCGAGCTTATTGGGCAATTAAGAAATTGAATTTTAACTTGAAAGAGGCCGGTGAAAACCGATTACTTCAATTAAATGAAATGGAAGAATTTCGTCAAGAATCATATGGAAATGCCAAAATGTATAAGGAAAAAACGAAAAAATGGCATGATCAAATAATTTTGCGACGTGAATTCTTACCCGGCCAACAAGTGTTATTGTTCAACTCTCGATTGAAACTCTTTCCAGGTAAACTCAAATCACGATGGTCCGGACCATTTGTGGTTGAACGTGTATTTCCTTATGGTGCCGTTGAGTTGAGAGGAAACGATGGGAATTCGTTCCAAGTAAACGGACAACGATTGAAATATTATTTCGGGAACGAAGTAAGGAAGGTTTTAAATCTTCCGCTTGGTGATGAAATTTCTTGAGCCTGAATAGTTGAGTCCGGCTAACGACTATAAATTTAGCGCTTCTTGGGAGGCAATCCAAGTGATTTTCGTGTGATCAAATATATATTTTTTTGTTGTGATTTTATTTTCTTTTAATTTGGTGTGTATTTATTTGAATTTTGGTGTGATTTTTGTGTGAATTAATTTGTGTGTGATTTTAAATTTTTGATTAATTGAAATTTTTAAATAATAAAAAAAAATGGAAAATACGGGCGGAAAAATAGCGCCCGAGACAGCTTGCGCAAGTGAGACGGTGTGTGTGTCAGGCGCGGCCTGGCCCCTAGTTCGCAGCCGCCCGATTGATGGCTGGGCACATAAAAGGGCTGAATCAGCCTCAGTTTTCTTTACAAACAAAACACACACACACGCCTATCTTACTTTCTTCTACAAAAATCCCACCTAGCATTCACTTATACACCATTCAAGTGGGCAATTGAGCAACTTAATCATCAAATTCATCTTCTTCATCAATTGGGTAAGTGAGCTTCAATTGTACACCAATTTTCTTCAAATTTTCAAGCTTAGGTTAAAAATGTGGGAATTTTCAATATCATTATAATTTCGAATTTCTTGATAAATTCTTGATAAATTGTGATGATATATAATTATATTGTGCTTGAATTGGTTGGTGTTGAAAAATGGGCATGAATTGAATTTCAAATTTGGTGTTCATCTCTTCTTTGCATATATGCCTACAAGGTGTTTGTTAAAATGCCTCAATGAAAAATATTACACCTAGGCATTTGATTCTTGTCATCATTGTGTACTAAAGGTTATTTGATCATGAATTGATGACAAGGATGCATAATTGTTGAGTTGTTGCCTAATTCCTAACCCCTAACTCCTATTGTGCGTTCTATGTGTATTTTGCTTGTGTTATTTTTCGTGTGATTTCGGATCAATTAAAATGCCAAGAACAAAGAATGCAAGCAAGGGCAAAAAGGTGGCGAGTACTTCCGAGGAATATGATACTAGTCGTTTCGGAAGCTTAGAGGCACAAAATCTTTTTATGAGAAATTAAGCACAAAGAGCATAACCGCTGGCAGGGGGTTACAACCGGTCGAATGATGGTGAACTTGCACAAATGATACATCAGAAGCAATGGAAAAAACTTTGTGCACAACCTAGACCATTCGCACCGAATATAGTCAAAGAGTTTTATGCAAATGCAAAGACCAAAAATGGCTATAACTCAGAGGTTTTCGTACGTGGAGTAAACAAGGTATACACTCATTCAATAGTGATAAGAGAATATTATGGACTCCCGGAGGTGGATCACTCACCGTACGTTGAATTTATCTCGCAACCACCAAGTATGGAGGAGATTTGTAATACCTTATGTCGGCCTCGGAGGCGTGGTACGTCATATAAAAGTAGTGGGAGGTGCTTTCGCTTTTCCGCACACGAGTCTTAGTCGATATGGGCGAGCTTGGTACCACTTCATATGCAACAATTTGATACCAACCAAGCATGTTAGTGATGTAACTAAGGAACGAGCTCATCTTCTATATGCCATAGTTACTGATATACAATTCGACCCAACGGTAATTATTGCAACGTCCCTTCATAACAAAATGCTACAACCCAAAACAGGGGGACTAATCTTACCGAGTTTAATTTGTGGGTTATGTAAAGAGGAGGGTGTTACATGGGATAGCTCCGAGCCATTGGAAAATCCTAAGGGACCCATAGATTCGGCTACTATTGCTTCTTATGACGAGTGGGCAGGCGGTGTGCCTAATCCGAAGGGTGCGGGATATATTCTTCATCCCGAATTTGCTCTACCAGCTATTGATCCTGATACTCATGCCCAACCACAGAATATTGACGCTCCATCCGGTTCAGCGGCAAGACATTCTCATTCTAGACGCTCACATAACAGCTGTTCAGACGCACTAGTTCGCGAAGTACGAGAAATAAGAAGGGCTTTTGTAGCTGAGCAACGCCACAGAGCGGCACGAGAAGAATATGAGAATGAGCACAACCGAGTACTTGCCCGGATATATAGCCGACACACCCGCAATTCCAGTTCCCAATACCACCACCACCGGTCCTATTGCTCATTTTTCACCACACGACCGATGAGGAGTCCTAGAGCTCCGGTATCGGGAAAGTTTTCTCACTCTCCATTGAGGACAATGTTCAATTTAAGTTTGGGGGGGTGTAATCTGTATTTGTGTCTTTTCAGTCGTATCAGAGTCGTGTCCAAAAAGGTACTGATTGGCATGTGTTTTGCATGTATTTTAGGCTTAATTTTGGCTAGAATGTGTTGCAATGCATGCATTACATGAGTAAATAGGGCTTTATTTTTGTTTTGTAGAAAAGGTATTACGCTTTGCTCGTTTTGTAGGAATTTATTGATAATTGTAGCATTTTGGCAACAATTCGGAGCATTGCGATAAAGAACCGCCAATACTTGACGTAAGGTACTAAGTTTGGAGTTGAATCGGAAGAAGCCGGACGAACCAGGCAAGAAACGAAAGAAAACGAACTGATATCAAGTTTAGCAGGTGCGCACGGGCAGGGCGTGCGTCCCTAGCACGGCCCGTGCGCTAACCCAAGGCCAGTTCTCAAGTTTTGACTACACGCACGGGCTGGTCGTGCGTCATGCGCATGGCCCGTGCGTCCTTCAGCAATTGACTTGTTTCTGCGGCACCTAGCACGGGCTGGGCGTGCGCTAGGCACACGGCCCGTGCGTCTGTGCGGGAAAACAGAGTTTGACAAGATTTCCAACTAGGTTTCGACCCGAACAAAGTACAAATAGAGACGGGACGGCCACAAACAAGGACACACTGATTTTTGCCCTAGAAAGCAGAGAAAATAGCAACTTTCCACCAGAGAATTGGAGAGATCGATCAAGACCGCAACCACACCTTCGAGGATTGAAGATAGATCGACAAATCGTCAATATCCCCGAGTTCACTCATTCCATAGTATTTTGTTTTCAATTAGTTAGACATGACCATGAATAATTTGGCTATGGATTATTTATTTTCTATGTCTGGCTAAACTTCTTGTGATTCCCGGGTTTGGGAGTAGGTTAATGGATACTTTTATTTGATGATTAATTGCAATTGAAGTTAATGTTTTCCAACCCTATTCAAGTACTTTGATTTAATTCTTGTTTTATCAAAACGTGATTGGTTTAACTTGTTTGATGTATTGATTCATAATTCTAACCGATGAGTTTCAATACTAGATCTATGAGTACTTGACATGAATATCTTGCATGATTGAGAAGTCTGTGAATATTCGTGAGGATTTATAATCTTTGGGGCTTTTGGGAGTTGGATATCTCATGTTGAGTAGAGATGCTAGCATAGATATTCCAATCAACGCTTTTACATGCATCTCGAGAGAGAGGGTAGATTACTTTTGTGATTGTTCTATAGGGAAGAATACGTTTAACTTTGGTTTGATTAATCGATAATAAAGGGGATATTAATGAACCCATAACCCAGGAATCCATTCATCTACTTGATCTTTTTATCAACTCTTTGCTTTGTTTCTTTTAGGATAAATTTCTGCTTTAGTTTATAAAACCAATTCACTCACTTTCGATCGTCTGGATAAAAATAAGGCTATTACAATCTAATACTTAGTACATTAATTTATTAGTCTCTGTGGATTCGGCCTTGCTAACCCTATTCTATAAACTAAACTGTACACTTGCGGTAAGGCTAAAAATAAGGCGAACAGTGTGTAAGTTAAGGAAATCAATATACGGACTGAAATAAGATTCCTGCCAATGGTATCTTAAGTTTAATGGTACCATCACATCTTACGATTTTGTAGAGAACATCATTGATCGATGTATCTATATGAAGGTCAGTGAGAGTTGCGTTCTAATGTTGGTCTTGTATGTTGATGATATTATACTTGTTGCGAATGATATTGGCATGTAACGTGATGTTAAGAAGTTTCTTTCTAATAACTTGAAATGAAAGACATAGGTGAGGCATCTTATGTGATTGGAATGGAAATATTACGTAATATATCACAAGGACTATTAGAATTGTCTCAGAAAGGGTATATTAATAAAGTCTTAGAAAGATTTAGAATGAAAAATAGTTCTGCAGGGATTGTTCTAATTCAAAAATGGGGGAAATTTAGTCACACGCACTGTCCAAAGAATGATTTAGAATGTAATGCAATGGAATTCCATATGCATCAGTGGTTGGGAGTTGTTCGCATATTTTTTTGGCTTTACCGCAAATGAACGACTTAGTTAATAGATATTGTGAGCAAGAATAATCCCACAAGGACTAATAAATTAATGTACTAAGTATTTTAATTATAATAGTATTAATTTTATTTAAACGATTAAAATTGAGATTGATAATTAATTAAGGCTAAGATATATTCTAAAATAAGAACTAAACAAAACAAAGAATCAAAAGGAAAAGGTCAAGTAAACGAATGGATTATAGGGTCACGGTTTTAGTTAATCATTCTCTTGTTATCAATTCAATCAAACCAAAGTTATTATGTTTCCTCAAAAAAAAAAAACCAAAGTTATTATGTATCTCCCCTATAAGATGATCACACAAATTTTATTCTCTCTCTAGAGTCAAAATAAACATGTAGATTGGATTACATGTGCTAGCATCTCTACTCAATATAGAATAACCAACTCCCAATAGCATAAGAAATCAATAAATTCTCACAAATAATCACAGACTTCTAAATCATGCAATATATTCATGTCAAGTACTGAAAATCTAGTGTTGAATCTTGTTTCTCAATTTATGAATCAACACATCAAACATGTTAAATCATTGGCCAGATGAGAGGACAAACAATAAATCTAAGTACTCGAATGGGGATCAAAATATAGCTTCAATTAAAACAAATTATCCAACAAGAAATAAATTAAATTAATCCCATGCGCCAGAATCACAAGATATTTAGCCGGACATGAGGAATAAACAACTCATAGACAAATTATTCATATACATATCAAACTAGATGAAATAAAGAACAAATAGAGAAGAAAAAAACTTAAGGATATCGATGAATCTCTTGATCAATCTTCAATCCTCAAGCGCAAATGTTGATATTCCCTCTAGGTTTTTCTTGAAAATGGCTGCTCTTTTCCTTTTTTCTCATGCGAAATTTTGTTTTTCTCTATTTTGTCTGCCTTCTATAGATTTATACCCTAATAGGATAAAGTCTGATTGGATAACGAAAGATTCTATCAAATTCCCCGTAGACGCACAATTTGTGCGGATATGCATAGGCTGGCCGTGCATCGTCCTATTACGTATATCAAGTATATGTCTCACGCATGGGATGTGCGCAATGCACGGGCTGCCCATGCGTGGTCATTTTTTGCTCCGATTTGGCTAATTGTTTTTTCGTGTCATCTTCTTACTTTGTATACTCCTTTTTCCACATAAATTTACATCATTTGCAAGGGTTCTACTATGCGGAATACCCCAATTCGCTCAAAAGGTACTACAAAAATAGTCATTTTCCTACAAAAAGAGCAAAACATAATATATTTTCATAACATTAAGAATACAACTCTTATTATTAAGTTAATGTATTCATATCATCCGATTTTCACTAAAACAGTGCCCAACAGGAGTCTGATATATGTCCAGACATGTACGCGACCTGATATCAATTTTGTTGTTGGTATATAGGGCCTATATGAAATTAATCTTGGTATAGATTATTGGAGAGCTACAAAGAAAGTCCTCAGGTATTTACGAAGCACCAAAGACCACATGCTCATGTATAGAAGATCCAATCATCTCGAGGTGATTAGTTACTCAGATTCAGATTATGTCGGGTATGTGGACACTAGAAAATCCACATTCAATTACTTGTATTGGATGGACAGGTAGTATCATGGAAAATGAGAAAGCAATCTATCATTGTTGCTTCCACTATGGAGGCCGAATTAATGGCATGTTTTGAGGCCACGATTCAAGGATTGTGGTTGCAAAACTTCATCCCATGACTTGTGATTGTCGACAATATAGCTAAGCCACTAAGAATTTTTTGTGATAATTCTACAATCGTCTGCTTGTCAAAGAATGACAAATATTCTAAAGGTGCAAAACAAATGGAGTTAAAATACTTGTATGTTAAGGAAGAAGTATGAAACAACGAGTATCAATTGAGCATATTAGTACACAATTATAGAATTTTCTTTCTGAAGTTTAGGAGTTTTCTAGATTCAAACTCCGTGAATCTTCATCGCCAATTTTGTTTTGGAATTCAAAATTAGAGAATTTTTAGTTTGGGATTTAAGTTGAAAATCTGTAGTTTGGGATTTAAGTTGAAAAACTGGTTATTTTTAGGATTATACAAATTATGGCTTGTTAATGTTGATACAATTGCAGCTTCTCAAAAAAAAAATGTTGATACAATTGCAGACCTAAATACTCTTTCATATTGCTCTAAATATCAACTGTAATAACAAAGAAACTCTTCATTGTTTCAATTACAGATGGAAATATGTGAATCTCACACCAATCTAAACGGAAAAAAGTTATACACACCAAAATAATAAAAAGAAGGATTGATGTAATTTGGGGAAGATCTTTGGTTTTTTTATCGCCATTGCATTTAAATATATGATAATTTCATTTATGTTCTTGGCATTTATTTTTTGGCTTGAAATGTGTTGGTTATGCTTTTTTTATCATTATATATAATTAAATTTGTTTTAAAGTCAAAATACATTGTATGATGTAAATTGGTATTTTTTTAATAAATACATAAAAATAATTCAATACAAATTTTAATATTAATATTTTAAATTTAATAAATTAATTAAATCATATGGATCACATGCAACAGATGTGTATTCTACTAGTATCTGAAAAATACTCATTTAAAGGACCAATTTCAAAAAATAAAAAAGGTGAGGACCAAATCTCCAAGTTGGTTCACTTAGACGACTAAAAAACAATTTACCGAAAAAAAATTATATTATTATATATATACATAAATCTATATATATGTATATTTCATATTATATTATATGATACTATTATTTATGTATTATTGTATTATTTTTTATACATATTATACACAATGTTTCTTCCAATTTTTTTTAACTATCTTTCATTTTTAGTGGGACTAATTTGACATATTAAGTTTGAAGATAATGTACTTACAATTATTTCCCCTAGAAACTGATCAGTTCATGTTGAACTAGACTTTCTGTTGGAAATAAATACTGATCAGAATAGTTCTGGTGGCAATAATTTAATCCTATAATTATTTTTTCTAAAAAGTAGTTTTGTAATGTTCATGTCGAACTAGACTTGTATTTGGGGACAAACACAACGATCTACGGAAATTCTTGTTCTTAAATAAAAAAGTTAAGGGGAACCATAGATATTGTGACCTTTTATCATTTTAATTGATCAATAAAGTTTCAGTTGTACCATTTTTCATGTTTCTGGTTTTGCAAAAGTGTTATACACAGGATGTTCACAATCTTTACTAATATATCAACAATAAATGTCTGATAAACACTATTTATTTTTCTCGTAAACCACGTGTTAAGCACCATCTAGCAATTATCTATACATAATTTTAAAGTCGGTATAGTGGATCATATACCCTTTTGTATGAAAGCAACTAACCAAATTGTTCAAAACAAATTCTTCTGATATACAAGGCCAAAAGATAAAGAATTGCTAATATAAAAAGATCAATAATAAAAATTATAGCTAGAGAGAGCTTATAATGTCATTTTAATCTCAATCGAACATTAGAAATAAAACAAATAAATTATTTGCATGGTCAATTCTAAAAAAACTTACAAAAAGTATGTTCACTGCAATATAGAAAAAGAGTATATTAGTTGATTCGATATTTATTATGTTACAAGTGAGCTAAAGCCAAACCTACAACCATCATAAATATTATAGCTTGAGTCGAGCCTGAATCGAGTTAGAACAGAGTAGGAGTCAAAGATGGGGAAATCATGGACTTGTTGACAACACAAGGGGCATAAATTGCTTTGTACCAGCAAGCTCACAACACAATGCAAATGAAAAGCATGGCCGCATGTAAGTAGCACAAAAATTTAAGTGCCAATGGTTGGATTATTCAAACATATAGGACACTCTTCCATCAGATTCAACCAGTCATCAACATCTTCCACTCTAATCCTGGGCAGAAAATCTTTCAAGAAACACCAGAGTACATCGTCGATTTATTCATCAGTAGTCCAATAGCTAGATCAGATCAAACCTTTCAAGCCCGATCGCCCTGTCCATGGTGGAATCTAATGGCTCACACTCTTGTTGCACCGTGCAAATATCGATATCTAGAATGACAGGAATCACTCCAAGAGAGGCATTATGAAGATCAACCAACTTTTGTATGGCGAAATATAAGGCCTCATCGACCAGCCTTGAAATTACATCATGGGGAATAATCTCATATTCTTTAAGCCTGTCGCTCGTTTGTTTTTTAGGAACTTTGTATTATCCTTACGTTGTTGGATTGGTAGAAAGAGGTCCTCTATATTACCATCCATAGAAATTTTAATACAACCCTCAAACCCATGATCATCATCTCATCTCAACCCATATTGGGTTTCTAATTTCAATTATGAAATTAGTTCGGAATTCAATCAACATGAATATGCCACCATCATCCTCATAACAAGTACTAGTTAGCCCATTTGGAATAATCTCATCGTCCATCCAAAAACATAACTATATTAATATTGAATTGCTACTACTACCCATATTTGTACGTAGAATGATGAATAGTATAATACTTAGATATTTGAAAAGATATATACTATCAAAAAATATACTGAGTATGGATTTTAACCTTGAATTTCTTCAACCCACACAAGCACAAACACTAAATATATAGGTAGCTAGGGAATCTTAAGTTGAAAACAAATAGAATTACTATACAAAAAGGAAAGCTAAGTGATATATATACAAAATGAATTTTAATTGCAGTTACTATATGAAAGGAAACTAATAATCAATTATAGAATTTTAATTTTGAAAGACTTAATTAAAGCTACTATGCGGAAGGAAAGAGACATGTGTCCTTTCATTTATACTACATTATATTGTTATTTATTTACTATTATATTGTATTTTTAATATCTTATACACAATGTTTCTTCCTTTTTTTTTTAACATATGTACTTTGCAATTTTTTCTCCTAAAAGTGATCAGTTCATGTTGAACTAGACTTTTAGTTTGAAACAAATACTAAAAACTATTGGTGGAAAATAATATAATTTTTAATTATTTTTTCTAAAAAGTAGTTATGTCATGACATTTATTTGGGGACAAACACAAACACTAAAAAATTAGTGAGGAAGATTAGATTCAATACTGCGTAATACATAAAATGATGCGAAATGGATAGCTAATTAATATTTTATTCACTTGACTCGTTCCTAAGTTAAGTTGAAGTATCACTTAAAAAAAAGTTAAGTTAAAGTACGCTTTTCTATGAAACAAACACCAAAAATTACTCAGGAAAAAAAAATTCTCTTATTTTTTTATATTTAATTGATTATTCATTGATAAAATATTGTATCATAATATGATTTCGTAGTAAGACATCATAAATTCAAATAAATATTATCATATACAATTATTTAGAGATATTATAATTTTAATTGTAAAATTTATGATCAAAATAATGTATAGAATATTAAATAAGTGTTTCAATAAATTAATGGGAAGTATATGATTTCATCATTAAATATAAAATTAAAGAGAAAATCAAAATTTATTAGGTATAATCCCACTAAATTATAAAAATTGAAGAAGTTAGATACGAATAAGGTGTGAATTAAAAAAATAATACTTGAAATGATCTTGATTCTTCACAAAAAAAATTAATATGAGCTTATACATTATAAAAGAATACCATTGACATTAATTTTTATTTTACATAACATTGCACCTATTGAAAAATATTTGTAAAATAAAATAAATTTCAAAAGATTATTGTCAATATCTTACAGATATATTTATAATTTTAAATAATAATTAATTTTTTTTGGTCATTATTTTAAACCTCAAAAGTAATATATATGTAATTTATCATAGGAGTTATCAATTAATCAAGCAGTACAAAAATTAACTTTCAAAAGTAAAATTATCAACTCTCATAATTATATAATAAAGAATTTAAGGTATGATTTGGTACATAAAATAAACATGAGAGACCAGAACTCAAATGTAATCAAAAGAAAGAAATGACGGCCCAGGCCAGTGTTGGGCATAGTTGACTGGTAAAAGAGTGAGATAAAAATTACGTTTGAAGATTATTCGTGCGAGTTTGAATTTAGAGGGAAACAATTTCATGCTTCTTTCTAGGGTTGAACCTTGTGACATGGAATTACTACTCCCATGAATAGTGGGGGCAGTAAATTAATTATTATCTTCACCAAGCATCAAATCTTTTCTTCACTTTTTGCCACCTTATTTTATCATACTCTGAGCCCATTTATAGTTGTGTTTTTTCTTGTGTACATCTATTGTTTCAATATAATAACAGAAATAGTCTTTCTTAAAGACTGGATGGTTGAAGCATATGTTTCACCTTGACACCTCATTAAGGGTAATCTTAAGTTAGACGGATTTTGTGATACATGGAAGGAATCATATCAAAATAAATGATATGTAACCGCCACGATCCAATCAGTTTTAGCCTAATTAAAGATACGTGTAATTACATTAAGGTGGATTTAATATATTGTACACACTTAAAGTTGTTATTAAATCCTCAAGTCATCATATAGGGCAAAGTGAGATAAATATTGGAATTAATGCCATTAAGTGACCCATCTTAATGAAATGTGTGGGTTTTAACTTTAATGACCATCTTTGATGGCTAAGAGAAAATAAAAGAAGTTAAAGGAGATAATAAATAACCCCTTGCCATAAATGAGAAAATATGATAATTTCTCTCTCTTTAATATGAAAAGAAACGAATATATAGATTTTATATTATAAAAGGAAAAGAGTTGTAGATTCTTCTATCCATCAAGAGGAAATGAAAAGAAAAAAACAAGGAAGAAGATAAAATTGTACAACAAATCTGAAAGACAATTAAGACATGGATCAAGGTAAGTATCTAAACCCATGTCGATCTATTTTTTTGAAATTGTGAAAATTCGATGTCCCAAGGTTATGGGCATTAAAGAATTATTAAAAATTTCATAAAAGAATACAAGAAATTCAATTTGAGTTTAAATGTGGTATCAAAGCTTCTTTTTATATGGATTATACACTTTATTTTTTATGGGCAACCCCAAACATGAAGATGTTTCAAACTGGGCTTCCTACCTGGCAATAATACATGAGGAGTCTTAGAGGCGCCTCACTTTGGGAACCCGATTGAGAAGGTATGCAACAATCTTTAACACATGCATACACAATGATAGAGGTAAGAACAAATTACTTAACATACTCCTAACCATATCCATTAATGTACGATTTTGTCTCTCAACTACACCATTTTGTTGAGGTGTGTCGAGCATTACATATTGTGCGTAAATCTTTGCGACTTTCAAGAAATTTTGCAAATGGATCTCGGACATTGTCCACTTTCATTAAATTTTTCATAATACTCACCACCTCGGTCTGACCTCACTACTTTTACTTTATTATGACAAGTATTCTAAAGCTACAAAGAAAGTCCTCATGTATTTACAAAGTACCAAGGACCACAAGCTGATCTATATAAGACCCGATCATCTCGATATTCAGTTGCTTATTCTTATTGGCTGGAGAGCAATATCATGGAAAAGTGGAAAGCAATCTGTCATAGATGCTTCCAATATGGAGGCCAAATTCGTGGCATATTTTGAGGCCACGATTCAAGGATTGTGGTTGAGAAACTTCATCTCAGGACTTGTGATTATCGACAGTGTAGCTAAGCCGGGAATGTTTTATGATAATTCCACAGTCATCTTTTTCTCAAAGAATGACAAATATTCTAAAGGTGCAAAACACATGGGGTAAAACAATTATCTGTTAAGGAAGAAGTGTAGAAACAACGAGTATTAATTGAGCATATTAGTACAGATCTTATAGTAGTGAATCCACTGACTAAAGGTTTACCGCTCAAAATATTTTCCGGACATGTTGAAAGGATCGGTATAACAGAAAAGTCCTTGTTAGCATATAGTGATGTGATATATGCATACATTAGAAAGATATTGCTCATAATGTTGTGATACTCTAAATTCAATTAAAGTTTTGTTTCTGTATTGTTTATATTGTTATCCATAATTACTATGTACACAGATTGTTAATGGAATAATATGTTAAGTCTTATTATGAAGACATTAAAGTTGAGACTTGAGGTTTTCTCTCAAATTAAAGACAACATGGAGTTAAAATTGACTTATGATACATGGAAAGGGTCATGTTGATAAATTAATGTGTGACTACCATGATCCAATCAGTTTTAGTTCATATGATTAAGTGTTTAAGATGGACTTGATAAAAGTACACACTTATAGAATTGATTTGTCCCATGAACCGAGCAGGAGAATGTTGGAATATTATCAATATTTAAAAAGGCGGTTCATGTAACATTAGTGTAAATAAATGTTACAAGTCCGCATTGAATGGTTTTAATTGAATAGGCTAAACTTTGATAGATAAGTTGACATTAAGTCTTATTAAAACCAAGGGTCTACATGCCCTTGTTTCTACCTCATAAAAGAGAACTTTGAAGATTAGGAAGAATAATAATTATAAGATGAAAAGTTTGTCTTATAATTAGTCTTCATACAAGTCCAGGCTTCCCTGTCACGTCCGAACGTCTTCAGAGAAGACCTACTTGGCCCTCATCTTTACCGTCCAAAAGTTGAATCAGGTCGAGTAGTGGAATCAGAAGCAAGCGACCAGAAAGGGCGGAATACTAGACTCTCCCTTGGACGAGACGCATGGGCGGAAGAAGTAGATCGGTATTCTTTTTCCCGCTTTTACGCAAGAAAGAGGGACCACCCACTAAGCCTAAGTATTCCTCAATGACCGTGACCCAGGGGAGAAGTTTGGCTTATTCAACTCCTAACTCATTTGCCACGAGCGCACAATATAATAGAATGACTTCTATCATATCAAAAGCAAGAAAAGAATAAGGCTAGATAGAATAATCTACCATTATAGAGAGCATTAGTTGGTGTAAATATACAAAGTTTCATCTCCAAGTACTTCCAACAACGGATCAAGGTAAGTATATTTACAATTGTGAAAATCATGATTTGTTAAGATTTTGGGCATTAAAGAACTTATTCAATTTCCGGAAAAAATTGAAAATTGTAAACTTACACGACGTCATTCATTTAAATTGTGTCTTTAAACTTTTTCATTATAATCTTTTTGCTTTTAGTAGGTCATTTTCATTGTAGTTTGTTTTACTTTTTTATTTTAATAATCGGTGGGGATTCTCCATCCTTGCTCGTAAATAAAATTGACTTGAGATACATGGAAGGGATCATGTTGATAAATTAATGTGTGACCTCCATGATCCAACCAGTTTTTGTTTAATTATGATTAGGCGTTTAAGATGGACTTAATAAAAGTACACACTTATAGCTTCAAGCTACACATGTACCAAGTGGGAGAATGTTGGAATTATTTAAATATTTATAATGTGGTTCATGTAACATTATAATAAATGAATGTTACAAATTCGCATTAAATGGTTTTGATTGAATAGGCCAGATTTTCATGGGATTAGTTGACATTAAGACTTATTAAAATTAGGGGTCTAGATATGCTTCCTTCTACCTCAAAAAAAAGAAATTTTAAGATTAAGAAGACTAATAGTCATAAGATGAGAGGTTTGTCTTATAATTAAGTCTTCTATATAAGCACAATATAATAGAATGACTTGTATCCCATCAAGAAGTAAGAAAAGAAGAGGCTCAAGGGAATAATCTACCATTATAGAGAGCTTAGTTGTTGGTGTAAATACAAAGTTTTATCTCCAAATAATTTCAAGAATAGATCAAGTTAGGTACATTTACAATTATTTTTTTTTCAAAGAAACGATATAATAATATTAATCATCAAACTCAAAGGTGAATTACAATTCGAGAGCCAATTGACTCAACTTTCCAAAGGAGCAAAGGAGAAAAACCAAGAAAGATAAGGACAACTCCAAGATACAAATCTTAGATACAGAATAAATAAATAGGCATAAGCCTCAGCCCTTAGGGGACAAAAAAAAAAAGAGAAAACCTAGCCCCGACAAGCCTAGGAGAAACTAACAAATTAAAGTAGACTCAACAACACAATGTAGTCCAACTAAATAGTATTGTCATCAAACTTCAAGATTTGCAACCAATCCAAAAATAGGCTAAAAAACATCATTAGCAAAGCTCTGCTACCCTCAAAGACCACCACTAAAATAGAATTAACCTGGTAGTCCTTGGCTGAAGAGATATTAACCATGCAAAAACCAAGCTTCCCCAAAAAAACAATTCAAGCACTGATGAAGCAATTCATCCTATCACAGCACACTATAGAAATCAAATAAAAAACCACTAGAAACAATTAAATAAACTTAGAGAGAAGATTCATGGTTGTATTATATTCCATCCATTCTATTACAACAAGGTCGGCTACAACTTTCTCGGGCATCCAAGTATTTTGAAACATCCAAAGATTAAGAGATTTCCACAGCCATCAAAGTAAATATGTAGAGAGTTGAATTTTAGCCTTAATGACACATGTCCTCTTCAATTTACAAATTTCCCACCACCATTGCACAAAACAATTTTAATCAAAGTATCAAACTGAAGCCCATCCCAACAAAAAGGAGCAATTTTATAGACCAAGATAGCTCTGCTACATTGGAAAAAGAGATGTGCTAATGTTTCAACACAATCTCCACACATCTTGCAAAAAGGATCTCCTTTGCAGCTTCTAGAAACCATTTTATCATTTGTTGGAAGAGAAAGAAAGAAACATTCCCAATAAACACTTGTTAAGTATAAAATATACATGCATTTAAAGGTTTAAAATAGTATATAATTAGTGCATTTGCATGTATATTTTGTGTGTTTTACTTGGTTTCCTTAGAAGGGCATGATACTGCGTATTCTTGTAAGTTTTTATAGGAAACAACGCTTAATTGAAAATATATCAGTTGGAAGGCCTGGACAAGATCGACGAGTGCAAAGGGAATATCGAAAAGATGAAGAAACCGGACGAAAACCAATCACACGGTTGGACCGTGTGGGACCACATGACCATGTGACCTGCCCGTGTAAATATACATGTCCATGTGAAGTGTTCAGGAGAAAACAGGGACGAAACTAAGCCACACGATCGGACCGTGTGAGACCACACGGCCGTGTGGAATGACCGTGTGAAAGCCACATGGGCTATGCGACTGATTGTTGTGGATTTTTGTGTCCTTTTCCTACTCGAACTCTACAAGTGATCTCTCCAAGCACCTATATAAAGGACTCAAGGGCTGCACAGAATTATCATCATCCATACAACATACAACACACCAAAATACACAGGAACACAAGATCAAATATCTTCTGAGAGAGGAGGGCTAGGTTACGAAGAACATCACAAGGCCTTTCACATCTACGGAAGCACAAGAGCTTCGAAGGCTTGGAAGGAAGATCCATCCTGACAAGAAGGGGTTTTCTTTCTTAGTTTAGATCCCTTGTCTGTGCTTAAATGTTGTCACAATGTTGATTTCAAATTTGTCTATGAATTTGTTATCAATATTTTGCTAATCTATCGGATCCTAGGGCATAATCAAAACTGTGGATTCATGTTAAATCTTGATTAATTATTTTCTTAATTGATTCATGTGTTCTATTTTATAAATCCGAGTGTTTATTCTTAATTGTCGATTACTTGGCCAATAATTTGCATGTCATACTTGTTAGTCCATAATCTGGGAGGTGAGTTCTAACGAGACGAACATCGAATTCAAATATAAACAGGGTAATGTATCGGGAGACTACTTCTGTTTGTGGGGAGTATTTCAATTCATAGATCTGTTGTGAGTTAATAATAGTTGTGATGGATCGGGAGACCTCAATTATTATTAATCTACTGTTTATGCACCACCCGGGAGGGGGAATAAACTAGTTTAGGAATTGAACCCATAGAAACGCACGAATTGGTTTTGAAACATTAATTGGATTTAATATTGAAGAAGCATGTTGAGATTATGTGCCTAGGGTTGCTTCTGTATTTGTTGAAAAGACTTGTGGAGTTCGAATTTATTTCTTTTATTTTTATTTTTCGATTATTTTAAAACTTGAGATTGGGTTGCTTCAATATAATTGGAATACGATGTTATTATAGCCTAAGTGTTTCGTAGTCAATCCCTAAGGAATACGACCTTGCTTGCTATTATCCTATAGACTACACTGTACACTTGCATTATAGAGATCCAAACAATTTTTGGCTAACAACACTTTAATTTTTTCTTTGATGTCTAATGACCAACTCTGTTTCTAGATTAAGCTCATTCTGCTTGGTAGATAGGTGTTTCCCTCAAGGTTAATTTTCTTAAATTTCTCCAGAATAAGCTCTTTGTAAGCAGACTTAACATTGAAAATACCATTCCTTTCAAAATGCTAAAGAAGTCTATCCTGAGTCACTTCATAATTTGATTAAGTGCTTTGATATTCCTGGCATCTTCAGAACTGAAATTGGGGTCAATCAAGACATGATTCCAAGTCTTTCCATCATGAGAGAATAATTCTCCAACCAGACCATTGATGATGCATCAACAGATAGTTTGGTAGGCAGAAAACTCTCAGATCCTGGAAGCCAAAGGCACTGCCACATTTTGATAGAAAAACCATTACAAACGTCATATTGAAGTCCCTTCTTTAAGACATGTCTAGAGGCCATTCAACATTTCCAGATCCAGGATGCATTTTGACTCACATTCGCATTTAATAAACCTCCACAAGGAAAATATTTTTCCTTAAGAATCTTACTAACCAAGAGGTTTGAATGGATGATGATTCTCCACAATTGCTTTCCAATGCAAGAAGGGCCAAGTTAAAGAGTTGTAAGTCATGAAAACCCAAACCTCCATTACTCTTGGGAAAAGTTAAATCTTTCCATCCCTTCCAGTGTATTTTCTTGGTTTTATCAGCTTTTGATCCCCACCAAAAACTGGAAAATAATCTATCAAGCTCTCCACAAATCCCTACGGAGCGTTTAAAGCATGACATAATATAAATATGTAAAGTTTCCAGGATTGATTGGATGAGCACCCCTTTTCGAGCAGGGGACAAAAATTTGTTTTTTCACCCCAGGATTCTACTTTTTGTTGTCTCCACCACATAATTGAAAGCCTCCTTTTTTGATTTGCCAATTGTGAAAAGCATGGTTTATTAAGATTTTAAGTAGTAAAGAATTTTTCAGTTTTCATGAAATAATCGGAAATTGATATAAACTTACACAGACGTCTTTCATTTAAATTGCATCTTTAAATTTTTTTTATTGTAGTCTTTTTGCTTTTTGTAGGTCATTGTCATTCTAGTTTCTTTTTCTTTTTTATATTAATAAATTGGTGAGGATTCTCCATCACTTGCTCATAATACAAAATACATGGATAAAGTAATTACATTGGACTTACGAATACTCTATCATTGGGCTCTCCATGTCCGCTTAGCCATGACTTACTTTTAGTTACAGGCTCATTTAGTGAAATATGGCACTTGTTCATCAGACCATAACTCATCTAACTAATTAAATTCGGCCCACTAATTAACCAAACAGTTGAAAAGTTATTCATTTGAAACTTCGGAGCTACCACTGACCAAGAATTCAAGCAAACAAGCAACTCATGGAAAATTGGGAGCTCATATTAGTATTATATTTATCACATTAGTAGGTATTACGATAATACATAAATGATTATTTTTTGGTAGTATCACTCTATTGTCCACTTAAACGCGATTAATCCAATTAAATCGTCATTTTTTAAAAGGAATTAAATCATATTTAGAAATCATATAATTGTCAAAATGAGTGATAGTTCTTTGAAATTGTGATAGTAAATTATTGAATCAATATTCTCTTATTGGATATAAAACAAGAACAAATGATGGTATAGCAACGAACATATATTGAAATTACAAAAAGTCCAATTATCTTTTAAATTTACAAAAATACAAAGCTCTCTTCATTTGAATTGATAGATTTGAAGTGATGAGTTTCAAGTTCATAACAACTAAATTAATGAGCTTATTTGGATAAACCATTCTACAATGAATTTCAAATCCTTAGATTATGTTTTGTGTCATTTTTTAGAGTCATTCTGGTGTATTTCAAATCCATAGTTGTTTGAATTTCTTCACTTAAATTCTCACATCCAAATATAACCTTGAGTTATTATAATACTCTCCTTGACGTTTGTATTTGCTTAACAATTATTCCCTTTCCGAGGGTATAATATTTGTCAAATGAAAACAAATGTAAATGAATATTATTTTAAAAGATATCTGAACTTTTTTTTTTAATTGGACTGAAACTCAAAGGTATTTTCTTGTAATTAATCCTAAAATTATCTTTGAAATTTGTTGTTTGCGATGTTTAGCTTTCTTGAAAATCGGACAGAATAACCGGACAGAACGATAAAGTCGAGCGAGAATTAAATTCTCTTTCCACAAGATGAAATTGTCACGTACAAGTACTCACAGTTCTAGACAATTGAATCTAAGATAAAACGATTTTTGAATTTAAGTTAGCATCACTGCAAAACTTAAATTACAATGAATAAAATAATATTTTAGAACTTTCGAATTTTAGAAGGAGAAGAATAAGATAATATGTTGAATAATGGGTGAATCAAATGGCCAGACTTGAGTCTATTTCGGGTCCTGATCGCACTGTCATTTCATTACCAGTCGTAACTCGTAAGGCCTCCCTCAAGCAAGGAGAGGGTCTCGGAGCAGTGCAAAGTGCTCCTTGTTTAAAGTTCAAAATGCAACGCGTGGGTTCGGGCCGTCTTTTTTCCTCATTGAGCTAGCTCAAAATTAGTCCAAATCAACTTGGTCCATTAAAGTACACCATAAGGAGCTTCACATGATTACTTTGTACTATTGGTGAAATTCTGTACAAGGAAGCTAAACTAGCTTAAGTTATATTTATATCGAAAATGCTGCTGCTTCTTTTTTTTTTTAATTGTAGTGAAAATGCCACAAAATTAAGTATGAAGCATAGATATATATATTTCATTCAGCCCCACTGGCCAGTTCCGTACTTACATATCTACAGAAAGACACCTAAATTAAGTTAACATAAGGCAAATGCTCATACTTTTTTGCAGCAAATTAAACATCAGAAAACTAATATTTCTAATTAACATAGCATTCTGGAGGAAAACCCTGTGGAAAGCGCTTAGCATCATTGCAATAGTTATAAATCATGTAATTCCTCTGCACCCATTTGAGCTTTTCTTCACTGTTGGGCCCCAATTTCTGTGACAACCATATTGGGCCGGTATTTGCCTCTTTAGAAGTGCAATGGGCTGATATAGATCCATAGGAGAAAAAACAAGCATCATCTGCATTGAAATTTCTGTAAGAAGCCATGAAGGGAGCCTGAGCCCAATCAGTCTTTATTAGCCCACCTCTCGTGGCCCATTCATCAGCATTCCAGATGCTGGAGTACAGCTTCATTGGCTTGTTTTTTGGGAATGGGACTCCTATTTTTTCAAGATTCTTGAATTGTCTGAGAGGTGTGCTGTCCACTGAGAAACTACAATAAATGGAAATAATTTGTGCATTCATGAATTAGTAACACAAATTTTACAATAAGTTTGGGCTTATTAAATGAAGGCTAGCTATAAGTTTATATATATGTAATTAATTAATAATGGTACAAATGTATCAATTTGGGGGTACTTACACAATAGTTTGAGGATTCCAAAGAACAGAATATGTATGAAAATCATGAGTAGGATCAAACCACAGGTGGAATTGCTGCTCTCTCTCTCCTTTCCCTTGAGTATAAACATTGGTATGAACAGTGTAAGGCTCCCCACTTAAGTTCCCCAAGAACTCAAAATCTATCTCATCATGATCTGACCCTCCAGAAGACAACTGCAAATACCAAATTAATTAAGTTAATCACAAATCATTAATCATAATCATTACTACATGATAAAACAAGCAATTAATTAATTTCATTGATATAAAACAAAACAGACATAAAAAGCAGTGACGGTTCCAGCTGAATTTCCAGGCACAAGCTTGAGTTGCATGTCAATTTTCCCAAACAAATACTCTTTCTTGGATTGGAAACCCGACCCGGAATAGTTATCAAGAGACAGAGTCAGAAGCTCCCCGTTATTGACAATTTTACCCCTGCCTTCGCCCCAACTGATGTCAAAATCTTGGAAATAGTTACTGCCTGAAACTACTGCTGATGTGATTAGGAATAAGGTAATAATTTGCAAAACTACGGCATTTCTTGAACAAGAAAAGAAAGCCATTTTTTTAATGCTGTGTGTGTTTTTCTCTTAATTTTAGTGTTGTAGCTTATATATATAGGAGTTGAGAATGCATGTATATATATGTAGGTACAAAAAGGACAAAAACATACGTGGGATTTGGGTTTTGTAAGAAGATGACATCTGGAAAATTGGGGGGTTAAATTTTATGGAGAAGCAGAGTTGTGAACAGCTAGCACTGGAATAGATAAGCATAAACCATATATATATACATATATAAATTGTGTGTGTGTGTGTGTGTGTCTTGATTGTATTGCATTTCATTTCTTTTCATCAGCATTCATGCATGATTCTTTGTTTAAAGCTTCTCAGAATCACAAGTGTGCTGTTAACAGATGAACAAGAGTAAAGATAGATCAGAGGTGTAGTACTCGAAATTTGAATATGTTGTTAGTTTCTGCCGACTAAGCCAGTTTTTGGAATTTCCAAAAAAAAAAAAAGTGATTAATGTAAGCTTTTGCCTCATAAAAAACAATTTTTAGTGTGTTTTAAATGTGAATTTCTGCTACTGATTAAACGTAATTTAATCAGATTCAAGGGATTGATGCTTTAAATTTATGACTCTGCATTCTGGTTGACTTCTACAAATAAATAAGTATTTATACAACTTATTCATCAACAAGGTTGGAGCGATGATTTTTTTTTTCAATCCGGCCCACCACACGTTTGTTTATTGGTCAGCTGAATATCACCCCATGGCTCCGCCATTATTAATCAAATACTCTCAACTTCTTATTTTATTCGCAAAACACTACTAACTTTCGATTCTCAATTTTTTTAACTTCTACTATAATAAATTACTTTTAAAAGCAAATTTTTTTTGCAAACACTCCTTAAATTACTCAATTTCATATATTGGACATTCAATTCCAATCAGGAGTGTGAATTTTTATGTAAATTTTTTTATTATATATCAAACATGCATATTACATGGATATAATTAATTTTAAATATATATACATACAAGTATGTTATATATGCATATATTATATAATACTTAAGTCAATAAAAATTATTATAACATATCCAAACTAGAGCCGGGAGGCATGAGGTCAGACAGGTCTATACAATACATGTCCTTTATCATTCATGTGACCAGCTTTGGAGATGCCATAAAGTTTAAACAATACCTAATATATCAAACCTTTTTGCAGGTGTGTCTTAGCTTTTTTAATTTTTTAATTATTAAATTTATAAAATGGTTCCAATCTGGCCTGGAATGGATGGCCCGAGGTGATTTGGAGTCCGAGTTTTAAGACCATTGCGAAGTTGGATTTCAAGTGTTAACACTTAACAGACTCACTCAAAGTGTGAGCTGTTGCCATCTTCAAATAAAAATTTAGTTAGAGCTCTTATTTTGGATTGGGCTTTGACTAACCGAAAATGTCTCCGATAAGGGTTCCACAGTCGCTCTATTAATAGGTGTGGGAGTGTATGGGCCTAATGAGGCCCGTTTACACTTATACTTGCTCAGTCTCACCTAATTTTGTTCAAGATTTCGGCTTGAAATCCATTAACAAAACCAGTTAGTCTGGTATTCAAATTTTAATCACGTACTTTATTTAGGAAAAGACTTTCAGAGCGTTTACACACTATAAGAAAATTAGGAATTTGGGACGAAATGAAATCATCACTAAAAGCTACAAAAGCGTCGCAAATATATATTTGAGACGAATATAAAACGTCACAAGATATGTCACAATATCCCAGTCGCTAAAAGTCATTAGAGACGGAATAAAAATAACGTCTCTAAAGGTTTGGCTTTTGAGACGAAATAAAAACGTCACGTATTATCATCCAGTTGGCCCTATCTTACATTTTGCGACAGAAGTTTTCGTCTCTAAACAGATAATTACGGACTTTTTGTCATTTGTCTCAAAAGATAGTATTCATAACTGAATAACTTTCCGAGACATTGTTTTTCGTCCCTAAATAACGTTTTAGCGACATTTTTATTTTCTTTACATTTAACTGGTATAGAGACGGATATTTTCGTCTCTAAAACCACTCTTTAGTGACAATTTCATATTTGTCCATATATTTGGCGTTGGTTTAAGGACGTTTATTTCGTCCCTAAAAAAATCTTTTTTGGACCCACTTTGTTCTGTAGCTGTACAGTAAACTTTGTAACAAAGTGCGAAATAAAATGCCCCTAAAACAGAAACATCAATATAAGTTCATTCATTCAAAAACAAAGTTTCATTCATTCAACTTAATAGCATCTTACTTGTAATTGTACTTCAAAATAAAATAACATTGTTTCTACAAGGCAAAATATAAGACAACTAAAAACAGTCTATCAAGGCTCATGCTTGTCAACACATATTCATACTTGTCACCTAGAAGACAAAAAAAGAGTCTAAATTCTTTTTTTTTTGAGGACTCGATAACACCAACAATTGATTAATTTCCCTTGCTGAAGGACTTGTTTCTGGTGGCCAGTAAGTAATCTGCACAAGTTACAATAAATCCAACAAGTTGTTATCAAAGACGAACACTTATAATTAATTACTTTTCCACACTGAAATTAAAGAACCAAATAAAGAACAAGTAACAAAGACTAAATCACTATTTGTGCACAAAATTATTCTGAGAAATATTACCATCACCTGAAAAGCAAAAATTAACACAAGATTAATTATTAAAACATGCATTGACTATTCTACTCACAAAACTCACAGATTTATCACCAAAACAAAACAAGCATCAGATCTGCTCACAAGAAAAAAACAAAGCATCAGATCAAATCTATAAATTCTCTCATTTAGTTTCTCATGGACTTATCCTTAATTAATTAAAGTTTCTCTCATTAATCAGAACCAATCTGAGAACAACAATTAGCACAAGAGTGGCAACAACTTGATTATTCTACTCATTTAATTCTATACTGTACTTATATTGCATATAATTGCTAAAAAAAAATCTGAAACAAAAGGCCTTCCAGCTTGCCACACAACCAATCCTATGTGAACAACATTATCACATAACATGTAATAGAATAACATTCAATAGTCCTAGGTAGATCAAAAAAAAATCACATTTGCTGTAACTCACCTTTTTTTTTTCGCATTCAAAAGATCACATAATAGTAATTAATTCTTTAACCAGTGTCAGTTATCAATATCAACAGGCTAGAAAATTAACCAACCAGCAAAAACTAATCCTTCTTTCAACAATGATGGCAACGTTCCAAAATGTAAAGGTCCAGAAACATAATTCAACAAAGTGTAACTCACCTAATACCAAGACAATACGTCATCAATCACTGATTTTGTGAGGCAAATGTTCAAGCATCCATATCATCCCTGCAAGACAAAAAACTTATATATAAAACTTGATACTAAAATAACAAGAAATCAGAATAGTGCGACTTCTCCTTAAACTTAATCTTCTTCCTCACTCGCTATCTCATCATCATATTTAGAACCCTGTTAGATCGTTTGATAAGTTAAATTCGTCAGACGGATCTTACCCAAATCATACTCATCAAAAATTAGCCATGAAAGCCTCTTAGAATTGCTAGATGGTAGCCGGGCTATCCCAATAATAAAAAGTGAATAGGCAGCCTTAAAAGCCCTTTAGGGTGTAGCAACAAACAATGGCCCATCCACTGTCATCCTTGCCCACGCATCTCCTATAGGAGTGGGACTTGGGGTAGGCCCTAAATTTCGCATTGAACGTGATATTTTTGGAGGTCTTTTGACACGAATAGCTTCAATGGTTTCTACTTGTAATTTTTACCAACTTTTGTGTACGATTGGGTAGTTAATTATTTTGGTTGCCATTTATATATGATTTAGTTAAAATAATTTAGTTTAGGTTCGTCTTATTGCATTAAACATATTTTAAATATTTTAACTAAGGCCATGAAAAATATTGGTTTTTTTTTCTTCTGAAAAGTAATAGTTGTCCTCCTGAAAAGAATTTGTAGTTATCCCAAATGTTTTTTGTAGTCCCGTGAAAAATATTAGATTTTTCTCTTAAAAGTATTAATAATCCCCCTAAAACGTATTCACATCTCTTATGAGAAATATTAGTTGTTTTTCCCGAAAGGTATTTAGTAATTCTCTTGAAAAGTGTTATTTTTCTCTAAAAATATATTAGTAGTTTCATTGAAAAGTATTAGTAGTTAGGAAAAGTGTTACATGTCCCACTGAAAAATATTAGTAGTCACATTGAAAAAAATTAATAGTTCCACTGAAAATTAGTATTGGTAGTTCCCAGGAAAGCATTATCAATCTCACTGCAAAGTGTTTGCAATTCTTCTGAATAGTATATTAGTATATAGTTTGCTTGAAAGTATTAGTTTTTATGATATTGACAGTGATATAGTATCGCGAGAGTCTTTGAAAAATATTAGGTTTTCATATGAGAAGTATTAATAGTCTTCCGAAAAGGATTAGACGTAGTTCACTTGAAAATATTTAATAACCCCCTCCCCAAAAAAAAAAAAAAGTATTAATTTTTTCTTCAAAAATATTAGTAATCCATGTGAAACGTATTAGTAATTCAACTTTGTAAATATTACTTTTCCCCTGAAAGGTTTTAAGAATTCTCCCAAAATTGTATTAATGGTCCCCTCAAGCATATTAGAATTCCCCTTAAATATTTCATAATTGATTCAATCAAATCAATAAACACTTGAGTAGCATGAATGAATGCACTTTTCATAGAGTAATAGTTGAATCAATTTATCCTTCTTCATCATCATTTGTCCCTTATTTTGAAGTATTTTCTAAAATTCATCACACGATATATATATATAATAATAATAATAATAATAATAATAATAATAATAATAATAATAATAATGTTTGTGGGATATGCATGTAAAATCCGACACGAACCTAACACGAAATTAATGGATATGGGTCCAGGCATCGTGGTAAAACCCGACACGAACCTAACACAAAATTAATGGATATAGGTCCAGACATCGTGGGTCCGGGTCAAAATTGGGTCGAACCCGAATAACCTGCCAATTAAACAGGTCGGGTTCGGGTCAACCTACTATGACCCATTTAACCCGTCTAACCCGTTTGTGAATTTAAAAGAAAATTAAGTAAATAATTAATTGTAAGAAAAAACAACAAACATGACATATCCTTGAAACTTAAATGATAAAACCTCCTTAATTATTATTTGTTATTATTATGCATGTCTTTTTGAATATTGTCCTTAAAATCAGATTACTATGTTATGTTATTTAGGCATTTATATTATTTCTTTTTGTATGTTGTGAATTGTGATATTTTTTATTGATTGAATAGTGTATGATAGTGATTGATTTTAAACATATAAATTTATTCAGTTAAAACTATTAAATGTATATAAAAATAATTTTATTAGATGCGTTACGCGGGTCCGGTCTGGGTTCAAGATTCTGACACGAATAATTAAACAAGTCGAGTTTAGGTCGGCTATTTCTGACACGCGAACCTGCGAACCCAACCCACGAACTCGAACCCAACTCAATTTGACACCCCTACATGTATATGTATATAAATATTTATGTTTATGTATAATTATCTTGAAATTTGTGAAGTGAGGCATCCTAAGTTGGTGAAAGATCAAGGAGGGTTGTGGCCTATGGTGGGGTTCGATATTAGCAGCTAGTCAATTTGATATTTTCAGCCGATTCAGGTATCACGCGCGTCCAGGTTCAGAGGAATGTGACTTCAAGAGATTTTTTCAAGACCAACTCTAAGATTTTTTATTAACTTTCAAAAACGTGGAAGTTTTGAAAATTCTATTTAGTGTGAATTTGCATATCAATAACCACTATAAGAAAAATTCAATTTACCTATAGAAAAATTTGTAGGTAAATATTAAGATAATTGTAAAGTGTAGATAAAATCGTTGTAGGTAAAATCGTTATGGATAAATATTTACCTATAGAATCTAAAACTGTTAGTAAATACCTACAATATATGTAGGTACATTTAAAAATTTATGTGATCTGTCTATAGTTTGTTGGTATAGTTTGAGAAAAAAATAATATTTTTTATTCGTAGTTATTCTCAGATATACGTTAATGTAAAATTTAGTGACAAAATTATTTTTGTAGCTAAATTATGTTGACAGATTGGAATTTTCTTGTAGTTTAACCTAAATAATCAAGACTCCAAGTCCAGTGAAAATGCGAGCAATAAATTTAAGACGGATAGAGTAATAAGTATAATTCTAGAATATTGTTAAGAGTATTAGATAGGTATGTTAGATGGGTAATTAATATGACTAATTTGTGGATGTGAATTAGAGTACTTTGGGTTCATTTTATTCTATCCGTAGTACTCAACTCTTATAAAATGTTGACATGTGTTCCATTTTAGTATTTATCTCTTTATATTTTGGAAATCAATACAATCATATTTTATATACTGGAACACATTTCAACATCCAAGGGAAAATGGCACTACCCACTTTGGTAGTATCAAATTAGCTAGTATTTCGATACTTGTATGTCCATTAATGTGTGGGATGGGACATGGTTTTACTTGTATATTCGTTTATTCCATTTTCAATAGGGTACTGAATTATAAACATTATCTTGAGGTTTAATCTAATTATATAAAAAATCCAGTTATATTTTAAAATTGCAAATACCCATATGATGATTGTATTTGTTTTAAAAATACTCCCTCAATAATTGCAAATTATAGAATAGAAATAAACGTCAGTCAATATTTGTAACTTCGAAAGATATAACTGAGTTATTTTTTTCTTTGTGTGTAATACAACTGAAGTTCAATAACTTTTGTAATTTAAATATTCAGAAGTTTTATTACTCTATAATACAAGGAGAAATTGAATAATTCTCACTAATAATTCTCTCTTATGTAGTAGTATTATTGACAGTACATTCTAGAGGAAGGCCCTGAACGAAACGCTTTGTATCCGCACAATAATTATAAACCATGTAATTCTGTTGCACCCATTTCAGCCTGGCTTCACTTGCTGAATCAAGTTCTTGTCCTAACCATGGTTTTGTGGAGGAATTGTTTGGGCCTGAGTTGCAAGAAGATTTTATAGATTTCCAGACACAAGCATTGGCCCTGAAATTTCTTAAGGAAGCTGTAAATGGAGCTTGAGTCCAGTCTGTTTTCACAAGCCCACCTCTTGTGGCCCAATCATCTGCGTTCCAGAGACTTGAATAAACTCTCATTGGCTGGTTTTTTGGGAATGGGACGCCTTGTGATTCCAGGTTCTTGAATACTCTGATTGGTGTCCCATCCACGTAGAAACTGGGGGAAAGAAAAAACAAGAAACAATTTAATATTTGAAGGGATAATAAAATTCATTTACTGCCCTTATTGTTTAACCTGATTGTAAAAAAACGGTTACTTACAAAAACTACCTATGAGATTTAGCCTAGTTAAAAAAAAAAAATTCAATTATTAGACTACAACTCATGGGTAGCTTATTCAATTATTCCATAGTCTTATATATGTGAAGAAAATTCTATCGACAATAACACACAACAAAATAATTCTTGATCAGTTTTATCGAAAAAAAAAAAAAAAAAAAATTTGGACAATAAAAGTTGTGGGAGCTTACATGATGGTTTGGGGATTCCAGAGAATAGAATATGTATGGAAATCAGAAGTGGGATCAAACCAGAGGTAGAACTGCTGCTCTCTGTCAAGTGTCACCTTTTCCTTTTGTGTAAACATTTGTGTGAACAATGTAAGGATCGCCACTTAGATTACCCAAGAATTCAAAGTCTATCTCATCATGTGTTGTACCTTGAGAAGACAACTGCACCATACATGTTCATTCAAATTCTTCGTGTCAGAATAAATATGAAAAATAGAATAATTTATCGCTTTTACAACAAGTTCGAGGGATACATATTCATGTGGATAAAAACGTTGTTACAAAGATACCAGATGAACGATTATGTGTGATTGTCTGGGACTTGAAATCCCGGCCGCGACAATCTAAACATAAGGGTTTTAATTTCAATATATCATTGAGATTCAATTTATTTACAAATACATCCAGGTATATGTTAAAGTTACAATTTACAAATACCTATAGATATTTGTTTTTATGTTATAATAAATTGAACATTTTTCACACAGTTATTGTTAAATAAAATACAAACTTCAAAGGAACGTTTGTAATATATTAAGAGGGTATATGTAATACTAAAAGATAATTGAATTTTTTTTAAAAATTTGGTTAATGGAGTGTTTGCAAATACTTCTGCTTTTGGAGAAAGTGATTTATTACCGCAGAAGCATCACGTATTTGAGAATAAGAAGTTGTTAGTGTTTACAAATGTAACTGAAAATTGATTAAGTTAAGAGAATGTATGGTGGATAAGTTGTAAAAGTGGTTTATTTGTGTGTATAAGCTAAGTCAAACAAAAAACAGAATCCGAAACCTAAAACTTACCCCTCCCCTGCGTTTAAATTTTGATTAGATGAAATCAAAGTTGACAATTGCAAACACTAAAAACTGAATTTTTTTTTCCAGCTAAAAGCTGAGAATGACAATTTTTATAATTTATCCTGGAAAGAAACATATATCGGACATAAGAATAGAGCGACTTACATAGTAAGCGGTGACAGTGCCAGCAGAGTTTCCCCGAACAAGTTTAAGTTGCAAATCGATCTTCCCAAATAAGTACTCATTCTTGGATTGAACACCCGAACCAGAGGCCTTATCAAGGGACAGAGTAAGTATATTTCCATTATTGAGTATTTTGGCGCGGCCATCACCCCATGTAATATCAAAATCTTGGTTCAAGTTTCCAGCAAAACAAGAAGCAAAATAGCTTAACAGGAGAAGTTTCAACAATGCCACAATTTTGGCATTTGACTTAGTTGTCCGAAAGTAAGAAGCCATTTTTTTGGGTAAGTACAATGAGGCACAAAAGTTTTCTTGGATTGATTATGTAAGAAAAGAGAGGGAGTGTAAATTAACTCTTTGACTTTGAAAAGGATGGCTTGATTGGTTTGGTTTAAGGAGAATCTTGGGAAATTGGACATGTCATGTGTTGTGTGTTTTTATATAGGAACTAGGTAAGGTTAAAATGGACAAGAAAAAGAGGAATATAGAAGCTTCTTTGAAGGTTGAAGTTGGTGATTGATAATTACAATTTGAACATTAAACTTTGTTAATGGATCCATCCACTATGCTAATGGGGGGTCCCTCAAGGAAATTGGGTTTGGCAAACTTCTGATGTGAATAGATTGATCAACGATTAATTTTTCCTTTGTTTATAAAAAAATATTCGATAATATAGAAGTATCGACTTATTAAAATCATTCAAGTGAATTGTATTGTATTACATTACATATAAGAAAATTTAGCTTGAGCACAATTTGTATTGTATTGTATTACATATAAGAAAATTTACTTAGGAATATTAAATGTTTATGCACGTTAACGTTTAATTAAGAAATTTATTATAAAAATGATTTTCAGAGGTTTAGAAATTACCAACTAAATTTATAAAAGGGATAATTACAAAACCCCTAAGGTTTGAGCTAGATACAAAAAATTCAGAGATGCTTCCAACTTATAAAAAAATGTTGAGTTTAATTATATCTTAAATTTTAAGGTGTAACTGTATTATTTCTAAAAATATCATATGGTTTTTTTGAAATATTTTTTGCTTATAAAGGGAAAAACATAAAACGGATTCAAATCTCAAGGGGCTTTTTGTAATTTTTAAAAACTTCTAGAGTCTTTAGTAATTAGCCGAACCTCGTTTTTTTTTTAATTATCCTTTATAAAATACAAATAACGAACAATTTATAAATAAAACAAAACTCATGGTCAATATAACTCTAGAAATATTAACTCTAAAAATATTTCTTGTTAGTTTTATTAGTGAAAGTCTCCGACTAGTGCTTTCAACTGATTAAAAAATGTTTTATTAGTGAAAGTGCCACATTGCACACGGTTTTGGCAGGTGAAGCGAGAAAAGACCAGTGCCACTGTGCCAGTATCATCAGGTGTAATCTGGTCGGTTTCTTTCTAGGACGGTAATGTTGGCGGCATTTGTGGGACAATCTAGTAACTTCTATTGGCCTAAGAAGTTGGTTTGACCTATTATGTGTGAGACCCATGGACAATCGTAGATAATCATTTCTAGCAATTTCTAACATCCTACTTTAATTTAAACATTGCAATTTAGAAGGATTTGAAATGTAAACATACTTTTGGACCTTGCTAATATGCTAAGATGCTACTCTTGAGAAAATCTCATTTGTAAATTTTATATAGATTGTGAACGGTTTCGATTTCAGGATTCAAATTGACTTTTTTATCGAGGGTACACAGTACATGAGGTAACATACACTTAAATTGGATCAAATTCGAGCTAATTGACATAAAAATACAAATTTCTACCACTGAAGCACATGTTGATCTCCATATTGATTTTTTAATTATCTTACATGTTATTAAGTATGATTAATTAACATGATACTGCATGATCCAAGATTTATAATTACTCACCAAGTGCTAGAAGAATAAACGGATATAGGGAGTATTTGCAATCACTAGAAAAAGAGGCACTTTAGTTTTTTTTGCGATATTTTGTAGTGTTTGCAAATGTCAACTCTCGCTTTTAATTTTGCTTCATTTATCAGAATCTAAAAGTAGGAATTAAAGTGTTTTAGATTTCTGTTTCTACTTTTGGTTTAACTTTTAAAAATAAATAAGCATTTTCCTAACTTTTTCAACAAACACTTTTAACTCCTGATTACATCTTCAAATAATGTCAGCTTTTGATTCTCAACTATTTTTAATTATACTACAATAAATTACTTCTTCTAAAAGAAGTTTTTGGAAACACTTCTAACATGTTTTTCAATTTTTAAATTATATTCTTGGTATTTAATTTTTTATTTATTCCAGACTGGATTTGACTTATGTATCCAAAATATTAACTTGACACGTGTTTCGGTACAGTATAGGACTAACTCAAAGTTCGTGTTCATATGGTCTTTTGGTCTCGATCCTCATAAGAGTTTGACCTTGAACCTGAACTCATCTGCAATAGGATTGCAATTGTACTAGAGTTTATCACCACATAAAAATCGACAACAAGAACAATATTAGACTATGACACTATTAGTACTTAAATTAAATTATCTAGTATTCCATGCCATGTTTGAAAGATATGTTTGTTGATTTGATAGGATCTACGCGGAGTCTCATATTTATTAATATTTAATCTAAAGATGCATTTGGATGGGGATTTAGAACGGGATTTAGGATAATCACGAAATATTTAATTAAATTCACATTCTTATTTTGGCGATTATATATGTGGGACCCACCATTATCAACTTTATCTACTTAAAATATTACTATTTTTAAATTATAACTATCTAATGGGACCACCAACTTAATCTTACAAATTAAAATATTGAAGTGGACCCCACCACTACCAACTTTTCAATTATTATATACATAAAATAATATTTCAAAACTTCAAACCACCAAACACAATTCATTTCCAACCCTACATAAAACATATTTCAATTCATTCATCCAAACACAATCCGATTTCCACACGAAAACCAATAAATTCTCAAAATTCTATTTTCAAAAATAAATCATAAACATAAACTAACCTATGTTTGTTGATTTGATAGGATTGAGTCTCATATTTTTAATATTTAACTAAAGTGCATTTTGATGGGGAACAAGGGGATTTGGGATAAAGATTTGAAAATTTAATTAAATTCACACTCTTGTTTGGCAATTGTTTAAATAAAAGTCTAAGAAAAAGAGAACGAGATCAAAAGCAAGTTAACCACAAATCGTTTCTCAAGGAAAAAAGGGAAATAAAATCATCTAATAAAAGAAAACAAATAAACACTCTAACCAAATTTGGAATTTTTAATTAACTAAAGAAAAACAAGTACAAAGACAAATTAAACGAACACAATTAAACCTGGAGAAAATGATATGGATAAACAGGATTTGAGAATCATCTCATCAAACTTGCAAGAAGAACATCAACTAATTCATCATGCGATTAACAAATATAACAAAGGTAAAAACTAGGTCTAGATCTGATAACTCACGTATTCACAGATTAGGGCTATCCCTACATAATTTATTATTTTCATTAAGCCAAGTTAGATAATACATTTCTGATTCATATATAACCCTATGAATAAATTTAGTCCATGAATAATATATTCTCTCGATCTCAATTATTCCCTCAAAACAATCAAAAGTTGATCAGACAATCAATTATCAAATAAAGCAATTTATTCAGGAAATCAAATCAATTAATCAATATTCATGCTTGTTTGTTTAAATCAAATCATCCTAATCCTAGAACAAAAAAAATTAGTTCATGCTTGGGGTAGGATCATAATATCAATTGAAGGAAAAAAACAATCATAAATATTATTATACAACAATAATAATAATCACCCAACAATTGAAATCAGACAAAAGAGATGAAGAAATATTATGCTTTGATTAAGCCACAAAATAACTTCAATAGGAAGAACCAAAACAACTCCAATGTTGAAAACAAGAGAAAAGAGAGAAAACTTGAGTCCAAAAGTACTTAGAAGTAAAAGTGTTCAAAGATATGGACTCCCAAAGTCTTATTTATAACCTAGAGTTCCATACAAGGTGGAAGAGCAAAAAAACGAAAAAAAATAAAATATTTAATGTTCGCAAGTCGCGTGCGCGCGTCCGCAAGATAAATGCCGCAGCGCGACGCATGTGCGAGCCATTTTGCCATGCGTGCGTCGTGAACGGACACGCACCTCTTGTGCGCGTCCGCGCGCCCTCCAGACTTCGGAATTTGCTCTCCGTGTCTTCTTGTGGATTATAGCTCTATCTCTTAGCAATCCCAATGTTGAAAACAATAGAAAAGAGAGAAAATTAGAGTCTAAAAGTGCTAAGAAGTAAAAGTATTCGAAAATATGGGCTCCTCAAGTCTTTATTTGTAAGCCTAGAGTTTTATACAAGGTGGAAGAGCAAAAAACAAAAAAAAAATGAAAATTTCGTGTTCTGCAAGTCGCCGTGCGCGACCAGCGCGCGCACGCAATTGTGCGTCGTACGCGGACGTGCACCTCTTTTGCGTGCCCGCGCGCCCTCCAGACTTTGGACGTCGCTCTCGGTGTCTTCTTATGAATTGTATCTCTATCTCTTAGTTTTCCATAGCCACTTGAACGACCTCAATATCAATTTTCTAGAAAGAGTTATGGCCAAAATACTAATACGTGTCATTTCCGAAATCTCATCACTTGATTTCTACTTTCACATGATTTTAACCCATCCAAACGTCTTCATTTGCAATTAGTACCAGAAATAGACATTGTAGAAATCTCTCTTAGATTTCTAATGGCATACGAATCAGGTCAATTGAACTTCAGATGAAAACGTTATGTTCCAAATACGAAGACTGTCGCTGTTGCGCGAAATGAATTTTTGACGTTTCTTGCTCCAAAAGCGTTTTTTCCACCAAATCCTAGAAAATCAACAAAACAACACAACATAATACTAAAACATGCAAATGCAAATAAAACACGCCAAAAATATGTATAAATCATCACACCAAACACACACAAAAATATGCAAAACAACTCCCCCACACTTAGCCTTTTGCTTGTCCTCAAGCAAATAATTGTGCATTTAGACTCAACAAGAAATATCAAGTATAATTTAAAATTCAATTAATCCATAACACCATGTTCTATCCACCTTGGATCCAACATGAATTGATTCTCAACCTCCACAATAGACTCACCCGACTATGGTTAAAAATATTAACAAAGGTGTTTGGCCATCCTCGCTAAGTTTCAAATCCATTTTATAAGTTACAACCCGTTACACACAACAAACCACTCAATCACTAGCCACAAAATTATTATACTTTTTTTCCTTCTTTTTTTCTTATTTTCTTTTCTTGTTTTTTTTTTTTTTTTTTTTCGTGAGAACTTTCGAGATGTCTTCCACTAGGTGTAAACTTTGTATTTTCTCCAAAGGCTTCTAAGGTGGATTTCCCATACTCATGTTTTTACCGCCGTTTCACGTAAAAGACAAACATGAGGCTCATGAATGCTCCTAGTTACTAAGCGAACAACAAAAGAGGAGTATAATCTCGATTTGCCTTTTTTTTTTTTTTGCTTTCTCTCTTTTCATGCGATTTTTTTCGCAAAGCTAGCAATCTTGTGTAAACATAATTAAACAGGGTTTCAACTTAATTCACATCAACGAAACCTCACAATTCAAGCCCCACAACCCTAAAGGCTATCATTGAACCCTCGTCGAACTTGTCTACCAAAAAATGACAATTCACAATTCTAGCCAAATCCTACGTATCAAGTTCGTGGTGTAATTTCATAATAAAAAATTAAGTTTTGGCACATATTTATAGTCAGTTCACTAACACAATTATAAGGCTTGTAACAATTATAAGGCTAGTGATAACTAACCACATGCAACCATAACACATACAATGACAATCCCTTCCCCCACTTAAATGCAACCATAAACGTAAAAAAAAATAAAATAGAAGGAAAGAGAGACGTCCCTGGAAAGTGCTATAATCGGCAAACGGTTAAAGCAATCACGTGAACCGTCAATCCTGCAAAAGCTATGTGAAGGGAAAACAAAATACCACATATAAACTAAAAAACAAAAGTTAAACTAACATGAAAAAAAACACCACATACGGACTCACACAAAAGGAAAAATGCTTGGGTTGCCTCCCAAGAAGTGCTCTTTTAACGTCATTAGCTTGATGATATACACTAAGAAAATCACGGTGGGTCATCCAGCAAGACTTTTATTACCACATTGGAATTTTTATCCAGTTGAATTTCATTTTGAATCACATCGTGTTCTTGCCATAAGATATCTTTCAGTGAGAATCGTGAGTCAACAATAAAATTATCATGTAAGGCACAAGCAGGACTACTAGCTATATCAAAAATTAAAAACGTTATAGTTTTTCCCAAGACATTCATACTTAGGTTTCTATTTTTGACATCTATCATAGTATTAATGGTGGCCATGAATGGTGTACCCAATAGTATAGTGTGATCTTTAATATTACCTTTATCTTTCCCATATCTAAGACAACAAAATCCATGAGAATTTTAAAACCATCTACTTGGACCAAAATATCGTCAACAATGCCGTTAGGATACCTAAGGGACATATCGATGAAGTTGCAAACATAAGTGGTGGACTTCAATTTTCCTAAATTTAATTGTTTAAATATAGAGTAAGGCGTAAGGTTAATTCCAACTACGAGATCAAGCATACCTTCGACTTTTTACCATTCCCAAAAGCAATATTAATGATGAAACTACCTGGATCTTGTTTCTTTGGGAGTGAACTTGGGGATGGAGTAGAAGGTTTGTAGGGATTATCAATTTTGTGTAAGGACAATCCCATACTTGCCTCTTTATCCGTTCTTTCTTCGCTTGCATCTTCTTTCTTTTTCACTTTAACAACACCTGCGGGGTTAGATGAGACAGTAGAATATAGAAGCTCAATTTTATTATCATAATTCTCATCAATTTCAAGATTAGTGATGGCTTAAGTTTTTATTTGGTTGACTAGGTAATGGGTCCTTTTTGACAAGATGTCGAGCTATCTCACCAACTTGCATAGCCAATTAGCCGACTTGAGTCTCAGTTCTCTTAAAAGAGGCCTCCAATGATTCAAACAATCTGTTATTCCACTCTTGTGTTTGCTGACTAACTTGAATAAAAGAATTCAAGCTCTCTTCTAATGTGGATCGTGGTGGTTGCTCTTGGTTGGTCGTCATACCTAGTGCTTCTATAAACAATACTAGAAAAATAGATTAAACGCACCTCGTGAATAAACCAATCAAGAGAACAGAATCCTAATCTAGAAAAAAATTAAAAGAATCATAATCTAGAAATACGGAAAATAAATACAATAATTATTACGCCTAAAGCCTTTCCCGACAACGGTGCCAAAATTTTGTTCGACCACTAAACACCTATAAAAGTCTAACAATCCTCACAAGAGAACGAGATCAATTGTAAGGTAGCAAGTTAACCACAAGTCGTCTCTCAAGGAATACTTAGCCGGTAAATAATTATTATGTATCACAATAAACAGAAAATAAATCCTAAACATTCTAACCAAATTTTTGATTTTTAATTAACTAAAGAAAAACAAGTAAAAAGACAAATTAAAACTAAACACAATTAAACTTGGAGAAAAACGATATCAGCTCACACATATTCACACGCACTATCCTCACACACACATATTCATATATAATAAATATTATATATTTCATATTTTTTTAGTGTACAAAATTATAATTATTTTATAAAAATAATAAGATTATATCTTTTATTTTTATTTATTAAATGTCAATTAAGAAAATGAATAGAGCTTTTAATTTTTTTTTATCAAAATTTACAATGAATTTGAAATCCCTACACAATCCACATCATCCAAACAAAATGTAGATTTCAATTCCAAAGAGTTTGAAATCCATTAATTCGAAATCCCTCGGAATTCAAATCCCTACATCAAATGGACCCTAAGAATAGTTTTCACCACAAATTATGGTAGAATTAATAGGCCAATTATCCTTCTGATTATCTTTTATCTTCTCCGATTTCCTTCTTTCTGGTTGAACAACAAATTTGGAATTGAAGGTTCCAAAAGAGTAGTCCTAATCTCCTGTTTCACATTATAGTGTATCACCGCAATTAAACTAATTGGTGAGCATAGATCTAATTTCACAGGGATAACTACAAAATTGCCCTTGAAAAAAAAAACTGGTTATCTTTTAAATTACAAATATTACATTGACAATTGGCATATTTTTTTATTTTACAAATTACACTTAGTGAGGGGTTGAATTGTATAACTAGTACAAATATCGATGACATATTTGTGATTTTAAAAGAAACTGGACATCTATGTAATTAGACTAAACCTGAAGGCCAGTTTTTGTAATTATCATTTTCACTTATGTATCACTATTCTTGCTGGAGAAATTAAATTATAACCAAAATTCAATAGTGAAACATTTCAGGCCTGATCTGATTCACTCGACCTTGTTCTTACAAATTGTACACAAAGTGAACCTCATAAAACCACCTGGAAAGACGCCAACAAACTGAAATTTAGCATAAACAAACAAAAAAATAAAAACAAGAAACATCCAAAAAATTCTTGTCTAATTAATTAATTTCACATTCAGGGCCAGGCCCATTAGGGAACCTCCATTTATCCTTGCAATAATCATAAATCATAAGTTCCCTTTGCAACCTCTTCATTCTTCCTCGGCTTCTCTGATCCAACTCCATTGTCAGCACAGGTTTTGTCAAAAAATCATTAGAATTGCAAGAAGTGCTTCTTGTTCTGTAAGACCAAATGCAACCATCTGCTGAAAAGTTTCTGTATGAAGCAGTGAATGGGGCTAAGGCCCAGTTGGTTTTAACTCTGCCACCCTGTGTGGCCCAATCATCGGCATTCCAAAGACTTGAGAATATTCTCATGGGCTGATCTTTTGGGAATGGTACACCTAACTTCTCTGCATTCTTGAATTCTCTTATCGGTATGTTGTCCACATAGAAGCTGAGAACAAAGATTTTAAATTATTAAAAAAAAAATTGGCATTCTCTAATTTTCCGTACATCTAATTTTGATTACAAATCATGGGAGAGAAGGGAGCTAGGTGGAAATTGAACCAAGCGATTTAATTTACAAGTATCTTTTAGTTGTACTAATTTTTTAGCACTTGAGTTTTTCCACTGATTTTTTAATTTCCAATTAAAAAATGACTTAATTTACAAGTATCTTTTAGTTGTACTGATTTATTTGTAACACGTGATTTTTACGGGATCAGTTTTGTCACCCCCATTATAATTACTTACACAATGGTTTTGGGATTCCAGAGAATGGAATAGGTGTGGAAATCTTGGGTTGGATCAAACCACAAGAAGAACTGTTGCTCTCTTTCGCCTTTGCCTTGGCTGAACACATTTGTGTGAAGTGTGTATGGATTCCCACTTGAATTTCCCAGAAACTCGAAATCTATCTCATCATGGTGATCACCTTCTGATGATAACTGAGACACATCATCATGTTACACAACCATAAAAATAAAGGGATCATTTATTAACAAAAAAAAAAAATACTTATCAAGTTTAGCCTAACTACAGTTATCTTTTAGAATTACAAAAAAACCTTCATACTGTTACAAATACAGCCTTCAAGTTTATATTTACCAAACAAATATCGCCCTCTTCAGGGTGTAATTTGTAGAGGAATAAATGTCAAGGGGGTATTTATAATTTTGGAAGATAACTGGATTTATTTGTAATTAATTAATGAAAATTTATGATAGAATTAAACTTACATAGTAGGTAGTGACAGTGCCAGCGGCGTTACCAGGGACGAGCTTGATTTGCATATCAATCTTAGCAAACAAGAATACTTTCTTGGACTCAAAACCAGAGCCAGATGATTTGTCCAATGAAAGAGTAAGCAGCTCCCCATCCTCAAGCATCCTAGCTCGCCCCTCGCCCCACGCCACCAAAAAATGCCGGTGAAATGTACCATTTCCCACAACTATAGCTGAACTACTGCCAACAGATTTTGCAATTTCATTACATCTCTAATTAACGAGCTCAATATAGCATCAAAGTCCAGAGAGATCATGATAATAGGACCACTATAAGTTTGGACATTTTTATCTCGTATTCATGTTACATATAATAATAATCAATTATATAAAATAAAATTTTATAAAATAAATTTGTCGTGTATATATAAATTTTAAAACGGAAAAAGAAAAAAGAAGTTTTATAGTACATATTTTTTTTTCTTTTTTAGTATAAATCTTGAGAAGGGAGAAGTGATTGAAAGAACCATTTGACCACTATCCTATTCCCTATATTTTGGGGTATTTGGAAATCTAAATTATTGTGGTTTTCATTGATTCGAACTAGATAAGAATCTTTGATGGGAGTGGAACTCATACTATATGCTTTTCGCCCTTTTGGGTCCTCCATTTCTTAAGCTGCTACCTATTTAATTTTTAAGTGCAATTTTTCCGACTTTTCCACCAACTCTTGTTTCTTTCCTTTTTGGGGGTGTCCATAGTTTCTTGGTAAACCATAGTATTAAACGAAAGATTTAGCTTAATTATATAAAAAATTATGTAATTTGTTTTTGTTTTATAATTATCCCCTCAACAGAATAGGTGTAATTAAACAAACTAATATCAAATATATTTAATTTTAAAAATATAATTTTGTTTTAATTAAGTTAAAACCCAAGTGTAGTTTTTTACAATTTTAAATAGAGGTAGCACTTATTCCCTCCCCCAACCCCCACCCAAAAAAAGAACTCACCATTCAGACAATTAAAGAGCAAAACCCAATCCATGACGTGTACAAGTATACAACGTGAGGAACAAACAAACAATCCAACTAAATATCTTCAAAACTCATGCTTCATCTAAATCCAGTAGAAATGCAGCACAGAGCTAGAAAATGATTTTAGTTAGCAAAAATTATTATAATCTTGAAATGCATGACAGATTAATCCAGAAACAAAAGTAGTGTGTTGACAAGTATATAATGGTTCATTCAACTTGAGGTATGGTGTATTTTAATGTCATTATTTATTCTACATATATTCTGCAAAATTCTCTTTTAGTGGTTAATACAATTGCAGACATATATATACATACCTTGTGCTTTCCAGGTTATTACGTCGAGCAGCGCCTGAGATTGTCTGAGATATAATAATGTCCACCTACATTATTCAGAACACATACACAAACTAAATTTAATCCATATCAATGCATGAAATATATGTATATATAAATATGAAAATTAAATAATTTGTCACCTTAAAGACAAAGATGGCCGAAAAGAGTATAAAAGCTAAGTATGGGAGAAATTTGTGGGAACGAGAATTCCGTGGTGGCATAACCATTGGTTTCTTGAAAATATACAACAAATATTAAATGAGAGAAAAATGTATGACATTTGTCTTAAAATGAATCACCATGTGTATTTCTTGTAGGATCTTCAATCTATCATAAGAGGTCTTTGTCATTTAATCAATTGCTTTTTGTTGCACTTGCTATAAGGGAAAATCACAGCCATTCCTTTTCTCATTGCCAACCCATGGTTATCCATGTCTCTATTGGATATTATGAAGTTGCATTTTTAAGTATTCCACCTACCAATTGTATCTTTTTGTATTTTTGTTTTTCTAAAAAAAAACACCCAATAGTTTTTTGGGAATTTTTTATTTTTATTTTTTGCCTTTTTAGGACAGCCATACAACTTTTTCTACCAATTTTTATAAAAAATACCTTTTTGACCCGGAATGACCAAAATACTCTTTACTAAAGTACTCATATGTAAAAACACAATCATGTCCCTAAACACAATTAGTAACAAATTGTTTTATAATTGCTACAGTGGTACAAATTTCATCATGTCAAATACTCCAAACCGGGTTTTCTAAATGGGACAACTGGATTGACAATAGCTTCACTCTTATTCATAATTAAATGCCATAATTAGCCATCTCTGTTCAGCTAAAGACCCTTCACCCACCTACTTTTTCACCCCCACAACTTGATGTCATAGAAACTTCTTATGCCCTTTCTTACTCCCCCTCCCCTCCCCAACCCCCAACACTATATAAAAACACACCTAAAAATCCAATTTCATGTCATCCCATAATCCACTACTTCCCATTTTCCTAAGTCTAGAAACTCAATTTTCCAACACTTTATTTATTATATTTATCGTCTTATAATATATATAAAATTCCAAACTATGCAAACACAAATGGCTTATTCTTTGACTTATATCACACTAGCTAGCTAATATTCATCATCACACTTTTGAAGAGCTATCATGTGTTTGCATTTGGGGCCAATTTTAATCAAGAGTTGGAATTCACGTGGGGGCGATGGCCAACTTTTTACTCTTTCAGTACTTGATAAAGCTTGTCGGTCTGGCTTTCAGCCCAAGAATGAATATTTATTTGGCAAAATTGACGTGCAGCTCAAACTTGTTCCTGGAAATTCTGCTGCCACTGTTACTGCCTATTATGTGAGCACTCATTTCAGATTCCATTTCATCAAATAGGATAATTATAAAACGGGATAGTTACAAAAAACACCCCCAGGTTTGGGGTAACTACAAAAAAACTTAGAGATTTTTTAAAATTACAAAATCTCGTTGAGGTTTGATTCAACATTACACTTTATCTCATTTAATGAGCTAAATCAAGCTCATCTCTTTTTTTTTTTTTTTTACTTTAGTTTTTTTATGTTTTAATGATTAAAAAAAAGTTTTGTCTGTTTTTTTTTTGTCCCACAGTTATAAATCAGTAACATATGTCAATAAGGAGGATTTTAAAACACATGATGAAATTGGCTTTGAATTCTTGGGAAATCTCAGTGGTGACCCTTATATTCTTCACACCAATGTTTTTAGCCAAGCAAAAGGCAATGGAGAGCAGCAATTCCACCTCTGGTTTCACCCAACTGCAGATTTCCACACCCTACTCCATCCTTTGGAACCCCCAACGCATCATGTGAGCGTGTGTTTGCATACACTTAAAAAAAAGTGATTACAAAAAAACAAACTAGTTTTTAGTCTTTCCGAATACCAACTTCTGCTTATTTGAAAATTAAAATCTAACATCTTATAAACTCTAAAATTGTCTTATAAGATGTAGGATCTTATAAGATCTTTTAAATAAACTTAACCAAACACCCTCTTAATTTATATTCCTCTTATTCAAATCTCGATTTAATTTGACACACCACATTCAAGCATCTAAAGTTTGAAAAGAACGAAATTAATCAGTTTCATCAGATATCATTATATCGCGAATCATCTGACCAGCAAATAATTGGAAACGCTACCATGTTATTATAAGTGTTCGTACCATGATGTCCTGTAAATTTCCATGTAACAATGAAGAAATTTGGAAATTCCAAGAGAGTAAAATAAAGAAAGAGAATAAAATTATACACAATACCAGTTGTGTTAAAACACAATTGACCGTACTTAAAAAAAAAAAACACAATTCGGACCATTAAAACATAATACTAGTTGTACTCATCAAATTATAACATACAGGAGACAATAGAAGTTCCAATCATCTGACATTGAAGTCCTTAAGAAATATAGAGAACTTCAAACATCATTGATCATATGTCCATCATACAGGTATGGACAATACGAAGCAACCAAGTTAAACGAGTCGTATAAGCAAACGACTTACTGTACATTGGACTTTATATAGAATCATCATTTCCCAATAACAGAAACAACAGAGGTCTTCAAACCTCCTACAGGTAACTAATAAGAGTTTTTAGCAATTTTCAGAAGAAGTTAAGTACAAATACTAACCTTCACTTCCAAAACAAATTCTATTCATCTTCTAATTCCACAATCTGCGCCCTCCTTTCAGCCGCTTTTTTCCTAATGAATATGCCCCATCTCATCGCAGCTTTAATCTTGAGCCAACCCACAACAGCCTTTCCAGAACGGGTTTTATCGTCTTTAAGGCTAAATCCAGGAGAAGGTGATGGCATGTAAGAAGGGAAACTAAACCCATCTTCAGGCACATTAGAGGGGCCATGGCCGCCCATGCTAAAGAGTCGAAGCAAGTGCTGCATATCTTCATTCTCGAGCATTTCGTGGCTTCTCATACGAATTTCCTCCTCGGACAAGAAATCAACACCCTTGTCCTGGTTAATGGGCCAATCTTCAAAAGGGTTAAGATTAGATTGTTGAAGAGACGAGTTTCCCTCTTGGAATGACGGCGATGATTGAGGAGGCCCAAGGGCAAGCCCGACCCGATTATCGTATGTTTCACTTTGGAAATGCTGAGTAAATGAGGCTGTATCAAATTGGGAGTGTGAGCTGGAATTTGTAAGCTGAGACTGAGTGGGATATCTTGTAGTTGTGTAGTCGGTATAACCTGAACCTGGGTTGGTCAAATGAATCATTAGTCACTTGGAAGAATATTGTACCGACGAAAATATACGTCTGTGTGGCCACGTATGCAAGCTCAACGGAAAGTTTAAGTTACTAGTGAATACTCGGAATGTACATGAGATGTTGCTTGTAAGGTTTACAGCAGATTTAGACACGTAATAATATCGTCTCAGTTTTAGACTTTAAATCAAAGAGTTGAAACAGCATAAGCAAAAGATTACAGGAAGTCTCAGCCGAAAAATACCCATGACCGTGAGAGTTAAGATATTATCAAGGACGTACATCATCATCATCATAATAATAATAATAATAATAATAATAATAATAATAATAATAATAATAATAATAAATAATAATAAAGAATGAAAGAAAAAGAAAAACCAGATAAAATGTATGGAACCTTTTATCAAAGCACCAAGAGAAATTCAGTTTCAGAATGTAGACAGCAAAATCAACATGAATCGCTATCACTGGCTTATCTTTCCGACTTTCCCATCTTTAGGGGATGTAAAGAATAAAAGGGCCATATCGAGACAAGTTTAGAAAAAAGCCTTGTCCAAATCAAAAATCAATTTCCATGAAATAAACAATGAGCCATGAGCAGGGATGGGCCCACAATAGCCAAAGGATTATCGAACATACGGGAAAGACATACTCCAAATATGCAACACCACCATGACAGATACTTACAATACAAAAGTAAGAGAAAGCTAAGGTGAGGATCAGAACATTGGGTAGAAACTATGAGCATTTGAACATTTATCGCACAAAACTATCAAATATTGATAGAATAAATCACCAAACATGGGCATCTACACTGACCCTATAGCATAAATCTATAGAATGTCATTTTGCAATGACGAGCCTACTATCACATTGGTGTTCATTCATGTCAAGAATAAAAAATAACATGATTCGAACAATATATGGTGTAATGTCTCATGGAAAAGAATCACAATCGTTGGAGTTAAAAGGCTTTTGGTTTGTATTATTAATGATAAAAAGAAATAATCAGCAACCAATCTCGATGTGAAGATTGTTTACCCATCCAATCGCTGTGATTCATGAGAGTAACTAGTCATTCTCTGTCAAAAAAAAAAAAAAAAAAAGAAGGAAAAATTGTTTTCAGTAAGATAACGCTCACCTCCAGTTAACACACTGTGATCCACTGACGGCTCAGAGGGAATTGAAACTTGCAATCTCTGTGGAGCAAGCTGATTATCTAAAGAATTAGGATAATTGACCGGGCCCAGCGGAAAATCATTCTGCAATGTGGTTGACTTCTTTATTTGCTTGAAATTCAACAGAGATTTTCCATCATACTCCACGACTTGATTCCAATTATCATATGCTTTTTTCACCCATGTATCCACGTATACCTACAGGTACATATGATTTAGAGAATAATATTGCACCGTCACTAGTAAATAGAGGCTCATCTGATGAAATTATCCCAGATAGCAGTCATAAGTAAAATCATTCATCTTTTTATAGGATGACATCTAAATAACAAATAAATTCGAACAATAAAATTAGAATAAATTAAAATTAAATCCAGCTTTGGGACTATATATACTGAACACAAAATAGATGCATAGAACCCATTTTTACAAACAAAATCTTCTAGTTTTGACCTCATCTCAAAGTTATCTCATTAATGTTTGGTAGGTGATTACGTATAATCAATTCAAACTGGTCGTTTGATCGAACAACGAATGACATAATCAGCCTCCTATTGCAGGAAAAACAAAAGTGGAAAAGATACTCATGGAGAGTAAAAAACTCTTCAAATCAAGATAATAAAAACTTGAAAAAATTAAATGGAGGAAATTTATTTAGAAGAAACAACAGCCTTTGGGAATTTAACAAAATATACCACACAAGAATTTTCTACTAGGCCCACCCACTATAATACATTGAAGCAAAATTACAAACAACAAGCCACACCAAACAACAAATAAGATGTTCCAAACACTACTGACTGTTATAGACCCCAATAGGGAACTCCGCTAATTATGTTGTTCAATTGCAGCAAAGTCTTATTGATTTCATATATGAAAACTTCATCTCACATTAAAAATAAAATACAGATATTGGTGAACCAACTTTTCCTCAACTTTAATTAACAATAGATCGAGAGAGGCAGAGAGAGAGATTTGTGTCTAGGCATATCTGTAAGCCTCACTACTTGCAACACAGAGATCAAGTTATAATCTAATACCAAGCATCCTCATTTTAGAAGAAAATTGGCGAACCTTCTGGCTGTCAGAAAGTGAGTCTGCTGGATAATATTGATCATTAGATATGAGGCCACTCAGCTCGTAGATATTGTTAAAAACAACACCTACATTTCTTGTATCATCAGGATAAAATATATAAAGCTTCCCACTCAATACACAAGTCTTAGAATGTTCTATGAGGGCATCCCACATCTTGTTCGACATACCACTCCCGAGTATCTGCCAAGAAAGACAAAGAAATAAATTATCACAAATGCATTTCTAAGATAACAAACTAACCACAAATACTTACATTCCTCAACTTCTGAGAGTCCCTGACCACAAGCCGAAGGAAGTCCTCTACAGTGAATATCCCATCATTATTAAGCCTCCTGTGGAATGATCCATCCTTACCAATCTTCTCCAATCTCCAAACTTCATCATTCAAAGCAGGAGGATAATGCTTCTTGTACACTGTCAGGAGAAAAGGCACTTTAGTAAATATATCAACACATAGAAAAGACACTTCAATGAGAAACTTAAGGTGTACAGGAAAAGTCCATGCAGTACAGCACAAATGAATATAGATACGAGAAAAATACATCATGTGGACATGTAACAAAGTTCAATGCGTGTCCAAATGAAAAGTAGACAAAACACAGACATAGATGCACTTTATACATTAGGTTTATTTAAATATAGAAAGCATATGGCGCTTCAGAAATATATGACATAAAATTTATGTCATATATTTGACCTAAAATACTTTTGGGCAGCCTTCTCAACAACTAAGAGATCCATCGAGGAACACGGGGAGGCTCATTACTTCAAGTGAGATAATGAAAAATCAGTTTATCTTTTTAGTTTGAACTTTAGGTGGTTCTCGGAAAAAAGAGGCTATGAAATAGGTGAAGAAGTTCGGAAAATGGAATATTAAGCAAACAACCCCTGATATGAAGAAGGCCCCTAAAGGCCTGCTTTAGTTTTCGTCCTAAAAAGACACAACAAGTTCGACAAGTGAGTGAAATCCTAATTCTTATGATTATTGCCTTATCTCATGTATGCATTTTGTTGTATCAATGTCACTGTATCACATTCATGCATTACAGGTGAAAATTAACAAATACACATACATTCCCCTCGATGATCTTTGACAGTAAAAGCTTCCGTTTTTGCTTCCCGAATGCGTATTCCCTCACAGTATCCTGATGCGACCTTCAGACCAAGCCTGAACTTCCGGCTCCTTATCCAACTTGAATTATCTGTAAATGTAAGATCTCCAAGAGTTCCAACTCCTTCCTTCAGTGTGACTTGCAAATCCCCAGTCAAAAGAGGTCTCTTTCCCTCACGCTCTTTGACAACATGACTTTCGAACTCTTCCTGGTTCCAGCCTTCATCGTCTTCATTATTGAAGTCCCCTTCTAGTACGACAATGTCCAGCTTCGCAGAAGATTCAGGTCCAGATGTTACGACATGGCCTGTGTTGGCATCAATTAGTACAACATGAATTGCAGCACCCTGCTCACCCTCTACTTTTCCCCCAGTGAACAGTGGAAGAGAAAGCCTGGACTTAAAGTGAAGCTGCAAGTTTCTCCCATCTGGCCCTTCGATCCGTTTAGGAGATGACCTGAACTCTCAAAGTCTTAGGAAGAATTTCGAGGAACAAAAAAGGCATCTTAAAATATAGTGGAGAGAACTACTGATGGAAATTGAAAACAACACGATTAAAACAATTGAACTTAAGTGAAACAGTTGATACATGTTATCATAATAAAAAGTATTTCATATATATGACATGTGATAAGGAAATATATTGATATAGAAATACAAAACCATTTCTCTATGCATTTGCAGAAGACAAATAACGATGTCAGTACTCAACTATCAGGTATCAGAATCTTTTATTCTTCTTGTTTACAAGAATGAGGAAGAAACTGATGAGTATGACATATGACGTGGCAAAAACAGTTGACAGAATATCTTTTGAGAACCTTTGTTATATCAATATGCATTTATACACAAAGCAATGGCATTTCATAAGCTTTGAAACAAAATTCACAACCTCCCATTCAGCTTAGCAGGGCCCAGCTTAGCCAAAGCTCGTTCGACTTCTTCACTAACCTGCTCAAGAAGAAGTTATGTATAAGTCATGAGGCTCACTCATATCAAACAGTGATGTGTAAATAAGATGAGTATGAGCAATATTCAATATCTATATTTTTAAAGAAAAGAAATGCTATCAGCCTATCACAAGTGTACGTACTTGGAGTCATATAAAATTCAATCAACTCCTTTACAAAAGACGAGATACAGTGTGTTCCACCAGGTGTGACAGAAGATTCACTTGAAAAGCTCATGCATAATCTTTAATAAAAACACTTGCTTCATGTTTCCAAAAAAAAATCAGAAAAAAAAAAAGAAAGAAAGAAAGAAAGAAAGAAAGAGAGGGGAGGGGGGGAGGTCAGATGGTTGTCTCAGTAAACATCCACGAAACGGACTTTATCCACAGAGAGTACAGATATGAAAAGTCGTCTACAATAAAATAAGTCCAAGGGAAGAGTCAGCTAATAGCCTAATATATTCCAGTATCTGCATTCCACTATAAGTGAAAGTCGTATCTAAAACAGAAGACAGAAAGACAACTGTCGCATCAAATCAAAAGGCATTATCTTTACCACTCTGCGAAGAATTGGTTCTAAGGATGAGCAAAGCTTCTGGAGACTATCCACCTTCAGAGCTTCCACAATAACGCTGCATAAAACACACTAATTCATTAAACAATCACTATATTTTCATACACTTAGGCACTTCACATTTGTGCAATAAAAATAAGTAGTAGAAAATATTTAAGACAGATGAATCAGAGAATCAAATGTACAAAACAGAAATGAAAGAGTTTCATCAAAAGAAGTACACTTGAGCTAGCACAGGTACAAGTAGAAAATTTTCCAATTTTAGAAACCCCCAACATATATCTGCCAAACAGATCAAAACCTCTCAAGCTTTCAAATACAATAATACTAAAACCAAAGATATTTGTTATAAAAATTCAGATTCACAAACCTATACTCATGGGAGAAGTGATAATTTCATACACTTTCGGTTTCAATTTATAAAAATGTAAAATCCCAAACTGCAGACCCAACATCGGATGGCTTGTATTTCACTTTCTGCATAGTGGATTTGTCTAATAAACCCACACAACAAAATTCGAGGAAAACAAAAACTTATCAAACAGAGAAAATACTTGGGTTGTCATCATAAAGTCCTAAGTAACACCACATCTTGAAAATAAGCAATAAAACCTTTAAAAAGGTCTTCAACAATTCATTGAAACAATGGAAATACACATGCTTAGCTACAACTATGTAAAAATTAGAAAACTATCGCTTCAGAACACTTTTACTCAATTTTGTTCAATAATTCACAGCCAGTGTTTAAAAAAACGTTAGGCGACAAAAAAAAAAAAAAAAAAAAAGGCGATTAGGGGTCATAGTGCTAGGCGTGCGCTAGGCGCTAGGCAAAAGCGGTGCCTGAGCGAAGTGAGGCGCCCGTCTTACAAAATAAAATTCAGTTATCATTACTAAAGAAGTATGACACAATACTAAGATAAAATTTTAATTTCATACTAAGATAAAATTTTAATTAGTTAATGCTTTACTCAAAGTCTCAAACAGGCATCATTTCGCAAATTAAAATATCTAAAAACCGCTAATAACCGATGGGAAAACATATTATCCCAGATCTACTCATCATACTCCACTTGAAAAGAATCGACAACCCCATCATCCTCCTCTCCATCAAATGACTTATATCCCTCATCATCATCTTCTTCTTCACAATCATGTGTGAGTTGTTTCTGAGAGCTAGAGGTCAAATTTGATTGCCTAAGCCTTGTGTGAGTTCTTTTTCTAGGGTTTCATTAATGTAAGGGTGTATTGGTATTTTAAAAGGTATTCTAAACCCTAAAAAAATAGGAATAACTTAACTGCGAAAAAAAGCGCCTCAAGGCAGCGCCTAGGCAAGCCTTGAGCGCCTCGGGCGCCTTGGCTCGCCTTACAGAAATCGCCTAGCCTTAGCCCAACTAGGCGCTTAGGTGTCGCCTTTTTTAAACACTGTTCACAGCTAGGGAAAGTTACCACTGAGAGAAGAATAACCCCGGCTTTCAATTTAAGAGTAGGCATATCTAAGTCACCTTAAATATAGTTGTGTGAATTTTCCATATAAATCCGAACTTGCCAACAATAATTTAATATGTGACAATCTAGAATATCTCTGAGATACTGTAGAAGAGTTATTGACGGAACAATACTTTCACCATCGCAACTATAAGTAGATTCAGATGAGGACGGTAATAAATCAGGAGAAATTAGTGTGAGTCTGGTTATACTTCTTGATAATGGAATCCATGATTAATAGGGACCACAAAAATGAAGTATAGAAGTCAAATGAGATGTGATTGAGTACATAAGAGGGAACATTCATGAGAATATACTAAATTCTTGCCAACCTAACAGATGGGGTCAATCATTCAGGAGTTTCAGTCAATGCAGTCAGTTCACTCACACTGACATGAATTGCCATGTGAAACCCCAAAAAGCTTTGCCAATTTCCACACATCCTTAATTTATGATCTAATTACAAAACATCTAAATATAAATTACCCCATATAAAAATACATAGCAAATAATAACAAAAAAGGCTCAAATTGCTTCCAAGTCAGTTTTCAAACATCTAACCACCAAATGAATCATAGAAAGCAAGTCACAGGAACCTTTTTCTTTTTTTCTTTTTTTTTTGGGTAAAGAAGTCACAGGGACTTGATTGCAAAAATTCAGAAAAAATATGTAAGAAAAGCATTCCCTCATGTTTCCAGATATCTTTTCTAGAATACACACAATTACATAGTAGAAATCATACAATCAATCACATGAAAAGAAAACTGATATAAATTAAAATCTTGTAACCTGGCTAAAGCAGGTCGTTTTCTCTCTGGCTCCTGCTCTTCATCAGCACCACCTTCCAAGCTCCTTTTCCCTCTCCCTTTCATTGAGTTTGTTCTTTCCATATACCTAGTCTGCATTTTCACTTTAGAAAACAAACGATAGATAAATAAATAAATAAATTCTCAAAACCAAAAACAAATAAAGACCAGAATTAGTAAAATAGGTCGAACAGATCTCAGAGTTCGCCCAAATAATAAAAACCCAGATCCCCCGACTACATCGATCAACAACTAAAACCCTTAACCAACAATCAAATATACCAAACAACACGCATATAATCAGAAATTACCTGATAATTGGCTAAAACCAGACCGTGGATTTAGATTGCTTTGAGATGCTATAAGTGGGTTTCGTCTCGGGTGTACTAGTATGTGAGACTATGGATGATGATGGTGACTACAAACAAACACAACGGTGGAAAAGAAATACGATGTGGTAATAAAGAAGAAGTGTTTGGAGATGTTTTACGGTTTTGGGTTTTTTCGGCTTTTTGGTACTCTGAGTAATTAATAGCAGTGATTGTTCCTGCTGCTGTTTTTATATGTAGTGCTATTATCTACTTTTATCTAAATTTCTGGGCATCGATTTTGAGGGGGTTTTGTCAGATTTTTGCGTGGGTGGTTTGATAGAAGGGATGGATAGACAAATATGAAGCGTTGGATCTAGAAGATCTGACGGCCCAAGAGTTAAAGTCAACCACGTCAGCTTTAGTTCCAGACATTGGTCCATTGCGTAATACTATGTCCCACTTAGGATCATTTGCTACGCACTAATAAAAACTGCCAGCTGTAAATCCATCTCCCCATTGGGAAATTTTACTTCTTCACCTATCAATTGGGAAATTTTAACCAATATTCTAATTAGGCATCTCCACTAGAAAAATCCCTCAAAGGTTTTTTTTCACAGTTTTTGGTGTGTATGTCATTTGTCGTGATCAAAAGTAAAAATTTATCATTTTATAAATTTTTCTCCACAATGGCTAAACCTATTCTACAACTTTTTTTAATGAGACTCACCATCCAATTCACATATTATTTATCTTTATTTCACTTCATTTGATATCTTATATAAATATATATTTGTGACAATTATTTTAATTAATATGTTTAATTTATATATTCAAAAATAATAATTTTAATTAATAATTTGATATTTGATAAATATTTAATTAATAATTGTTCTCGAATATAATAATTTCAAAAACATATTACTGAAAATTCATAAATTTAAAAAGATGGGTTACAACATTACTAATTGAAATATTACAAACAACTCATACAAATTAAAACATAAGATAATTAATGCTTCATACACTGATATTTTAATCATTCACCCCCGTTGAGCGCCCAAATGTGCTCAACTTCATCAACTCGAAGTTAGTGATGTACTTCACTATCATGTAGTTCGTAATGGTCGCGGAGGTAGTTCCTGAATTCTCGTGTAGGGCATTGAATTATTTGTGGTGAAGGATCCGTTAGTTGATCGTCCGACCAATCGTCTACTATTTCTCCCTCGTCCTCAATAATCATGTTATGCAAAATAATGCATGTACACATGATATCACTCAACTTATTCATGTACCAAGATCGTGCAGGGCCTCTGACTATTGCCCAACGAGATTGAAGAACCCCAAATGCTCGTTCTACATCCTTTCTTGTGGACTCTTTTTTTCCTTGAATTTTTTTCTCTTAGGATCCTCGGGGCACTGAAAACTCTTAACAAAAGTAGACTATTCTGGGTAAATTCCATCTATTAGATAGTATCCTTTTGTATAACGTGAGCCGTTCACCACAAAATTAACCTCCGGTGCATCTCCATCTATGACATTGTTAAATAAAGGTGATTTATGAAGTACATTGATGTCATTCTTGGAACCTGTTGTAAGTCCAAGCGGCTACGATAATCTAGAGGGGGGGTGAATAGATTATCTCCATCTTTTCAATTTCGCCCTCTTTTTCGATACAAATGTGCCAAGATAATAACAAAGGTGCGGAATGTAAATAGCACACGCGTCGATTTATAGAGCTTCACCCCACCTAGGGACTACGTGCTCTACCACCCCAAATAAAGGGATGGGTTTCGAAAAAAAAAAAAGATTTTATTAATAATTACCAAAATTATTACAACAAAATCTTACACCAACACCTTCAAGAGCACCACACTCTTCTTCAACACCACCTTTGAGATTACCACAATCTAAGCGGCACCTTGTGAAGATTAAACAATCTTCACCCTCAAAAAGCACCACACTCTTCAACACCTCAACAAGAAGATTACCACAATCTTCTCACACCTAACACCTAGTTCACCCCAGTGTGTTCTTGGTGAAAGAACACTCACAAGGATATCTTGTGTTTGAATGGAACGACCACAAATTCAAGATTACAACTCGATAATGAATAATACATTCAGTGCAAGTGTAATCAAAAATAATCATTAGACCTCAAGAATGTGAAAGTGAATAACTAGGCAAATTACAACAAGAAATAAGACAATGTAAGAACAAGTGTATTCTTGAGTGTATCTTGTTGTGTTGTAGTTTTTTTTCTCTTATTGTGTTGCTTCAATTCTTTCTCTATTTATAGAAGATGTCTTGTACATGATAGGCTCCTCTTGGGGACATGAATTTGTAAAAAATTGCAAGACAATTGAAGAAAAAGTTGGTTAGAAATCAATCCCACAAATTAAGGAAAAGATGTAACGATGCACAACGGTTACATTTTTTTCTTTGTCAAACTTAATGGCGATCGGTCACACATAAATAGATGTTAGAAAAAGAGAATACACATTTCAAATTGAAATACCGGTACAAAACGAAAACCTCGACCGGTCGACCTATGCCTCAATGGTATTTAATGGGTTTTGAAGAAGAAAACGTTAGTTTCAATTTTTGCTTGTACACGGTCTCCATTAGGAGGCGGCCGAGGTGCTTTTATTGATGTAGATTGATGATTTGATTTGCTGTTTTTGGTGAATTTTCGACCATTTTTCATGTCAAAACATGAAGTTTTTGTTTTTCTCAACTTTCAAGCTAAACGGGTTGCGTCCTATACTACGGCCGGTTGACCTCAAAACAAAAGTGTTATCCAATTTTATATCGAAAATAAACTTCAAGAAATACTCCAAAAATAGTGAAAATATTTTAGACCGATCGGGAGTATTAGGACACCATTTAGAAACATTGTTTTGGTGTAAAAATACATTAACAAAAAAATCATTAAAAGTGTTGTCCAATTTTGTCGAAAATAAAACTTGAAGAAATACTCGGAAAATATTAAAACCATTTCCCATTTTAAATCATTTAGGAGTATTTGGACAACCTTTAAAACCATTGTTTTGGTGTAAAATCAAAATCATCAAAATCATGATAAAACCATTTATCAAACACTTGCGACCAACAAAAAAGGCATGCCATATCCACAAATTATTGATGCGATTACTTCAAGCACAATTGTTGGGACTCCATGGTCGCCGAGTTTGCCCTTTCCAACCCATGGGACAATTTCTCCATTCCCAATGCATATAATCTAGGCTACCCAGATATTGGGAATATGTCTCTGCTCATGCATTTAAAGTAAATTTTGGGTATCAACAACATTGGGTCTTCTTAAATAGTAATCGCCAAATACTTCAATCACACATTGGCAGAAGTTGGACAAGCATTCGATGGCAGTTGTTTCAGCAACCCCTAGGTACTCATCTTAATGGTCGGCAAGTGCTCCATATGCCAACTAACGGATAGCAACCATGCATTTTCTGAAGGGGTGAGAAGCTTTTTTCCCCTGCTGCATTGACCCTCAATTGAAAATATGGTGAATGATTTTGCAAAACTTTGACTATGCGAAGGAACAATTTTGCGATTCAAAATCGTATGTTTTTAAATACACCATCATGCCATGTTGGGTAATGTGAAAAATAATCATTGACAAGCTTTAATGTGTGCGTCTTCACGATCTCGGTTTACATACATTTGAAGTTTATTTTGTGTTGAAAGTACTTTGAGCCGCATGGTGAAATCTCGCTTTTTCTTCTCAAGGAGCTCAAGAATCTTTCGATCAACATCGTCTCGATCATTCTGCCTTGCTAGATATTTCCACATTTCGCGAATAGTGGCTTTCTTAGAAATATTAGGATCTTGAGACATTTTTGGTTAGATGAGGAAGATATTATTGTGGTTGAGAAGATAATGTTGGTAGTGTGAATGATTGTAACACTACTAGTGTATATATAGACTAGTTTATAACGGCTAAATTGTAACGGCTAGTTCATAACAACTAGTTTATAATGGCTAGTTTCGAACATCAATATCATTAATAATTAAAATCTTTTTTTAATTTTTTCTAAAATTATGTTATGGAATTGTTGTTGTTGTGGGGTCATCTGACTAGTATCCGTCATGTAGATTTCATATTCCAATAAATAAAGCTCGACGTTAGTTTGTGCTATCTTTTACTTTTGTATTTCTTTCAGCATCGCCAATTCAACATCCAAACCTTTGTGTGAGTCGTCGACTTGTTGTTCAACTTTATTTTTTGCCTTCCTTTTTGCTGCTTTTTGCCCTATTGGACGACTTTGCATTTCATTAAGAATAACATCATCACTCATATCCAGATTGGAAGAGGAAGCATATGCCTTTGATTCAGATACTTTTGTCTTCTTGCCCCCTCGTGTGCTTTCTTCTGTCATGGCCCATTTAGGACAGTCCTTGAGAATCCTCCACACATGGTCATACCTGAAAGATTTGCCATGTAATTTCCTCCACTGTTGATTTACTTCTGTTGTTACTTTGATCGTCACTCCATCCGCTCGCTCTTTTCTTTGCTCTTTATTGTATGTTGAAGCATACTCATTCACTTCTTGTTGCATCTGAAACCAATGTGTTTTCAGGTTCACTAATGATCTCACAATTATTTCTTTTTTCTTATTCTCATTGAAGTACTCTTCGATATGTTTCCAAAATTCTTTATGTTTTTTAGCATTATCAATTCTTGAGTCACAACTAATAGTCACCCATGCACTAGTAAGAAGCTTCTCTTCGTCCTCCGACCAAAATGTATGGGTAGTTACCCGTTTGGTGTCATTCATACCTATTTCGTTTCCTGGCTCCGTATCAGTATTGAGGTGGATGTTTTCAAGCCCCTCTTGTGTAGAACGTGATGGAAATTGTGACTCTTGAACAGAAGGTGGTGTTGAGGGCTCTCTTTCAGTACTAGATGTATCAAAACTAGCCCTTCTAGTCTCGTTTAAAGACACAAATTGTGCATGTTGAGGAAGAAATGCATTAGAAGATGGTATCATTCCAAATTGGCTTTCCATGGCAGACCAATAATCAAATTGAGGCATGTAAAATGGAGTTGGACAAGCATTACTCGGTTGATTTGGAAAACTTTGAGGGCTTTCAAAATTTGGAAAATTTGGATGAAATTGTGGAAAACTTTGGGAGTTTTATGTGGTAGGAGAAAATTGAGAAGATTGGAGATTAGGAGTAGTATTAGGATTTTGGGAGATATCATTTTGATCATTTAAAGAATTCAAGAATTTCCTAAAGTATTCCCTTGAATTTTCATTCATTTTGGTAGAAATTATTATGGAATGTGTGAAAAATTTAAATGGATTTGAGATGTTATAAGTGAAATTTAAAAAAATATATTAAGAAAGTCGTTAGCATTCAACGACTATAAAGTAAACAACTAGTTTCAATGGTTGCAATTCCACCAATTTCAATTACTTTTGTTTTATAACATGTAAACTGAACAATTCCCATTTTATTCCAAAAAAAACATGTTAACTGAACACGAAATTGAATAAATAAACGGTTAGTTTTCAAAAGAAATTTAAAAGAAGTTTTTTTTAATATGTTTTTAAATGAGAAACATAGAATAATAAAAAATAATCAATTCAGGACACTAAAGTAATCAATTCAGTACACTATCTCTCTTCACATGATGGTAAATGACCCACATGTTTTTTACCTTTCTGCAGCTTTTTGCACTCCAAAAATCGGATCATCCCTACAATCAGTGTCTTTCCTATAAACCCCAAATAATCTTACACAATGGTGAGGTTTTTGGATGACACGGTTTTTCACCAAAAATCCCTCCAAAAACCCTACCATTGGAGTTGCCCTTAGAGAAATGAAAACCAGTCCGACATGGTGAAAAGGCAGGATTAAGCTACAATTTCACAAGTCCAAAAGAGATTGAGCCTATTTGTCCCGACTCTCATTTGTCTGACTTGGTCGGCTCAATTGGCTCAATGCATTTTACATTATTTTCAGAGCATGGGACAGGCTGGATTTCCAAAATAACAGTCCGATGAAATTTTGGGTCCATCACAACCCATTTGAAAGCTTTAATTCGAACATGTATAACGTGTTTTTTGTTATTTAGATAAAGCAAAAACTCATATAGGACCGTCTTACGGTTCTCATTCCATAAGACGGATCCAACCCAATGCCCAAGATGGATCCACCTCAATATCGGTGGTATTTTTGTAATTATTTGGGGCGGTGGTATTTTTGCAATATAAGGAGGTGAAACAGCAACATTAGGGCACAATGGCATTTAATATTAGGGCGGCGGAATAGTATCTCTATGACTATGGGGCGGTGGTAAAAGTATCACTTTTTATTATAAAAGTATCACTTTTACTCTGAAAAGTATTCATTTACATGCAAAGTTATATACACTCTCAAGAGTATCGCGTTTTATTAATAAAAATATCACTTTTACTCAAAAAGTATATGTTTTTAAATTAACAAAATTGCATTGGTAAGTCCCCAACATAGTATCACTTTAGACACAAAAAGTATTGTTTTTTATTTCAAAAGTATCAATTGTTCAAAAAATATACATTTTTAAAGTAATAAAATTGATTATTTATTTGAAAATGTACATACTTTATTTAAATCATTTTTTATTAGAAAATATCACTTTTACTTGAAAAGTATATGTTTTCAAAATAACAAAACTAGTTTAATATTAGTTTCCCTGAAAAGTATTTGTTTTTCTCTGAAAAATACTTGGATTTTCCTGAAACGTATTATTATGAGTATTTTTCAAGTTCTGCAATGTTTTTCTTCTTCATGTTTATTCAATCAAAAACCGAGTCATGGTCACCATTCCGTTGGCAATCTCCCTAAAACACCACAATTAAATTTATTTCAATCAACCATGAAAAATCACTATATTTGTACTCCAATCCAAACATCAACAATTGTGAGATTTTGTCACCAAAAAGCCCTAGTCATTGTTCTCCACCGCAAGCCGCTGCTCGCCCTCTCCTCTGTCCATGGATGTCCATATTTTTGTGAGTGCTAGTGTGTGTGTGTGTGGAATAGTGCTTTGTGCGTAGAGAGAGAGAGAGAGAGAGAGAGAGAGAGAGAGAGAGAGAGAGAGAGAGAGAGAGAGAGAGAGAGAGAGAGACGATGGAGCAGAAAATGGAGAGATGGGAGACGTGAATGGCGTGAAAAAGGGAGAGATATTTTTGGGATTTTTTTAATACCAAATGTGGAGTATTGAGTATTGGATCCAGATCTTATGCTCCATTTTACGGATTAGGATCTGTAAGACAGTCTTACAAGAGATCTACTCTATAAATAATTAGATTTGGTACAATATTTGTCAATATTAAATAATTAAAATTGATGTTAGAAAGTAGAGAAAAAGATATTGGAACTATTCGGATAATGTCGTATAAAAACAATTATGGACACTTTGGACTCGTATGATCAACATGTTTTGATAAAAAATAATTATATTTTCAATATTTCCATTGGATTTTTTTATGTATATTATTTTTTATGTAAATATTAATAATATGTTTAGTTAGAATAAAAATATTGGGAATATATATAAGTTTAAAAATGAGATGATGTTTGGTAGAGTATTTTTAATAATGAATTTTTGCACGAAAGCACGTGATAGAAGTAAAAATATATTAGAAGTGTTACTAAAAGTTTATGGATTTTAGAAATAAGTAATTAGATTGAATATAGATTTAAATATATGTCATTTTCAGTGAATATATATCAAACAACTATATTTTTTTTATAAATAGCATCAAACTGAAAATAGGGTTTTAGAAATATGAACATACAAGTATATTGCCTCGGAAGTCCCAGATTTTGCCCATAGCCACATCATGATACTCACCGCCGATGGAATATTCCACCAAAATTCGGCCGTGTTCCTTTCATATTAAAGTTATTGTATTTTGTCATATAAACTTTGTGTTATTGTAAATTTGTCATCTCAATTTTAAAAAATATACAAACAATGTTTTAATACCTTTTTCAAATTTTTGACCATAAAATTCATTTCATTATTATCAGTGAAATTGTTTTATAATTTTTTCCTTTTTAATTTTCTTGTAGAATTATAATGTACATACTTAATTTAATTTATTAGTTTTTAAACTAAAACATATGAAATTGATATAAATCTACTATCAAATTATTAAACTAAATTAATGAAACACAACATTGAAAAATAAGAAGAAAAAAATAGAAACAACTATTTATCAATTTTGAGGCTAATAAATAATAAATGTACAAGAATACTAGTTCTAAGATACCAGAAAGGAATTACAAAAAAAAAACTCAGATAAAATATAGAAATAATCAAATTCAATAAAAATTGTAATATTTCTGTCTTTTTAGAATTCTACTTGAATTTGAACAATGATTTTTATAATATGCATTGTGTTATGGTCAAATTGACACCGGTGTACATTTATAATTCTTTTCACCTCAAAATTGATAAAAAGAAGGTGTTTTTAATGTAAAAATTATTAAATCAAATTAATGAAAAAAATTACACAAGAAAGTTATTATATATATACATATAACAATCTCATTGATATTATTATTTACTTATTCAATTTGGTTTTTTATGGATAAGTAATTGAAAATGAGCTTAAATAAATGTATATAAATATAAATTTTTTATTTTGTTTTAAACTGAGGTGGAAAAGTATAAATCGCTCAAAATTCAGATAACGAAATTACAATCGTGCAAAGTTTGGATGTCAAAGTGCAATAAATTTAGTATATTTTGAGTCGAGATATTTTTTCCCCTCACGTATCAGGCACATAATCAGATCTTTTGGAATATTCCAGTGGTGGTGAGTCTCAGGTGACTATTGGCAAAATCCATGGAGTTTATGAGGTAAAGTGTTCCAACAAAAACATATTACGTGACATTAATATCCAAAGTCCGTGCATAGTTCGGAGAGAAAAATGTTATTTTCTGCTTCTTATGAAGAGCCAAACCCATCGACTATCTGAAGCTTTTTATTCGCATCTAGCATCTCGATCGCCGAAGGTATAAGACAGGTTTACGAATGTTGAATTTCTGGGTGAGTTCTTTATGATTATCGTTATCATTTTAAATCTATGTTCACTTCCACCCAAATCAAATAATTAGTTTGAAAATTTTCAGAAAGCCGATTTATCACAAAATATGTATGAAATTATTGACCCTAATCTATGCATGAAGATGCATCTATATTGGTTATTATTTCTGTATTAATGTGCGTATTTGTTTTTACTAGATTATGGTTTAGTTACTGAAGTCAATTTTGAGTCATGAGGGTTTATAATTGAATCAGTATTAAATAACAACTTTTTATTCTTAATTAATCTAACTTTATAAACATTTTATTCGGCAAAATTTACGCTAATTTTAGCTTATGATAATATACATTAATGTAATAACTCTATTATACTGAATTTTGTATAAGTAGTATGTGAATCTTTCTGTTTTTATCAGATTTAATGTTGCAACTGAAATATTTGATGTACCAACTTATGATATAGGTTTACAGCGAGCATGAGCATCTGCAATAGCAATTCCATATTGTCACGCCCCAAAATAGAAGTCGTGACACGAAATTATTAAGCTTATACTGGTTTACCAAGCCGACCTAATAATCCTTCCTTTTAAATCAACAGTAACGAGGAAATCCCAATTAGGCATAATTAAGGGACAACTAAGTCAGAGTATGGTTGCAGCGGAATCTAAACGAAAATACCACACAACATCATAATTGATGTGTGTAAAATATACGTGCATTTTGGGGCTTAAAATATATATATATATATATATATATATATATATTTGATGCATTTGCACGCATATTTAGTATGTTTTTACTTGGTTTCCTTAAAAGAGCATGATATTGCGTATTCTTGTAATTTTTTTAGGAAACGGAGCTTAAAATGAAGAAATATTAGTTGGATGCTGGCTAAGATTGACGCTAGCGAAGAGAAGATAAAAACGACGAAGGAAATGAATAAAAACACTTCACACGGCCGGACCGTGTGGTGTCACATGGCCGTGTGAACTCACACAACCGTGTGAAGAGGGGTTGAGGAACAAACCACACGGCCGTGTGGTGCCACACTGCCAGGCCGTGTGGGACTCTGCCACGACGCATTTTTCAGAGTTCTTATCCCGTTCCAACTCTACAAGTGATCTCTCCAAGCATCTATAAAAGGGACTCAAGGCTTGCAAGAAAATACATCACTTCATACATCATACAACACATCAAATTACGTAGGAACATAAGATTCGAAGTCTTCTAAGAGAGGGAGGCTAGGTCGCGAAGAACACCACAAGGCCTTTCGCATCTATGGGAGCACAAGAGCTTCAGAAGGCTTAGGAGGGGAATCTATCTTGACAAGAAGGGGTTTTCTTTCTATGTCTAGATCTCTTATCTGTGCTTAAACGATGTCATAATATTTATTTCGAATTTGTCTATGAATTTGTTATCAATGTTTGGCTAATCTTTCGGATCTTAGGGGCATAATCAAAACAGTGGATTCATGTTAAATCTTGATTAATTGCTTTTTTAATTGATTCATGTGTTCTGTTTTATGAATTCGAGTGCTTATTTATAATTGTCAATTATCTGATCAATAATTTGTATATCATACTTGTTAGTCCATAATCTGGGAGGTGAGTTCTAACGAGACGAAAATCGAATTCAGACATAAACAGGGTAATGTATCAGGAGACTACTTCTGTTTGTGGGGAGTATTTCAATTCAAAGATCTTTTGGGAGTTAATAATAGTTATGATGGATCAGGAGACCTCAATTATTATTAATCTACTGTTTATGCGCCACTTGGGAGGGGGAATAAACTATTTTAGGAATTGAACCCATCGAATTGCATGAATCGGTTATTAAAACTTTAATTGGATTTAATATTGAAGAAACATGTTGAGATTATGTGCCTAAGGTTGCTCCTGTAGTTGTTGAAAATACTTGTGGGGTTTGCAAATTTATTTATTTTTCTGTTATTATCGATTTTTACTAAACTTGTGATATTTGGTCGCTTCAATAAAATTGGAATACGATGTTACTATAGCCTAAGTGTTTAGTAGTCAATCCCTGAGGAATATGACCTTGCTTGTCATTATCCTATAAACTACTCTGTACAATTACAGCATAAAGATCCAAATATTTTTTGCGAACAAGTTTTTGGCGCCGTTGCCGGGGAATGATTAGATTCTACTTAGATATAGTAATAAGTAGTTCAATCTTAATTGAAGCAAAATTTCTTTAAAATTTTCAAAATTTCGAAATTATTTTTTTTTTATTTTTTTTATTTGTTCGGTTCTAACATTGTTTTTGTTAAGTGCAGATAGTGCATGATCACGCGTTCCAGATCAACCCAACCAATACCCATTGATTTGAAAATCGAAAAGACAGCGAAGCAAATAAGAAAAAGAGCAAAAGCAATGGCGGATGGGACAAATCCGAACGCAGTGGAGAGCAGAAACAATGAGGAGCATCCACCAGGGGCAGGCGTCCAAGATCGAATTGTGGAAAGGCCCGCGAGAAGGGCAGTCAGGGACTATTTCCAGCCGGAAGTAAGTCAAACTTATGGGGGTATGGCCCGTCTGTCGATCAATGCAAACAATTTTGAACTAAAAACAGCATTGATCCAGATGGTGTCACAAAATTAGTTTGGGAGCAGAGCCGTTGAGGATCCAAACGCGCATCTGGCGCACTTCCTAGAAATCTGTGACACCGTTAAAATGAATGGTATTTCTGAGGATATCATTCGATGATGCCTTTTTGCATTCTCTCTACGCGATAAGGCTAAGGGATGGTTATGCTCTCTAACACCACCAGCAGCAAATTGGGTAGAACTAAGTCAACGGTTTCTAGCCAAATACTTTCCCCCCAGTAAAACGCTGCAACTGAAATCTGAGATCGCCCAGTTCAGGCAATTAGATGCTGAGCCACTATATGAAGCATGGGATAAATTCAGGGAATTGCTAAGGAAGTGCCCTTAACACGGATATCCCGACTACCAACATGTCCAGTACTTCTATAATGGTTTGAGTGGTAACACAAGAACAATTATAGATGCTGCATCTCGCGGTGCACTACTAGGGAAATATCCTGAGAAGGCACTAGACTTGTTAGAGGAGATGGCGAATAACAGTTACCAATGGCCATCCAAGAGGTCTACTGTCCGAAGAGTGGCAGAAGTTCAGGATGAGAAGGTCGCCATGCTCACAAAATAGGTATCCGTGCTAAATATGAAACTGGACGCAATACAGCAAGTGGCTCCAAGAGATCCTGTTGTTGTTGAAGAAGAAGCAAACTCTGTGGGCCAACAAAGGAACTTCAACAACAATTATAGAAATAATCAGATACCCAACTACCATCATCCATGGTTGCGAAACCATGAGACTTTTCTTATGCTAACAATAAAAATATTTTGCAACCACCTCCAGGACACAGTGTGGGTAATCAAGGCAGAGCAGAGTCAAGTGAAAAGAAAGCATTTGTTGAAGAGATGCTATCCTCGTTTATCGGAGAAACAAGGGCGAGACTTAACAAAGATGAAGCAAAGATAGACAACATAAAAGAATAGGTCACTCAGCTGAACACAAACATAAACGCAAGATTGAAATCTCTGGAAACACAAGTAGCCCAGATCGCAACTGATGTGTGAGGCCAACATAAAAAAGGCAAATTCCCAAGTGATACCGAGCTGAATCCACGAGAACAATGCAATGCCATTTGTCTGATGGATGACATTGAGGGTTCACAGAGGCCAACATCAAAAAGGCAAATTCCCAAGCGATACCGAAAGTTTGAATCCACAAGAACAATGCAATGCCATTCGTCTGATGGATGACATTGAGGGTTCAGAGATTTCAAATGACACGGTTCAGCGAAAGTGATTAGAAATCTGAAGTCTGGCTGAAGACATAAAACTTAGCGCTTTATGGGAGGCAACCCAATTTATTTCCTATTTCCGTACATTTTTATTTTATTTTATTTTTCTCGCCTTCAATTTTAATTTCAATTTTAATTTTTACTTTTCTTTTATTTTCTATTAACTTAATTTTAGTTTTGGTTAGTTTTCTTGAGTTCTTATTTAGGAAGCGTCACGGCAAACTCCCGGTTATCGAAAACAAATCACACACGGGCGTGTGAGACCACACGACCAGGCCGTGCGGGGGATGCATTGCACCATGCACCACACGGCCAGTTCGTGTGGACTAGGGCCACAAACAGGCCCAGCGGACCGCAGCACCCAGGGCCACATGGCCAGCCCGTGTGGCCAGCACCAAAAAACAGGCAGACCAGCAAACAACCACTATTTTACCCCAAAATCTCACTTTTTCTCCCACCTTTTCCTACCCAAACCCTAATACACTAAAATTCTCTCCCTAAATTCCCAAACTCTTCTCCAAATCTCTCCAAATTCACCATAAATCTCAACCCAAAAACACAAATCCTTCATCCTCTCAAGAAACCCACCACCAAAAGACTCCAAATTTCCAACTTCTCCAAGTTCTACACTAAATTTGGGGGTACTCCAAAATTTCAGATTTTTCTCTTCAATCTTGAAAATTATGGCTTCTAGAGATGTGAGGGGAACAAGGAGAAATACAAGAAGAAGAAGGGAGCCGACTCTGAAGCCCGAACCCGAACCTCAACCAATGTTCGACCCCGAGGATCCCGAAGCCTCAAATGTAATCTTGGAAAATGAAACACACCGGGCTAGATGGGCGATACTATACTTTCGTCCATGGTTTAATACAAGGTATCCCGATGAACCTATTTTTACTAATTTAGGTTTATTGGAGAATTTTAGAGCTTTGTGTGGTAGAATTGATTGGCATGAATTTTTAAATGGGCATTGAGCCACTTATTCAGTTATCACACTTGAATTTTTGAGTAGCTTTGAATTGGTGGTTCGAAAAAAAAACTTGGTGAGAATTAGGTTTCGACTGGGGAATGACCCGAGGGAAATAAATATTGATGAATTAAATGAAATATACCAAACTCTGACTTATGGGGTTGAGGAGCACGAGAAATTTAATAAGGATAGATTTTGGAGAAAGATAACTGGGAAACGAATCTACACACCAGGTACCTCAAAGGCGTCTAGTATTCGAAACCCAGTATTTCGATATGTTCAACGAGTCCTAGCATTGGGGGGATGATTACCCTTATTGGCGAATATTTCAATATTAACTTGGAGGGGTGTGAGGAGGCCGCGGGGCCTAAATTGATTGATATGAATGTTCTAACTGCTATGAAAATGTAAAATTTGATGGGCGTGATTACTGGCTCAATCAAGCAGATAGAACAACAGTTAAGCTTCCTAACCCCGAAGCAACATCCATTAGAAATATGGGTAATTGGTTGCTTAGAGAGGAACAGGGGTCTTTGCTCAAGAAGAGCGTGATGAGCCGGAATCCTCTAGAGAAGAGGGTAACCGTCCACTGACTATGAGTGATAGGCTCGAAAGGGTAGAAGCTGATGTGGGTAGATTGATAGATGACACATATCAGTTGACGGCTACGGCTAATGAGTACCACCAGGAGTACTCACAATGATTCGATGCCATCACCCAGCAACAACAACATATGTACGAGATGATGTCTCGTATGGACCAGTGGCATATCGCATAGGGCCACTATTCTCCACCTCCACCACCACAGTGATCTATATAAGTACCAATTACGCATTCCTCTTTCTTTTGATAATTTCCTCATATGTTCGGGACGAAGCATATTTTAAGTTTGGGGGGAGGGGGGTTATCAAGAATGCGTAATTTAGTACTTTCCTGTATTTTGCATTGCATTTAGGATTGCATGTAGAGCACTTTGCATTATTATTATCGAAAAAAAAACAATTTCGATTTTTTTTTAATTTTTGTTTTATTGTATTAGTACGTTTACCGCTTTAGCACATTTAATTGCTTTTGTGTGTAATTTTAGTTAAGTTTTTAAATGCCCAACTCCCGTATGATTTTACTATGAACATCTTATAGATTGAGATAACATACTTTTGGGGATAATGTGATGAATTGTTGGGAAGATGTTATTCATTTGCTTGGCATTAGTTGAGAAAATTGGGTATTTTAGCATGTTGCGAAAAATTAGCCTGTGAGCTTTTGTGCCTTAAATTGCTTTATATTATGCAGACTTATTTTTCTTGATTGTGTCATTCATGATTGATAGAACTCTAGAACTTGCTCTGGTATCTTCATTGAAGCCATGTGTGTGTGCAATTTTTGAAAATAATTTAAGGCCATCTTTGTTTAGCTTACTTAGCCTAAAACGACTACCTATGAACTCATGATTCCCTAGTTAGCCAATTTTGAGCCAAAACTTTTATTCTGAGCCACATTGATCTTTAAAATTTTAACATATTTTTATCCCTGAAATTTCTTGAGCTTATAAAAAATGAATAAATTTGGGGGAGATGTGGTGAAAATTTATGAAAAAGAGAGAAGTTGGCAAAAGAAAGAGGGATGAGCAGTATCTGGGTAAACGAAAAAATGTATGAAGCTCGAAAAAGAAAGAAATATCTCTGAAAAAGAAGAGAAAATTGAGCAAAGCAAAAGAAAAATTCTGAAAATTGTGAAAAAAACAATGAGACCTTGAGGCTAAAGAAAAAGAAAAGAAGGCAAAAAGGCCTAAAAATGAAAAAAGGAGAAATAAGGGTGGAATTGAGTTGAAAAAGAAAATTAGTATTATGCTGAAATTGGGTTGGTGAATTGCAAGTCTGTATGCTTAAATTCTATTTGCTCAAGTCAAGTCACTTAATCCAAATTTTCCTATCCTTACCAAAGAGTCTACATTACAACCTAATAAAAGTCTTTTTTGATTCTTAAGTTGTGCACACAAAAGTGGTAGAGATGTTAGATGATTTGCAAGCCTATGGTAGTTCTACATTCACTGAATTAAATTTGAGCGTAAACACTACCTATACACTTTGAGAGTCGAGTGATGCACTATCTACTTGTGAGTCGCGATGTCAAGTACCCAAGAGAGTATTAATTATGCCGAGTTTATGAATGACGACTTCTTGATAATGAGTTACATGGTTTCTTTGAGTATGGAGTCAAATGCTATTTAATGTTCATAGTGTTCTTGGGTGTTCGTTTTTACTCCTTATATTTTTTTCTTAATTTGATCGAGGACGAGCAATGCTTGAAGTTTGGGGAATTTTGATGTGTGTAAAATATATGTGCATATTGGGGCTTAAAATGATATATATTTGATGCATTTGCACGCATATTTAGTATGTTTTTACTCGGTTTCCTTAAAAGGGCATGATACTGCGTATTCTTGTAATTTTTATAGGAAACGGAGCTTAAAATGAAGAAATATCAGTTGGAATGCCCGGTTAAGACTGACGAATGCGAAGAGAAGATCAAAACGACAAAGGAAATGGACAAAACACTTCACATGGCCGGACCGTGTGGTGTCACACGGTCGTGTGAAAATGCCGGTGTGAAACCACACAACCGTGTGAAGTGGAGCAAAACAGGGGACTTAACCAGTACCACATGGCCAGGCTATGTCAACTCACACAATCGTGTGAGAAAGGGTATCACATCACACGACCAGGCCGTGTGAACTCACACAACTGTGTGAAGAGGGGCTGAGGAACAAACCACACGACCATGTGGTGCCACACGGCCAGACCGTGTGGGACTCTGCCACGACACATTTTTCAGAGTTTTTTTTCCCATTTCAACTCTACAAGTGATCTCTCCAAGCATCTATAAAAGGGACACAAGGCTTGCATGAAAATACATCACTTCATACAGCATACTACACATCAAATTACACAGGAACACAAGATTTGAAGTCTTCTGAGAGAGGAGGGTTAGGTCGCGAAGACTACCACAAGGCCTTTCGCATACTACGGGAGCACAAGAGCTTAGAAGGCTTAGGAGGGGAATCCATCCTGATAAAAAGGGGTTTTATTTCTATGTCTAGATCTCTTGTATGTGCTTAAACGATGTCATAATGTTGATTTCGAATTTGTCTATAAATTTGTTATCAATGTTTGACTAATCTTTCGGATCTTAGGGGCATAATCAAAACTGTGGATTTATGTTAAATCTTGATTAATTGCTTTCTTAATTGATTCATGTGTTCTATTTTATGAATTCGAGTGCTTATTTATAATTGTCGATTACCTGAATAATTTGCATGTCATACTTGTTAGTCCATAATTCGGGAGGTGAGTTCTAACGAGACGAAATCGAATTCAGACATAAGCAGGGTAATGTATCGGGAGACTACTTCTGTTTGTGGGGAGTATTTCAATTCAAAGATCTTTTCGGAGTTAATAATAGTTGTGATGGATCGGGAGACCTCAATTATTATTAATCTACTGTTATGTACCAACCGGGAGGGGGAGTAAACTATTTTAGGAATTGAACCCATGGAATTGCATGAATCGGTTATTGAAACTTTAATTAGATTTAATATTGAAGATACATGTTGAGATTATGTGCCTAAGGTTGCTCCTGTAGTTGTTGAAAATACTTGTGGGGTTCGCAAATTTATTTATTTTTCTGTTATTTTTTATTTTTACTAAACTTGTGATATTCGGTCGCTTCAATAAAATTGGAATGCGATGTTATTCTAGCCTAAGTGTTTCATAGTCAATCCCTAAGGATACGACCTTGCTTGCCATTATCATATAAACTACACTGTACACTTGCAGTATAGAGATTCAAATATTTTTGGTGAACAATAATCGTACCTCAGGGTCTTACGCCCTCTTATTACATCAAATAAGTTCACAGTCTAAACACATTACATTTTAACATCAAGCGTCTTTTCAAATCCCAATTACAATAATGAAACTAGACTACGTCTTGGAAGTCGTCATCACCAACGTCCTGATACGATTCTTCATCTTCTGGTTGATAAAAGAGGTGGGGTGAGAAAAAAATTCTCAATGGGTGGGTGCTGGTGTACAAGTGTGGCTCACGTTTATACAAGGAAAATGGTTTCATGGAAATTAATGCATGAGAATGCACGTGAATTTAACTCGTTATTTTAGTTAAGATTTTCATTAATCATTAAGTTAGATTGGTTCAGAATTAGTTAAGCATTATTATATATTTTCTTCTTAAATTTACTTCTACTTTCATTTGGATAAGACCGTAGTCAGTATCCCACTTCACTTGGATAGAGTCGTAGCCAGTATCCCACTTTAATTTGGATAGGGCCACAGCTAGTATCCCACTTTACTTGGATAGGGCCGTAGCCAGTATCCCACTTTAATTTGGATAGGGTCATAGCCGGTATGCCACGTTAAATTTTCACTTTACTTTTCACTTTTACTTTCATTTTCAGTTCTACTTAACATTTCACTTAGAATTTCACTTCCAATTTCACTTTAAATTACAGTTTAAATCTCGCTCAACTCTTAACCTCAAAATTTCACTTTAAATTCCACTTTACGTTTCACTTAAGTTTTCAATTCAAAATTTCTCTTTAAATTTCACCTTAAGTTACACTTTAAATTTTCACTTTACATTTCACTTCATTTATACTTTAAAACTTCACTTTAAGATTTCTCTTCCAATTACACTTTTAATTTTTATAAGTTTGCTCGTTCGAGAGAATTGATAAAAATCGATTAGCAAGTCCGGGGTGATCTTGGTCTCACAATGTTCGGCATTTATTTTAAAACTTGCGGTCTAGTTATCGGGTGGATAATCTAGCCGGTTTTGATATTTGGTTTAGTGCATTATGTTCAAGCTCGATATTTTTGTTAGATAAATATGAAAAATATATCTTAAATTTTTATAAATAAGCCGAGTTTGAAATATCAATATCAAAGTCCTTAGTAAGTTTTAAAATAAAAATCTTTTTACTAAGGAGAATATTTTCTTTAGGGTTCTAAAATTCGGTAAGTTTCAATTTCGGACTCAGAAATGGGTAAGGTGAGTTTTAAAATGTTTCTAAATTTTCAGAGGGTTATATTTTTCAGAGACTCGGGATAGATTTATAAAATTTACAGATTTGCCCTCTAGTTTTCCAAAAATTACGCTTTTTGGCTTGATATTTTAAAAATAGGTAACTCTTAAACCGGAAAGGTTTTTGAGGTGATTCCAATTTTAAAATACTTATTAGGATAGTAATAAGTGTGGTAAAAACATTTTTATAAAATTCGCTAGCTAGGTCCCTTGTTTTTGAAAATTATAATTTTGGCCCAAAATTGATTCTTTTAACGTTAAAGGCTCGTTTCAAGTCGAATGGTATGAAATTTGAACTAAAGGTTCAAACTACTATAATAAATAAGTAAGTAAAATTTTGAGGCACCTTGACTGCCCAGTTTTCAAAAATTATAGTTTTGGTCCTTTAAGTTTTATAATTTTACATTTTGGTATCAAACTTATTCCATATTGTGTTTTCTTGCCCGGAAGGGGTCTCAAATCTTTCAAGTCACTTCATATATGTAATTGACAGAGTATGGGTCCAATATTTTGAATATTCAGAGGAGGCCTTCGTAGTTTTTAATATTTGCACTTTTGGCCCCATATTTCACAATAATTACAAAAATGATCCAAGCTTCAAATTTCTTGGTACAAGTTACTAGTCCAGAATTCCAATAATATATAAAAATTCATATTAAATATTTCTAAATCATATTTGAACATGCATAGCATCATAAATCATAAAAACATGTTGATGAGCATTTTATCAATAATTTATTCAAGAAAGAATCATACTCATCTTTTTATTTTCTCAAAATTTCATTAAAAAATGAATCTCATAAATACTTGCTATATTTCTTAAAATACCACATTATCACATGAGCATGCATTTTTATGCACTAGTAGAAAGAATGATGCATTTTTGTAGAAACATTTTTCACCCACCTCGTAGTAGTTTATCGGGTTGTGGTTAAAAGTGAAGACCTTCATAAGAATCCAAGCTCTTGGTCCTAATATTCCAAGTGAAGCCCGTAAATATCACAATAACCATATTTTGGTGTTAAAATTGAAGTCTCAAGTCCAAAGAAAATATATTAAAATAAATTTATTAATTCTTACCTCAATATCCTCAAGTAGTCTCCAAAAATAAATTTATTTCTTCAAGCCTCTAACCTCAAACTTGAGCTCTATAGATCAGTCCCCCAATTCTAAAAATTCAATTCTTGAGTCAAAATTAATTCCTTTAAGTGTCAAAAGGAAAAATAGTAAAATACTAAAAATCACAATTTCTCACCTTAATTTCTTATTTTCTAGAGTGACTTGGGATATCCTCTTCAAGCTTAGAATCAAGTCTTGGTCTTCCCAGGGTTAGGGTATTCCCTATTATGAGTAATTCTTCAAGAAATAATCCGCTAGGAGTACCTCAACAAGAATGATTCATCAAGTTAAAAGATGAATAAATAGGCTTGAAGTTTTAAGAAGAAAAATGGAGTTGGAAAGTAGTAAAAATTTTCTCACATTGTACTTGAAATTTTCGGCCACCTGGAGAAGATGAAAACAAGATTTGTGTGTTTTGTTCTAAGTATGGAAATGAGGGAGTGGTGGGAGAGTTTGAATAATTGTTAAGATGAAAAATAAAATTTTGATTCTCTTATATTACCTATGGCAAAAAATGTTGGGTTCAAGAGTGATTATTTTTTTTGTTTTGTTGTCTAATTATGGGGTTAAAGCTTGTTGGGAGGTGCCAAAAAAAAAATTGAGTTGATTCCTCCCCTACAATGCTATGGCCGAAAGTTGTATGAAGTAGGAGGATTATTTTTTATCTTTGGTAGTTGTTTATTGAAATGGGAATTATTGGGGTTAATGGGTTGTTGTAGGATAAAATAGAATTGATTCCCTCTCCTAAAAAAAAGTACTATGGCGAAAAACATCATGAAGGAGGATTCTATTTATTTTTATTTTTTTGTGTTTTCTTTCCTTTTGTTAAAGGTAGGAATAATAAATGAATAGATGTATAAAATATAGTAGGCATGATATAATAGGTGTGTATTAAATATTAATGTATATAAAAAATATGGAAGTTGTTTGGTGAGGATGTATCATAATATAAGGTGAAGTATTTGTATAAGGATTGAAATATATTTCTACACCAAAATATCCTTCTTGGTTGTCCCCTATAAATATTGTACCATAATTTTTTATATATTTTTGTCCTAAAATTGATGATAATTAGCGTATAATATAAATCCCAAGTTGATGATAAGTCCCACAATCACTTATGAGTCTCATAATCACTTATTTAAAAAATTAAGTTCTTAATTCTATCGGATGTATGGCACTTAGTGAAATAAGTCTCCTATATTTTAAGGGATCCAATATTACTCAAGTCGTAAAATAATCAATCAAACAATTAATACTTAAGGAGGAAATAAGATAGGTCTATTCAAAATATCGAAGGAGAAATCGACGTTGGAAGAAATAATTAATTAAATGAGCGCCACATTTCATATATAATAGGTTTTGTACACTTAGCCAAATAATTCATCATTATATAATATTGTATCTTATGTTGATAAAAAGTCGGGGCCTCACACATATTAACTGGCAGTAATGACACTAGTCGTTACATGAACTTCCCAAGTGATGCACTTGTGCATTACCATTGTGGCTTTCAGTTGAATATCCAGACTGCTTGGACAAAGAACAACTATGGTAGACAATTCATGTCTTGCCCACAAAGAGGGGTAAATATTAGAAAGTTGTTCGTGCATTATGGATGTGTAAAAGCAAGCTCGATTTAATATAAAATTGTCCGAACGTCTTATTGTAAATGTCTGTTATCGCATGCAAATAAGTTTGGTTTCTTTCACTAGTGTGAACCACCATTTTTTGAAAGATTATAGGGCATTATTAATGGCTTAGTTGAAAATCTTGCAACTGCGAGGGCTGAATTGGCATCATCCAAATACGGTAGGAACAACTGATGAGAAATCTCATGGATTACAATATTTACCGATATTTTTGCCCACTTAAAAATAAAATTTATGTATTCTTAGAAGTGGTATGAGGACTTTTGGAAACAATATCGTTTGTTCTTGGATGTGTAGCTTGGAATGACTTTCTGGTTTTTTTATAAAATGTTGTATTATGTGTATTAATTTGGATGCCATGCTAGGACATATTGTTAATTCTCAGCACGTAGGAGTGTAGTAATTATGTATGTTGTGGTATAACAATTTTCGGAACTTTTAGCTTCACGGTTATGATATTTTGTATTGACCTATAAATATTTCGCTAGGTTTAATATTAAATGTTGTATTTGTAACACTTGTTTATGTAATTTTAGATGTGTCCTAAAATCAACACAATCATGAGCGTAGGCTTTGATATATTAAGAAATAGTGTTTTATTTTTAACATGTAGTAGAGGTTTTTTTATATGAAGTAATTGATGAGTTAAATTTTTAGAGTTGATGACCATTAAATTTTTACACCACTCAAATGGTGCAAATAAGGGAGTTGTGTTTGTAGTAGAATCTTATGGTAGGTCAAGTTTTCAGTTTTTTTAGATGAGTTATGCATCATTAAGTCAGTTTATTGAATCATGTTGCAACTTGAATAGCTGCCAAAAGATATGGGAGCATGGGTTTGTCATTCTTTCTGCACTAGCCAAAAGATACAAGTGTATCTTGAGTACAATTTTTTTTTTGTGTCTAGGGAGTAAAATGAACATATTTTGCAACTCTTCCAACAAAAATGTACAGACCCTTTAACGTAACACTTGTGGCTATTGAAGATATGGTCTAATATATTGGCAATATATTTCACCCATGCAATCATTTCATCAACAAAGAGTCACTTCTATCCATTTGAAGACGCCTTTTTGGCTTCAACTTGATACGCATATGACAAAATACCAACATCTATATAAGATAGTGTAAATCACAGTGACTTATGTCATCTCATTACATTGTAGTTGTAGCTCAACTTGTATTTGCCTTGTTACTAATATCCATCTACCTATGGCCCCAAGATTTTTACTTATCCAAGAGGATTACATAAATGATCTTGAATGGATGTCCGTAGCTAATAACCTTTTTATGAGATCTAGCTTGATCAACAATCTGTTGGGAACTTCAAAGCCGAATGTGTAAATGCTCATGCATTGCTCATTCCACAAGACATTGTGAACAAAGAACTTTACAAATTATTCACATACAGTTAAGGCTTCAGGTATTGAAGAAACACTACCAAGTTTTCTACTGGCTCCAAAGAAAGCATGATGTGAGATATGATGAAATCACAAATAGGTTGACTACTCCTAGACATGTGTGGGATGATATTTTGCGGGTTAGTATTTTTGGATTTTTAGTTTCTTAAGTATATATTTCCACTATACTTTGTTAACGTGTTGATTGTTTTGGCATTCCAGAAGAATGAATTTGGACTAGCTTAACATGAATAAGCTTTTTGTTCCTGATCAACCAATGTATCTCCGCTAGACATGGAAATCAGTGAAATATCTTCTGATGGTGAAACAGAAGACATTAGTAACCTTGACGGGTTGCCTAAGCCAACCAATGACGATAGTGTTATCAACATTTCGTTCTCATGGTCTTCAAGGGATCGATCTTCCTGAAATTACTTGGAGCAAATTGGGCCCGTAGCCTTTTCGAGTTTTGGAAGTTATGTTAACCAACCACCGATCAAACAATCGCCAAGTAAGTATCCTGGTCATCATTCTAGTGTGGTCCAACCGTGTGCCTTGTCCTTAATCCCATATGTTCAATCACCAAATAAAAATGTCGATACAAATGTTTCCTCATGCAAGCCTAATCGATGTCCGATGTTTCATGTTGTTCGGGCGATTTTATTTGATTGCCTAAAATAATTTTCGAAAATATAAAGATTGATTTTTGATTTATTTTGCCTTTCTAGACTTATGATATAATTAGGACTTTTAAGATAAGGGAAGAAATCATATTGATATTGTTTGATACATGTTTATATCTTAATTTTGATGATTTTATTTTTACACAAAAACAATGTTTTTAATTGTTGTCCAAATACTCCTAAATGATTTAAAATGGTTTTAATATTTTAGGAGTATTTCTTCAAGCTTTATTTTAAAATTGGACAACACTTTTAATGTTTTGGTGTCAATATGTTTTTACATCCAATCAATGTTTCTAAATGTTGTCCTAATACTTCCGATTGGTCCAAAATGTTTTTACTATTTTTCGGAGTATTTCTTGGTGTTTATTTTCGATAAAATATTGGACAACACTTTGATATTGAGGCCAACCGGTCGCCCTATAGGGCAACCCGTACCTGAAGAGTACGTTGAAACATAAATTGAGCCTGGAATGTATAAGAGCGGTCGATCGGTCGCCTGGGGCATCGGGGCATCGACCCGCCAGTGGCGACCGTGCACTGGGAGCTTGGCATTAAAATAGAACTCCCTGTCTCATTTTTTGGTCATGGTCCACCGGTTGGGGTGGATGTCGACCGGTCGCCCTGTGTTATTTTGCTATGTATTTTTCAAACGTCTATTTCGTGCGCATCGTCGCCTATCTATTTTGACAAATTTCGACCATTTGACAAATGAGACAAACTTTCCTTAAATTGTGGGATTGATTTCTAACAACTATATTCTTGATTTTAATTGTATTTTTCTGTAGATTTTCAATCCCCAAGAGGAGCCTATGCTTGATCAATCATCTCCTATAAATAGAGGAAGTTTTGGAGCAACCAAAAAAACAACAATTGAGATACAACACCACAAGATACACTTCAAGCAAACACTTGTTCTTCATTGTCATTATTCTTGTTGTAATTTTGCCTAGCTTATCACTTTCACATCCTTGAGGTCTAGGCTATTCTTGATTACACTTTGCACTCATATTGTAATATTCATTATTGAGTAGTAATCTTGATTTTTGGTCATCATTCAACACAAGACATCCTTGTGAGTATTCTTGTGGTAAGAATACACTTGGGTGATCTAGGTGATAGGTGTTTGAAGAGTGTGGTAATCTTCAAAGAGTGTGGTAAGAATACACTTGGGTGATCTAATGGAACTTGTAAAATTTGAAGCTGCTATTGGTTTGCCTAAACTGTCTATGAAAAGTTTCACTGTGTGTGAAAGTTGTCAAAGGGGTAAACAAAAAAGAGTGTCGCATCAAATGACATCACATTTCCACACCACTAGATGTCTGGAGTTAGTTCATATGGATCTCATGGGTCCTATTGAGGTTGAGAGTGTGGGTGGTAGGAAGTACTCTTATGTGATTGTCGATGATTTTTCACGTTATACGTGGACTTACTTTCTACGTGAAAAATCTGAAACTTTTGATTTCTTTAGAAGCTGGCATAAAAAGGTTTGTAACTTGTATAATTTAACTGTTGCCAGAATTAGATCGGACCATGGTAAAGAATTTGAGAATTCTTCTTTCTCGACCTTCTGTGATAGAAAGGGGATCTCTCATGAATTTTTCGCACCTAAAACTCCACAACAAAATGGAGTGGCAGAGAGAAAAAATCGTACATTGCAAGAGATAGCCCATGTCATGCTTAGTTCTAAAAAACTCTCGAAAAGGTTTTGGGCTGAAGCTCTTAATATTGGTTGCCATATAGCTAATCGTGTATATTTGAGGCCTGGATGTTCTATTACCCCGTATGAAATACTTATGGGAAAGAAACCTAACCTCAAATATTTTCATGTTTTTGGGTGTGTGTGCTATGTCCTTAATGATCGGGATAATCTTGGTAAATTCGATTCCAAAAGTGACAAGTGTCTTTTTCTAGGCTACACTTTGAATAGTCATGCTTATCGAGCTTATAATCTTTGTACTAAGACAATCATTGAGTCTGTAAATATTGTCTTCGATGATCTCTCAGATATTGCAGGTAAGAGTGAAGAAGATGATGTTGTGGATCTGCTCGAGTTTGTTGAGACTGCCCCAGTGAAGAATGTAGGCATAAATGTGACGGAGAATGCGACTGAAGTCCCATCCACAGCTGTCTTAAATGCAGAACCAAATGTGACGGTATCTGAGCCCAAATCCGTGTCTGCTGCAGCTGAGTCAGATTCTGACTCTAACTTTGAACCTGTTGAAGAAACTAATAATCCAATCGTGGATCATGGCAGTGACATACCTACAAGGATTCAGAAAAATCACCCTACGTCTCAGATCATTGGTAACACTACTGATGGTATTAAGACAAGAGGGAAAGGTAGAGTGAACTATCGTGATATGGTAAGAATAGTTTGCTTGTCTCTTGATTATACCAATGTGAGAACATCTTTGTTTTGTGTCCAATGTTGAACCTAAGAATGTTGTTGAAGCTTTCAAAGATGAATTTTGGATACATGCTATGCAAGAGGAACTAGATCAATTTGTCAAAAATAATGTGTGGTTTTTAGTCCCTAGGCCAGAGGATGTTAATGTCATTGGAACAAAATGAATTTTTAAAAATAAAACAGATGAATCTGGCAAAATTGTTCGCAACAAAGCTCGATTAGTCGCTCATGGGTACATGCAGGTTGAGGGGGTGGATTTCGATGAAACCTTCGCTCCTGTAGCCCGTATTGAGTCCATACGTTTGTTGCTTGCAATTGCATGTTACTTGGGATTAACTCTTCACCAAATGGATGTCAAAAGTTCTTTCTTAAACGGATTTCTAGATGAAGAAGCTTTTGTTGAGCAACCTAAAGGCTTTGAGGACCCTTTTAAGCCTAACCACGTGTATAAGCTTAAAAAGGTTCTCTATGGTCTCAAACAAGCCCCTAGAGCTTGGTACGGTAGGCTAACTGAGTATCTTCTTCAAATTGGTTTTAAACGTGGTGAAGTTGATAAAACCTTGTTCATTCAAATAAAAAAACACGACATCATGATTGCTCAAATCTATGTCGATGACATTGTTTTTGGTTCCTCCTCTGATAAATTGTTAAAGAAATTTATTGCTTGCATGTCCTTCACTTTTGAAATGAGTATGGTAGGTGAGTTAAGTTACTTCCTGGGCTAGCAAATTAAACAATTAAAGGAAGGAATTTTTATCTCACAAAGCAAGTATGCTAAGAATCTTGTGAAAAAGTTTGATCTTGAAAATGCCTCTCACTTGAAGACTCCCATGGGGTCGAGTCAAAAGTTGAGTAAAGAAGATGTGGCTGAGAGTGTTGACCACACCTTGTATAGAAGCATGATAGGAAGTTTGTTGTACTTGACTGCCAGTCGTCCTGATATTATGTTCAGTGTTTGTCTTTGTGCTCGTTATCAATCTGATCCCAAAGTTACTCATTTAAAGGCCTTAAAACGTATTATTCTATATGTAGGGGGCACAACTGATTTGGGAATTTGGTACACTAAAGATACTAACACTAATCTTGTGGGATTTAGTGATTCTGATTGGGCTGGAGATGTTGTTCATCGAAAAAGTACAACTGGTGGATGTTTTTATTTGGGAAATAATTTGGTCTCATGGTATAGCAAAAAGCAAAATTGTGTCTCTTTCGACTGCTGAATCTGAATATGTAGCAGTTGGGAGTTGTTGCACACAACTTTTATGGATGAATCAAATGATTGAAGACTATGGTTTGCAAAGTGAAACACTAATTGTCTATTGTGATAATATGAGTGCGATTGATATTTCCAAAAATCCTGTCCAACACTCTCGTACTAAACACTTAGATATTAGACATCACTTCATTCAAGATTTAGTTGAGAAAAATATAATTCGAACTGAGTATATTGCTACTAAAAATCAGCTTGCTAACATCTTCACCAAGGCTTTGGATTTTGAGAGATTCTCCAATCTTAGTAAGTCTCTCGGTTTGTGAGTTCTCTGAAATGTTACACGAGATGTCACAGTATTGCACATCACATCCGCTGTGACATCCAAACTCTACATCCTTTCACTTCTCCTCTATTTCTTCTTGATTTTTTAGGCATCCCTGCATTGTAAGCTTTCATGCATATCTGTAAAAAGTGGATTGATGGTTCGAACTAGTCACATATATTGTCTCCCTTGGAAAACTGGTGTGAGTCAATCTCTCCAATTCAAACAATGATGATGATATTTTTCCCAGTAGTTGAGTTGTGAATAAAGTCTTGATCATGCTTGGAGGCCTTCTAGGAAAAAGCTACCAACCCATGGTGTGAAGCTATTCCTTGTGACCAATTTCTTCTAGCGTATTGCTGTCTAAAAAGGCATGATCATGTGAAAAAGAGCTACCTTTAGCATTTGAGTGAAAGCTACCTGTTGGTTAACTCCCTCATGAGACTCGAAAAAAGTGAAGAAAACTCGAAAATTTGATAAGCTGGGATTTCGGATTGCGATTCATTGAATCAACTAGTACAGGTGTGACTCCAAATGGGACAACATTTGAACCTACATCCATTGCTGCAGCACTTTCACCTCGTGCGTGTGTTTTGTTTATTTTATTTTTTCGCATTAGACATATTAGGTTTTGCATGTCTGGTGATTTTGGATTCTTTGCTGAGATTTGGTTTCCATATATAATTTGAGGGTGATATTTTTCTCTTCCCAAAATCTTGAAAATCTTGATGGATATATTTTGTGGGTTGAACCGATTTGGAGGATCAGGGTAAATCTTATTTTTGATTTATCACAAGTTGACATAATTTGAACACTTTGTGAACCAAAGTTTGAGATTAATTGGGATCCTGATTCTTTCCTTATTTTTCGATTTTTACCATGAGGAATTCTTTCCTAAACTCTTCCTATTGTATCTCGATTTACGTGCCTGCCTCTGACTCCATTTGAATCACTATTTATTTGCAGGCAATCAAGTGCATATCATCTCACCCTCTCTCACGTCTCTCGAAGTTTTTTTGTGGTTGAATTTTTTTTAGGTTCCAAGGCTTTCTTCCTTACCATGGCAAGGTTTGTTTCCTCCATCAAGAACCTTTTTGGCAGCCCCAGCAAATCATCCTCTTCCTCGCACAATTCCAAAAGCCCAAGTCTGAGAAATCCATGGAAGCAAGTACTATTGCAGATGTTGTCAGAGATGGGACCCCATCTGACACTGCATCTCCGTCTGTCCAAACTCCGACCCCGTATCCAATTGAAGAGGGTTTGATACCACCTGAGACCATCACGACTCCTTCCTCTACTCCTACTGAGGTTGCTGCAAATATTACCACTCCACCATCTGCGCAAAACCCTACACCCGCTTCTATTCAAGATGCCCCTGCACCCTAGGGTGAAGATGTCCCTGCATCTGGGACTACATCTCCCACTGCTCCAACCAAGGAACCAGGTTTGGAATCCTCTCTCCTGCGCACTCATCTCCTCCAAGTTCCACTCCTACTGCCATCATCCCAGTTCCCTTTCAAGACAAGGCCCTTGCCTCTGTTCTTCCCTGTGAGAAAGATAATGAAATTGACGTTGACAATCCTCCGGATTTTGAGGTCATTCGTACAGTTCATGGCCCTTTGGGAAACCCTAATGTGTGTCGCTCAAAAAGGCTTCGTGGTTACTCTCCAGAGCACTTCGAAGATTCCGACTCTACTCCCGGAATTTCTCCAAAGAAGCAAAAGACCACTGTTGAGGGTACATCGAAGACAGGGGGAGATGAATTGCCTATTCCTTTTGTCCCTTTTAGTGATTCCGAGGACAATGTGAACCAGTTTGTTGTTCAGCCCAGAGAATGAGTGCAACCCGAGTCCAAAGATAGTGATGATGATGTGCCTTTGGCGCAAATGGTTGAGAAGGTCAGAAAGGGCAAATGTGTGGCGAAGGATGTGACCACATCTAAGCCAACACCCGTTGTAGCTGAGTCGAGTTCTGAGTTCGATGACTCAAGTGATGAGGATTTCGATGCCTCAAAAGAACCAGATTCTGAGATTGATCTTGATGCCATGGTAGAAGAAGTGGGTGATGAAATGATTGCTGAAGAACTAAAGGAGGATGCTGCTGCAGATGTTGAGGAAGATGTGATGTCATCCGACGACACATCTAACTCTGAGTTTGATATTGAGAAAGCTCACTCTGAGCCATTTTACGCAGTTGTTGCCGCTTCCAGGTTTCATGCTATTCTTTCCCGTTCTTTTATTGATGAGAAAAATCGAGATTATGAGCACTTTGAGAAGTATAGCTTGAATCGATTTTTTGAAGAACGCAATTTGTTAACCATGATTGACACTGCACTGTCTTATATTGATTCTGTGGTATGTGAGTTTTATGCTAATATGTCTACTCGTATTGTTGTTCGTCGATATCATAAGTTTGGGAAAGTGTTTGTTCGCAATAAGATATACGAGTTCAGTCCCTCAGTCATTAATCGGTTCTTTGACATGCCTGATTTTGAGGAATGTGAGGTACACTCCAATTACAATGAAATGGATCGATTTCTGACTAGTGGGCGTATGCAAGATTGGCCAGCTCATCCCCAAAAACTTGTCTCCTCCCGCCTTACGTCCTTCTATGGGGTTTTGCACAAAATATGTTGTGCAAATTGGTCTCATTCGAAGAATAATTCCATAGTTACACGAACACATGCTCGAGTTCTATATCAAATTGGGAAAGGTCTGCTGTTCAATTTTGGGAAACTGGCTTTCGAGGAGGTCACGTTCTTTACTACCAGTGAATCTAAAACTTGGTCCCTGCCATTCCCCAGCTTGATCTATAAAATCCTGGTGTCGCAAGGTTTTGAGCCCAAGAAGGATGATCATTTTACCAACTAGCCTGGGGTCTTTCATGTGTCCAGACCACTGCTCAGCCCTCAAAATCGCACTGTTGATTTGCCTCTCGTTTATCCAGGAGATGCTCGGCCTGCTCCTATGACTCCGACCTCTGCTGCTTCTCCAGATGCTGCTACCCCTGTCCCAGGGTCTGTCCAGGATGTGGTTCCGGGTGTTGGCCACATTCCCGCTCCCATTTTCTCTAACATTCCCTCTGTACCTGTTTCTACTGCTTTCTTACAAGTTCAACTAGCTTTTGCTGAGCAACAGATTGCTCACTTCACTGCTCTCCGGTCTCAATTGCAACATATCCTTGGCTCTATTTTACGGCCAAAAAGGGGAGAGAATACAATTTGGACCAAGCACTACTCAAGGGGAGTTATGCCGATCGAGACACCCAGGATCGATGCTCACATTTCGAACAGCCGCAACCCAAGTTAGTGTTCTTTGCACGCACCACCGACTCGACAAAATGATGGCGATAAAGGCCTTGATTTGATTTTGAAGGACAAATGGACACGAATATGTCTTGATGAACTTTATAATATTTGATCCGGGATATACTAAGACTACTCTTCGCTAGGTTTACTTGTTTTGTTTGTTGATAACTTGATAAACTCTCGTTTGTTAATTTTTTTTGCAGATTATAAATGTGACATGAAATGTGATCGCATATCATTTCAAAGTATTTTTACTCGCATGATATTCAGGGGAGTTGTTACACTTAGGGGGTTTCTTGATTTGTGCTTGATATGTGTTTTTGTCCGAAAGGCAAAAGGGGGGAGATTGTTAGGCGATTTTATTTGATCGCCTAAAATAATTTTCAAAAATATAAAGATTGGTTTTTTGATTTGTTTTGCCTTTCTAGACTTATGATATAATTAAGACTTTTTAGATAAGGGAAGAAATCATATTGATATGGTATTGATATATTAGGATTCTTGGATAGTTATCTTGTTTCCTAACATAAGTGATTTACTTGTCATATATTTGTATATATCTTCTTTCCTTGTGTATTAGGTCTCTTTAAGGGTTTGGACGGCTATATAAAGGGAAGAAGACGTCCATAATGATTACACAAGAAATATACCAGAGTTACAAGAGCCTTGAGAGAATTAAGAGTCATACAAGCACAAGGAGTCTCGCTGCCCTCGATGCGATCTCGAATGTGACTACATCTGAGATCGCATTCAGCCCTGCAGTTGTGTTTGTTAGGTTTTTCATCCATTGTTCTTGTATTGTGATTAACGAAGTCCACACATGTGTATTGTTGGATGAGTTGAATTACATAGATCAAATATACTCTAGATAGGAGTTTTTCGTTGAGTTTCTACTAGTTGGATTTGAGTATTTTTGTATACGGAATCAAACAATTTTTATTAGTGGAAAGTTTTGCCATATTGGCACGTCAACAAGCTTGTTGGCTTGTAGACAATTTTTATTTTGTGTGTCTCTTTATTGTTTTCAAAATTCGCGCATGTGATTGTGAATGTGAGCACATCAGCAATCACATCCTTACTCTGCGAAACTTTTGGTAAATATCCGTGCTATAATTCTTTCACATATGTTGTTTCTCTTTTCCAGTGGGTAGACTTATATAAGAATCATCCTATTTCAAGCTTTAGGGATGTATAAGGGTGGTACGGTTTGGAACCGATGGTTTATGTTACCGTTGCCTCACGGCTTTGGTTCTAAAATTGGAACCGATAGTTCCGGTTCTAGTTTGAAACAGTTCCTCCACGGTTTCGGTTTTAACTGGAACCGCTTGTTTATCTTTTGATAATTTTTGATTTTTTAAAATAGTTTGTCAATTTCAGTTATAAAAAAAAGGAAAAGAAATAAAAAGACTTGGACTTAATATTCAACTAAATTTTGTACTTAATATTAATAATAATATTAAACTGTCTATATATACTATTAGAGTATAGAGGAATCATAGTTCACGTAGTTCACTTACAACATTTGGTTTAATATGTGTCTCATATAGTTACGAATATAAAACATCATAATAGATATTTAACATTTCTTCTAGCATATTTTTACCCAGAAAAAAAATCATTGGTTTTAACCTTCAAACCAACGATTTAAACCACCGGTTCCACCACAATTTCACTGATGGTTTCACGGTTTTTGGGACCAAGGAACCAAAACCGATACTAGGCTACACGGTTCAGGTTTCAGTTTTGGAACCGTTAACCAGTCAACGGTTCTGGTTCTGGTTTGGAACCCGGTTTTGGTTCTATTTAGCCACCTCTAGGGGTGTACCTTCTACGACATATGGTAAAGTTTTAGTTATTCTATTTTATCCTTAAATCTTATATTTCTGGTTTGTAAAATTAACATGTCATGCATGTAGCAACTATGCATTTCATCTGTGCGTGGTCCAATATGATGCGATTGGTCATTGTCTACATTTTAATATTACAACCATCACGTCCAGTTTTTGTGTCAAATATGTTATTACATTTAGTGCTAACTTTACATTTCCTACAAAATTGTTTCTGAATTAACCTTTCATTCATTTTGTATGTATTCATTTCTCCTATTTCATAGTTTCTGGGTGATGGAGTGTATGTACCACTATACAACAATGCATAAAGAATGATTGTCCATATATTATAACTGAAAATTTGGACAAATCATAAAACAATGTACTTTACATGTTCGGCTCATATTCCCTTGCACCACATAACATAACACAATTACTTCTAAATACCAACATACATACAACACTTTTATTCTTAAATACAAATAACCATCCCTAAAATATTAAAACTTACAAGTAAGACATAACAACACATGATTAAATCAGTGTCAACTGTCGAGTGTCCTTCAACATCTTCATTATGAGTGTATTCATCAGACGAGTTACCATCATCCGATGAGTTACCATCAAAAACCAATGGATTATCACAAATGTACCGTGGCAGGCCCTTGAAGTCAATCCTCGTAGCATCCATAATATAGAAAATTTCAATGCAGTCATGGTACATTGGAAACCCATTAGTCCGAATATAACATTGTGTGTTGTTCTCTTGCATATCAAATAATATAATACATTAATTATATATTTATTGAGAACCCTCTGAATATGATTCTAATATGATAGATTGATAGAAAACTTGTTAGTGAACTTGTTGAAGTGAACAATAGGCAGTGTTGTAAAATGCTCATAGTCATGAAAGTGGGTGAGCAACATATGAATCTTTATTTTTACTTTAAGAATCAAGAAATTTTTCTACATATTTTCAGTTAGCATGCGAGCCAAATCAACAAATATAGCATTGAACACATTTGTGTCATGGATGTTGGTCGTAGATCGACATAAAATGGAAAAGAAATTCATAGCAATATTCCTTCTCAATTTCAGTCCAACCCACACCAAGCTGATCTGACCTAGCCAATTCGTTCCTTGTTTTCACCATTTTCCTGAAACAAGTACATTAACCAGGCATTAGATTTACATAGTTATAGAACATTTATAAATATATTCAAAATTGGAGTATGCTTTCAATTTAAGTAAAAGTAATGGGCTAGTATATGTACTGAGTATTTATAAATAGAACATAAAAAGCACATGAATGAAATACTTTTGCCTGGAAGAGAGACAATATGGAGATTTTCAAATGTATGAGTGTTCTTATGAAGAAAAAAATTGAATATACATATGCATTTGTTGCATAGATTTAAATGCAACTCAGTTGATATTTTTGCAGAGTTTTAAGATACTATTCTGTAAAAGTTATTATTGTCATTAAAAGTAGGCCATAAATATTTTTACCTACCATAACTCGTTGCACAAATTTTGGTTCAATAATTGTAGGACATGATAAGCCAACTCAATCACATTTATTACGTTAATGAATGATCTACCTACTAATTTTAATTGCAATTTAACAAACATATAAAAGTTAGAGGAAAATACACTAAACCCCTATACTATTCACGTTTTTATGCTTTACCATATAAACTTTTTTTTATTACACTTTACCATATGAACTATGTAAATTTTTGCACTTTACCCTATATGGATAGTTTTACCCCTAAAATTTTATTTTTCTTAAAGTAATATAAATGGTTACGATCATATCCAACTCATCATGCTTCCGCATAAAAAATTAATAATCTCTTAAATTTATTCATTGTTTGAGTGGAATATAGTTGAATATTCCTGATTATGTATCGCTAATTGACTATAATTATATATATAGTTTTTTAAATTGGTTGGTGACAAATACATAATATAGATCGCTAATGTCTAAAGTTAGCGGCAATTGTTTTTCTTCGCTGCAATTTTTTGCTTTTTCTATCGTGTTGGCATGAACCATTGCGATGCTTATTACGGTGAAGTGTAAGGAGCACTCGTAAAATTGTACATGTGACGAGCAACCTAAAAATTGACTAAAAATACCTAGCTACATACATTTTGTTGAAACAATGTATGAATTTAGGAAAATATTAATTTTATATACGATGAGATGATAGGCCTGATGATCACAATGAATTATTATCACTATTCTAAGAAAAATAAAATTGTAGGGGCAAAATTATCCATATAGGACAAAGTGCAAATATTTACATAGTTCATATGGTAAAGTGTAACAAAAAATAGTTTATATGGTAATGTATAAAAATGCGAATAGTAGACAGGGGATTAGTGTAATATCCTCTAAAAGTTATATATAGTCATGCTAATATACCAATTAATGCATGATTTTTACATTCTATCGGTCCACCAACACAAATACAATGACAATAGGGTATGACAACTCATAACACATCATAAACAACCCAAACATACATAAACAACCCATACATCATTGTTCATCACCACCTTAATTCATACGTACAAAAATAATTATAGGCCCCAAAGTGTTATTTAAGCACGCATCTCAAAATAGCACACAATTCTAAGCCAACAAAGCCAAACTAGTTCATTAGCTTACAAAATACATTACAAAATAGAAACCCAAAATGAGGTCAATTAGCATGACTGGAACTAAGCTGGTGATTGCAATTTTGCCTTAAAGTTTTCCTTTGCGCATCATCCTAACCATTACAGCCTTATGGTCATCGAAAGGCTGGAAAAGAGATCAAGGTCCTTCATGTCGCTACATAATCATTTTGCAATTGTGATTCTATCTTCAACGAGATAGAAATGTATCTCGATCCAATGCATCAAACACATTCTTTCTGGAAGTAGTAGCATCTTGTTCGAAATGTGCATTTTTAAATATCACTTAGTCTAGATTCTATTTTTCCACAGAATGAAGCCACGAGTTCCAAAAAATGGTCTTCCGATGTCATTGCTCATCTTATGTTTCTTGGATGATTTTGGTTTCCCAGTAGCGCCGCTTTCACACTAATCAGCAGATGTTAAATCTATATCATCATTTGAGAGTTCTGTTTTAGGGGTTTGTTCGTGGGAGATTTTCTCCCTATTTGGTGGCCCACCACTCAAGATATCATGAATTACATCAGCAAAAAATTTAACATTTTCTCTAGCAGCCCCATCTTTCCCAAAGATTTCACACCAATATTTGTAATAAGGCCATGATTTATAGCTCATGATTTTTGCATTATTATCCATTTGTATGGCTATTACACATACTTAGTGGGTAAGGTTTGAGCATCATTTGTAAGATGAATGACAATAAAATGACACAAAGCACAATTAAGTAATGGCACTAAATCTTGACATAGTCATTCTAGAAAACATCATTGATCACCATCAAAGTCTTAGAGGTGCCATCCCAACCAAATCCGGACTTGCCCAATATTGAGCTCAGAGACCCATAGTTTTTCTTCCACACGTGTATTTTAGAGTTAATGTGTGGGGATGCTTGATATCGGTTCCTAGAAAGGCATGTATCATCGATTGCTCTAAGATCCATTAATAACCAGCCTTGAACCCGTTGTCATACATCCACCCTCTGAAAACGAGCTCTTTCAACATATGCAACAACATGTATTCTTCTTGTGTTGTCCAAGAATGCCGGCTACCCATGCATTTGCGTGCAGGGATAGACTTTGGTGGACTAGCACCTTAAGACATTCTCCCTGAATTAAATGTGTACAATGCTTTACCAATATTTCATCACCATATATAATGTTATTGTAGGCCAGATCAACAAATTATAAAATATTATTCTATGTGGAACAATATTTTACAACAAAAAGCCACTTTAGATGTTCAAAAGAATTAAATAACATGTGATAAACAAATCAACATAGGTTTGATATATTCATTAAAAGAGAAATCTCATTGTTCACCAACTGAAACTAGGAAAATAAAGCATAGTCTTGCATATAATTGTCCAAATTTAAAAACAAAGATAGCCAACATATATGATTCCAAACAAAAAAAAATTGAAATATTTGTGAATGGCTCCCAAGGATTGCAATGACACAATGAATTAACCCCTACACTCATTATACTTGGCCATTACAAGATTATCCCGCCAATTAATTCAAATCTGAAACGATTCTATGACGTCAATAAATTAGAATCTGCATGTGCATTCGAATGGTCTACAATGTATTAAGGAACCTCATCGTCAAGGGGATCAACAACCATTTTAGTCTGAATAAAATTGTGGAGAAGACAACATGCCATAATGATGCGATTATGTGTCTTTATGGAATAAAATGAATTACTCTTTCAAATACCCCATCTTACTTTCAACAAACCAAATGCCCCCTCAATGATGTTTCGTGTTTTAGAATGTCTTAAGTTGAATAATTCCATATAGTTTTGCATGTGGTGCGCTAGAGATGGTATCCCACTCATCTAAATAGTATCTAATACCTATGTAAGGTGTTAAAAGACCATCTCCATTTGTATACTCACAGTCAGAAAGGTAATATTTATCTGAAATCATAAAGGACAATGTTTGTTAATTTTTTACACTTGTACAGGATAATTTTAATCGTAGGTATTTTGTGTATGGAATAATATGCATAAGTGAATCAACTATTTTTCCATAAGAAAAATTGTTTCACACTAGTGGGGATCTTGAGGCCATTTAGTCTACTAACAACATCGCATAAAACATGACTATCCGCCGCAGAACCCTCACAACCAGTTAATATGGATACAAATTTCATGGTTTGGTCACAAATGTAAGTCCAAGCGGCTACGATAATCTAGAGGGGGTGAATAGATTATCTCCATCTTTTCGTTTTCGCCTCTTTTTCAAACGAAATGCTCAAACACAATAATACGGTGCGGAATGTAAACAACACACGTCGATTTAAAGAGGTTCAACCCACCTAGGGCCTAATCCTCTACCACCCCAAAGATATCAGGGATGGATTTCGAAAAGAAAAAAAGAATTTTATTAATTACCAAAATTAATACAAATTCAACTTACAACACCTTGAAGAGCACCACACTCTTCTTCAACACCACCTTTAGAGATTACCACAATCTCCTTTGAAGATTACCACAATCTTCCTTCAACGGCACCTTGTGAAGATTACCACAATCTTCACCCTTGAAGAGCACCACACTCTTCAACACCTCAACAAGAAGATTACCACAATCTTCTCACACCTAACACCTAGTTCACCCAAGTGTGTTCTTACCACAAGAACACTCACAAGGATATCTTGTGTTTGAATGACGACCACAAATTCAAGATTACAACTCGATAATTGATAATACAATAGAGTGCAAGTGTAATCAAGAATAGCCTAGACCTCAAAGATGTGAAAGTGATAAGCTAGGAAATTTTACAACAAGAATAATGACTATGAAAGACCAAGTGTTTGCTTGAAGTGTATCTTGTTGTGTTGTATCTCAATTGTTGTATTGGTTGCTCCAAAACTTCCTCTATTTATAGGAAATGATTGATCAAGCATAGGCTCCTCTTGGGGATTGAAAATCTCTGAGAAAAATACAATTAAAATCAAGAATATAGCTGTTAGAAATCAATCCCACAATTTAAGGAAAGTTTGTCTGCTGTCAAACGGTCGAAATTTCTTTGTCAAAAACATAGGGCGGCCGGTCCGCACGAAATAGACGTTGAAAAGAATACACAAAATAACACAGGCGGCCGGCCGACGTCTACCTCAACCGGTCGACCATCACCCCAACCGGTCCCCTCAAGGATTTTGCAAGGTTTAAAAGTTACATTTCAAAAACGAAACTTGCAGTGCAGGTCGACCGACTGGCGGCCGGCCGACCGATCGGCCGTCGCGCCTTGAGCGGCCGACGACCGCTTGTTTTTCTTTCCGTCTCATTTTCTGTTTCTAAAAACATCTTGGTATGGGTTGCCCTATGGGGCGGCCGGTCGACCACGAGGCAGTAAATGTTGTCCAATTTTTGTCGAAAATAAAACTTAAGAAATACTCCGAAAATATAGTAAAAACATTTTAAACCGATCGGAAGTATTAGGACAACATTTAGAAACATCGTTTGAGAGTGAAAACCCAATAACGTAAAATCATTAAAAGCGTTGTCCAATTTAGACGAAAATAAACTTTGAGAAAATACTCCGGAAAATATTAAAAACATTTTAAATCATTTAGGAGTATTTGGACAACCTTTAAAAAAACATTGTTTTGGTGATAAAATAAAATCATCAAAATTAAGATAAAAACATGTATCAAACAATCTCCCCCTTTTTGATGATTACAAACCAAAACAATTTTTACACAAACTAAGAGAGCAATTTTAGAAATGATTTTCCGGTAAAAACATTTGACCGTTTGGAAGCAACCAAAATTTCCAAAAATATTAAAGCAACTAAGTAGGGAGTAAATATTTTCAATATTAAGCACAAGCTCCCCCTATCCACAAGCACATCAAGAATAATGTAAGAGCAATAATCCATAAGCTAAAAGCTTTAGCTTTTATAATTTGTTCAAGAGCTTATAAGCTCCCTGTCCACAAAACAACATTAAACAATAATATAAGTCCATCAAGCAACAATTGGACTAAGAATAAATCACAACTTATGGCTTTTATGAGCCATAGCTTATAGCTTTTATTACGAGCTTTTATTAGCTTCTTTGAGCTAACGAGCCATTTTCCTGTTTCTCCCCTTTGGAATCATCAAAAAGAATGTGAGGACAATAAAAACATCATACAAATATATCAAAGTGCGCCAAAGAGACGATTTATCAACCATAGAGCAATTTTAGGCTTAAAAACCAAGGAAAATGGGAGAAATGTATCATGAAGAGTTCATACGCTCGTTTTATTTCCCAAAACGTGATCTCAAAGAGTATAGAAGACTTTTGGAAGCGAGAGAATCATGTAGAAGTTGGAATTTTCATTGAAACATTTCATCAAACACATTGTGGGCGTGAAAAATAAAAAGAGTTGTATATAGCCCTTGTAAATGATCCAAGCCAAAAAATTTTCATCACCAAATCATACCAATTATCATACAAAACAAAGCATAACAACTAAGCTCATCATGATCATAAAATAATTTCATCAAGTAATATACAAGAAAGGCCATAAACTCGAGGTTCAACCCAATTGAGCAAAGTAAGGAAAATTCTTACCATTTGATCGGAAAAGATGAGCAATGATGATGATAAACATGCTATAAGGTCCAAGATATAAATGGGATGCATGAAAATCAATTTTGAGTGACAATAGTGTGCATATGGCAAAGGGGACGAAATGGCCAAAATGAGTGAAAATGACTAATCTTTCAAGACGAAGCGATTTTAAACCAAAAAATGGCTTAGGCGGCCGGTCGTGGTTGAGGGCGACCGTCGGCGTTGAGGCGACCGGTTGCCTCAACCTCTTCAAATTTGTTTTGCAATTTTTTCAAAATCCGAATTTTCAACCAAAAATCCGTTTTTTCGCCCTAAGTTTTAAAAACGTGCAAAATACAAACGTAAATTTTATTCAATATGCATTATGCCTAACCGAGCTCGTATCGACGCAAAAAGTCTCGGAAGTTAGCGGTTTTGTGAAAATATCCGCTAATTGATCTTGAGATGGTACAAAAGATATCTCAATTTTTCGTTTTGAGACACAATCCCTTAGAAAATGATGTCGAATCTCAATATGTTTAGTACGGTTATGATGAACCGGGTTTTGAGCAATATTTATAGCGGATACATTATCACAAAAGATAGGTGCGTTTTCAAAAGAGCATTTGTAATCCGCTAAGGTTTGTTTCATCCAAAGAAGTTGAGTACAACAAAATGCGGCGGAAATATATTCGCTTCGGCCGTTGAAAGAGAAACACGTTTTGCTTCTTTGAAAACCAAGAAACTAGGCAATCGCTAAAAATTGACATGATCCGGAAGTACTTTTCCGATCATCAATATTTCCCGCATAGTCCGAATCACTATAACCTTTAAGAGAAAAATTTTCATTCTTTGGATAAAATAAGCCATATTGAATGGTGCCTTTCAAATATCGAAAAATCCTTTTAACGGCACTCATATGAGATTCTTTGGGATTGCTTTGAAAACGAGCACATAGGCATACGGCATGAAGAATGTCCGGTCTACTAGCGGTTAAATAAAGTAAACTACCAATCATACCTCGATACTTGGATTCATCAACCGACTTGCCTTTTTCATCTTTGTCAATTTTGCGTTGGTTGCCATAGAGTCGAGACGGTTCTTCCTTCTTCAATGCCGAACTTCTTCAAAAGTTCTTTTGTATACTTTGATTGCGAAATATAAATACCTTCTTGGCATTGCTTAATTTGAAGTCCAAGGAAGAAGTTTAGCTCCCCCATCATACTCATCTCGAATTCACCTTGCATTAACTTGGAGAATTTCTTGCACAAAGATTCATTAGTAGCACCAAAGATAATATCATCAACATAAATTTGCACAAGTAAACAATCTTGCCCTTTTTCAAAAACAAAGAGTGTAGTATCAACTTTACCTCTTGTAAAACCATTTTGCAAAAGAAAAGAGCTAAGTCTATCATACCATGCACGGGGTGCTTGTTTTAAACCATACAAAGCCTTTTAAGTTTATAAACATCATTAGGCCTAGAAAAATTTTCAAACCCCGGAGGTTGTTTTACATAGACTTCTTCTTGAATAATACCATTTAAGAAAGCGGATTTAACATCCATTTGGTAAAGTTTGAAATTTTGAAACAAGAATAGGCAAGTAAAATACGAATAGCTTCTAAACGTGCTACGGTGCAAAAGTTTCATCATAGTCAATACCTTCTTCTTGACAATACCCTTGAGCTACTAACCTTGCCTTATTTCGAACAATGTTGCCTTGATCATCAAGTTTGTTAGGAATACCCATTTTGTACCAATAATTGTTTGAGATGGAGGACAAGGTACTAATTCCCATACATCATTTCTTTCAAATTGATTCAACTCCTCTTGCATTTCCAAAAACCAATCTTCATCCTCAATAGCTTCCTTAGCATTTTTAGGCTCTTTTTGAGATATAAGAGCTTTTCGGCAAAATTCCTTCGAGTCATTACTATATCAAGGGGATCACCAATAATAAGATCTTTTGGGTGATCTCCTTAAATTTCAATGCTACGGGAAGATTCAAGTATCACCCCAAAAGTTTTAAAACTTTGCAAAAATATAAGTTTGGACTATATCCAACAAATATGGGTTTTTGGAAACCATATAAATGATAAAATCGAGACTAAACACGTAGTGCCTTTTTAAAAGAAAACATTTGCAAGATCAATTAGGGCACTTAAGGGGTCAAAATGAAATATCTTGAAAGATATGTGCATAATATCGAGTTTAAAAAATACGAGTAGACATACCTCGATGGTTTAAGAGACTAGATGACGTAATAGCCAATGAGTATGAAGTGTGTATCCTACACAATTCTTAGACAACATATGCATAGAAGATTCAAGTGTAGGCAAATAATATGAGATAACAAAAAAGAGCTTATGCTATAAGATTTCATAAGAGATAATAAGCCACATAAGTCTAATGAAAAGCTCAAGAGTTTTTAGAAAGACATGCAAGGTCTCTTTTAAAAATATTGAAGCTCATAAATAAATAAGAGACCTATTAAAAAATAAATACTTGAAAAATCATTTTGCAATTAAGACACAATTAAAAACATGCATATAATTAAAAGAAAAATGCATATACAAATGGGGAGATACGGTTTACCAATTTCACCGTTTCCATGGGTTGTGTCTTTCCCATTGTTGATGATGATATCTTCCCATTTGGAAGTCACTTTGTTGATGATGACTTCTTTGATTACTCCATTTCAAGGTTTGTTACCTTCCCATGGTTGATGGTTTCTTCTTCTTTGAAAATCATCTTGTTGATGATGTCTTTGCCATTTCAAGGATTGTGTTCTTCCTGTTTTTGATTATACGCTCTTCTTGGAAATTTGCTTTGTTGAGAGTAGTTCTTCTTTGATCAAATGAAACGCGTTCATTTGATGTTTTCTTGGTGGCATGAATTTTCTCCGATTTTTGCTTTTAGGGTACCTAATAGCGCATTGTTTTGTGGTACCCTCATGTGTTTGGGTCCTTTAAGATTAGCTTTGAGACTTTTAGGTCTCCAACAATATTTAGAGCTATTTCTAGCCCGACAAGAATTAGCCGTATGACCCTTTTGCCACAATAAAAACAAGTAGTAATTTAGGGGCATAATGACCAATATGCATAGTGACTTGATCCTTTTTCATATGATCAACAACTTTAGGCTTATGATCAAGTCCTTTATCACAATTATGAATATCAACAATATTGGACATTTTATTGGTACTCGAGTTGGATTTTAATAAATCCTTTTTCATGCAATCAATATTCTCAACAAGAGTACTATTTTCTATTTCAAGATTTCTAACCTTATCAAGAGTGGTGGTGTGAGCACATGATAGTGATTCATAGGAAGTAAATAAACTATCCTTATCATTTTTCAAAGTATTGAATCCCTTTTTCAAATTTTTATACTTAACAAGCAAGCTTTGGAATTCATCTTGAAGATCATCAAAATCATTTTGCAAATCACTATAATCATTTTGAATAACAATATCATAAGAAGTAGAGGGCTTAAGACATACCTCATTTTCTTCATTGATGCCCATAAAACAATATTCAACTTCTTCATAATTGGAAGTTGTAGGAGGCTTATTCCTTAGATTTGAGCTTGTATGATCTTGAGAAGTAGATGCTTTTGTTTGACTTCTTTCATTTGCAAATACTCCATAGATGGCTTCTAATTTTTGCCATACTCCATGTGCCGACTTTATTCCTACAATATGTTCATATTCTAAATTAGTAAATGAACAATATAAAATATTTAAAGCCTTACCGTTTAAGGAGATGATTTTCTTTTCTTCATCATTGAGCTTTTTGAAGCCTTTTGAGGTGTATGGTGTATCTTTCGTCGGAATGGATTCTCCATTAATGACGGTGTTCCAAATGTCGAACCCGCAACCTTGTAGATAGCATTCCATTCTTTCTTTCCAAAAATTAAAATTCTTGGAATCAAATAGTGGTGGCTTGGTGGTGGAGGTGCGGATAGATGAGCTTCGTTCGTAGCCGTTGATCGTTTCTCTTCACTCGCGATGTGAAACGAGCTTGCCAAAGAGTTTGGCTCGATACCACTTGTAAGTCAAGCGGCTACGATAATCTAGAGGGGGTGAATAGATTATCTCCATCTTTTCGTTTTCGCCCTCTTTTTCAAACGAAATGCTCAAACACAATAATACGGTGCGGAATGTAAACAACACACGTCGATTTAAAGAGGTTCAACCCACCTAGGGCCTAATCCTCTACCACCCCAGTATATCCGGGATGGATTTCGAAAAGAAAAAGAATTTTATTAATTACCAAAATTAATACAAATTCAACTTACAACACCTTGAAGAGCACCACACTCTTCTTCAACACCACCTTTAGAGATTACCACAATCTCCTTTGAAGATTACCACAATCTTCCTTCAACGGCACCTTGTGAAGATTACCACAATCTTCACCCCTCAAGAGCACCACACTCTTCAACACCTCAACAAGAAGATTACCACAATCTTCTCACACCTAACACCTAGTTCACCCAGTGTGTTCTTACCACAAGAACACTCACAAGGATATCTTGTGTTTGAATGACGACCACAAATTCAAGATTACAACTCGATAATTGATAATACAATAGAGTGCAAGTGTAATCAAGAATAGCCTAGACCTCAAAGATGTGAAAGTGATAAGCTAGGCAATTTTACAACAAGAATAATGACTATGAAAGACCAAGTGTTTGCTTGAAGTGTATCTTGTTGTGTTGTATCTCAATTGTTGTATTGGTTGCTCCAAAACTTCCTCTATTTATAGGAAATGATTGATCAAGCATAGGCTCCTCTTGGGGATTGAAAATCTCTGAGAAAAATACAATTAAAATCAAGAATATAGCTGTTAGAAATCAATCCCACAATTTAAGGAAAGTTTGTCTCTGTCAAACGGTCGAAATTTGTCAAAACATAGGCGACGGTCGCGAGAAATAGACGTTGAAAAGAATACACAGCAAAATAACACAGGCGGCCGTCGCGTCTACCTCGGCCGGTCGACCATCACCCCAACCGGTCCCCCTCAAGGATTTTGCAAGGTTTAAAAGTTCTGTTTCAAAACGAAACTTGCAGTGCGGTCGACCCACGGCGACCGTCGGTTTCGATCGCCGCCGAGCGGCCGTCGACCGCTTGTTTTTCTTTCCGTCTCATTTTACGTTTCTAAAAACATCTTCGAGGTATGGGTTGCCCTATAGGGCGGTACCGGTCGACCACGAGATGTAAATGTTGTCCAATTTTTGTCGAAAATAAAACTTAAGAAATACTCCGAAAATATAGTAAAAACATTTTAAACCGATCGGAAGTATTAGGACAACATTTAGAAACATCGTTTGAGAGTGAAAACCCAATAACGTAAAATCATTAAAAGCGTTGTCCAATTTAGACGAAAATAAACTTTGAGAAAATACTCAGGAAAATATTAAAAACATTTTAAATCATTTAGGAGTATTTGGACAACCTTTAAAAAACATTGTTTTGGTGATAAAATAAAATCATCAAAATTAAGATAAAAACATGTATCAAACAACAAACACCAAGCACATTACAGAAATCTCGCCATTTCAATTCCTAAACCGCCTTATCACTTAAAGGAACTCGTACATCAATATAAGTTCCATCTAACGCCCCTAGACCCTAACGAAAAATCAAATATGAAGTTAAGTATGGACAATTATTTAATAATGTGAACATAATGAATATAATTATCTAGATAAATATTATGTTTTTAATGTAACCTTCAACCACTTCTATTTATTATATGTGCAATCTGTAACATCCGCTTTCATAATTTTCAAAGTAACATATGATTTATAAAGCAAAAGTGCAATTTGATTTAAAAAACGCTTTCTAAGTATTCTAAAAGAACTTTTACCAACCAAGTAATATATTACAAATTAAATGACAATTTCAAAAAAAAACATTATTCCATAAAATAATTTTAGTTTTAAAAAATAGTTTTCCCTCATTTTCTTTACTTCTCTTAGAAGCTCTCGACGCACCAACAATGACAGTGCACGACGGTGTGGTGGCGGTGCATAGGCAATGAGTCCACCCCTCTCTCTCTCTCTCCCTCTCTCTCTCTCCTCTCTCTCTCTCTCTCTCTCTCTCCTCTCTCTCTCTCTTTGTTTTGGGTTAGTATGGGATTGCCGAAAGGTGTTCCTCCGATGTTGGTGACGATGGTGGTTCAAGGTGGGGAGTGTGGCGTTCATGGTGACTAGGTGTGATGGCATTGGTGGTGGATTTAGTGAGGTTTGAAGATTTTAGGTGTAGGAGAAAATAAAGAACAAACATTTACCTTGAGATGGTTATGGGTTTGTTGTGAAGGAAAAATTGATTGAGAAAATGATGTTTTTTTATTATTCTCATGATTATAAGTTTGGTGAGAAAAGATTTTTAGGCCCCATTTTTGTTCATGATTGAATGGATAATAAATTGTGATTTGCTAAAATTTGAAACTAAAAATTGATAGCAAATTTTACGTTTATAAAATGTTGTTCCAAATATTTTTGTGGTAATTGTTGATGAATTTGTTGGTGAAATAAATGCTAATTAATTGAGATATAAAGTTGCCTTGCTGGAAATGTATTACAAATTTAATTGAAATATTGGACTGTTATAAAAATATTAATTAATTATTAGGATAATTGATGATTTGTTGTTGTTACCATATTTGGATAGTGGACACGGGTTTGGGTTTTGGTAAAGGATTTAAGATTATTTCTAATGGACCAAAATATAAAATAAAGTGTACAACATAATTTACTAATCCAAATATAATAGAATTTTCATAAATTCTCAAATTTTTAAATACCCCTAATTATTAAATATTCAAGCCCTAATTTATGTTTTCCCCAAATTTCTCGGGTACTACACAATCACCATTCACGGGTTCTGGGGTGACTAGTAGGATGCTATGAAGCCTAAGAAAAATACTTGAAGAACTAAATTAAAGTTTTTGCTAATGGCATAACCCAATCCTTTGAAGTCAAACTTCATGACATAGTGATGTGTTAATACACTCAAGAAGATAACCACTTGTTCACTAATTTCGATATGTCTGGTACGTTCTAGCCCACCAATATTTTCTAAAAGGAAACACAACCTACCAAATGCATTTCTAACTATTTGTAGTTGTTGTATACAAGTTTGATCACTTACATCGACTAGAGCATGCATATGGCTAATTTGATCAAGTAATCAATCAACCATTGTATATAGAGCATGCAAGATTGTTGCTCTACGATGATGACATCTTAACATAACATGTCTTTGATAATAATGAATGAAGAAGAACAAAATTTTGAGCAACATAACGATTTTTTCAACAATGACAGTAACATGCATATCTTCTTCTACCATCTATTAAGATAACAAACCAAAGTGGAGAAAAAAAAAAATATATATATATATATATACATATTTGTTTCATTAAAGTATATTATAGGCAAATTAGAATTTTATGAAACCAGACTTCCATAGTCTATTCAGTTTAGCTATAAAATGCTAAATATGTATTTATTGGAGTTTTAATAGTGTTTGGACATATAAATACATATAAATGGCCAATAACTAAAATTATAATTCTTGTATGAACATATAATTCAATGACAATCAATTATAAATTTATTATGACATGTTTGCAAATATCGTATTTAGTTCATATTGACAAAAGAACTAAATCAACTAATACGGTATAATTAATTCAATAAATTTCATCGAGCACATAAGGTAAATATCTTTTTTTTTTAGGAAAGTAAATATCTTATTTTTAGTCTTTCAAAACAACTGAAAATTGAAGGAAGCAATTTGTATGCTATGCTCATTATAAAAAAAAATATAATAACATTAACAACACTATATTACAGTAAATGTTATTGAAAAATTGTACCCAGTTTATATTTTTTTGAGTTAGACTGTGTGTAAACAAAAAAGAACAATAGAATCAAATAGAACTAATGAATTTGAAGGTTTAAAAATGATAGTCATAAAATCCAAAACTTACCAAAACTTGCTTCTTCGTTTTGTGAATCTCTTATTTCCGAAATGCTATCTGAGCTCTATTGAACAAAACGACATTATAAGTATGCGATGGAAAAGGACAATTACAACCCCCAAATGTGTTAATTTATAGTGGTTTGAAATGAAAAAAATCTCATTTCAAATGGAGGCAATAAAACTGAACCTTGAAATTATTAAAATTGGAAGAATGAACAAAGACCCACATGAATAATAAAATTTCAATTTCAAACCACTTTGCTAATATTTATGATATCTTGTGAAGTTTTTTTATGTGATTTTTCAAAAAATAATTGCGATTAAAGAGAAAGTTGAAGAGATCTTCACGTCCATACCTGGTTTATTCGGTGGAAGACTAGGGTTATGGGTCACACGGTTTGTTTCTTTTTCATGTCATGATTCTAGTAATTAATCTCACATGGAGGGTAAAGACGTCCGAGCGACTTATGTTTCTAAGGACAAAATGAAAAAATTCAATACCTAAGAAAAGTCTTGATTGCTTTTCAAATGAATTATGGATAATTTAGCGGGCGACATGAGTCCCATGGGTCGGTTTCATCAATGCCAAATGCAATGAAATGGGCTGAAAAGAAGCTTTTCCTACATTCTCACAAAAGGCAAATGAGTCGTATGTGTCGGAGGCTCTTTCGGAAAAGAAAAAAAACCCTATAAAAATACTATTATGGAGCTTATAAACCCTTAAACACCTTATAAGTTGTTTTTAAAAAATTATAAGATCCACCACAAACCCTCTAAGTCTAACTAGGTCCAACAAATATTGGATTTGATTAATGAAAGCATTGGTTTAGATCTACCACCATTGCCCAACACCACCGTGGGTGGGCACACATCGAAGGCTGCTCCGAGGATCTCCAACAATGCACCACCACAAACCCGTCTTTAAAAAATCGATGCCATCATCGACCCCAAACCAGTAAGCAAAACCGATGGATTGACACGATATGGGCAAGGTGATAGGAAAAGCCAGATCCGACAGGAGGACTATTGGTCTCTATCCACGGTCAATGGGAGGGAGAAACTGGGGATGGTGGAGGGGAGAGAGAGGGAGGGAGGAGCTAGTTAGATTTGAGTTTTTAGCTGGGAGGAAGAAAGTAGAGAGAGAAATATTGTAAAGGCTCCCTAGTTAAACATAATTTGAGTTCATCAAACCCACACATTCGAACCTCAATCAAAATAGAAATCAAGGTATTTTAGTCATTTTTATGTATATATTCATATATTTTTTAAATATTACATATTATAATAATGATCACATACTAAAGGAATTATTTTCTAAGGTTTTATATTTATTTATTTTTTTGGGATTCTTACTAAATTCCAATTTATTTTGTATATACATATATTATTTCGACGTTTAATATATTTACATTGTCATATGTGATTAACACTCTTTCGAGATGATTAGAATCAATTAATTTCTAAACCCTAGCAGAACCTAGCCACCCTATCCCATTTTTTCTTGCTCTCTGCAAAAATAACTTGTTCTCTCCCTCCTACCATGGGAGGAGAAGGAAATAATTTCTTTTGCCTTTTTTTTTTCTTCTTCTTCTTCTTCTCCATCTTTGATTTTTTCAATTTCTTCCCTTGGTGGGAGTTATTTTCTCCCCTCTGTGGGAGTATGCTTGCTTTTTTGTTTTATCTTTTTGTTGTTTTTTATTTTCTTTTTTAGAGCTATTCGGATTTAATACAGTTTTATTTTTTAGGGGCATCATTCGGAGTTCTTCGTCAATTTATGGTAGATCTGTAGATCAGAAAAGAGTCTTGTGTGAATCATCCAATCCTTGTTTGGAAGTGGAAAGCGATTACTCGTCCCTAACCAAGAATCGTGACCCATTAAGTTTGATTTGGTTCTTTATGATTTATTATATATTTTTAGTTTAGTTTTTGTTTACCTCCTCTTTTCCTTTGATTTAAAGGCATAAGTTTATCTAGGTTTTTTTCCGCTTGACTTCAAAATTTGTATCTTGTTTATTTCGTATTAATAAAAATACAATTTTCTTGCTGTAAAAAAAAAGACTCTTTCGATATGTTTTGATGATTTTCCACTAATATAAGTTATTTTCTGGTCACTAAGAGGGTTAGAGGGCTAAATGCGACATATTAGTTTATAATCATATATTAGTTTTGTGTAATTTTACATTCTCACATTTTTGCAGGTCATAAAAGTTCAAGTTTTTTTCTTTTTATGCTTGTTATGTTTTTTATAAATATACTTTAAACATATTCAAACCCTAGCCTTATTTTCTCTCTAACCCTCTCTCTCTTGCTTTTGTTCTTGCTCTTCATTGTTAATGAGTGATTTTTTGCCAGAAATCACCCCATATACATTTTCTTTTTAATTTAGTTTATAAATAAGTGGTTGCCCATGTAAATCTGGATTATTTGTTTATTTTCTTGTTTGTGATTTCGCCAAATGCGGTGTGGCGCTTGGTTAATCACTTTGTCTTGGTGTTTTTTTTCTTGTGCATATTCAGTGAGCAAGTTTTCAATCAGACAGATAACAAATCAGATTATGATCTTCAGCAGTTGCGATCCGAATCCGAGGTATTCTAGATACTATAGAATTTTAAAAATTGTAGGTTTTAAGCCGATTTTGCTATTAACCTAAATGCTATGAATCTTTTCATAATTATCTTTTATGGTTTTTAACAGATTTGTTTATGTCTTCTATTAATGTTTTGCTAGTTTGAATTAATTAATAAATTTATTTTTCTTGTAAAAAAAATACTTTAAATATTTTACTCATTATATTTTGGTAATAACTACCAAAATAGTTCACACAAGTCAACAAGATCCACCTTAATACTACCCAATTCATAACATCTTCACCCCTATTCATGCCTTCTTGTTTACATAACCATAAGAAAAAGAACAAACAAAAAGAAAAAAATATTAATTAGGAAAATAAAATATTAGTATAATATGCGGCATCATGTAATCAACCCAGATTGAACTTAATTGTAACGTATATAAAATATAAATTTGCACTTACGTACAAACTTTAAGGCCTTGTATGGTATTGTTTTTAGGTCCATTTCCAGCTTCTACTGTTTAAAAATGAGTTTTGAAACTTAATTGGTTTTTGTATGAAAATTAAAATTATATTTGGATGAATGAATGCAATTAGATTTTATGTAGATTTGGAAATGAGAATATGTTTAGTTATTTGGTTTTGAAATTATTTTTATGTATATAATAATTCAAAAAGTTGATAGTACTGGTGGGTCCAGTTTTTATATAAAACTTATAGTATTTTAAGTAGATATCTAGATGTGAGTTGATAATAGTGGGTCCCACGTGTTTAGAGTTTAGAATTGAAAATATAGATGTGAGATGTTGTTTTATGTGTCAAATGAAAAGTGAATATGATGATTCCCAATGAAAAATTAAAAAACATGATTTAATTTTTATGAATAGTTGGAAATGAAATTTATCACTTGAAAACATAACTCTAACACTTCTTTTTCAGAAAAAAAGGAGAGGACACAAACTCTTCTAAACATTATCTTACATTTACTGCAACATTAAAATATGTTCCCAACCCCATCATTCCCCTACAATTACTTTGTAATGTTTTGAATTTGCATTCGAAAAAATTATCCAAAATTTATCTTCAAATTTCCCAAACCCCATTATTCCCAAAATTATCCAACATTAAAATCTATTCCCAAATCCCATCATTCCCAAAATTATCCAACATTAAAATCTATTCTCAAACCCCATCATTCCCAAACTTCTAGATTTATAAACTTTAAATATATCCAAAATTTATCTTCAAATTTTCTCTCCTTTTCTATGACTTAATGAAGAGATGGCCACATCATAGGCTAAATTACAATTTTGACCCGCGATGAAGAGATGGCAAAATTAATTCAGTGAAAACACTTTAATAAAAAAACTTGCAAGTTGTGAAAAAAGAAAAACTATGAAATTAAATATTTATTTACACGCTAAAATTGCAAAAGCAGCCAAAAATTAGGAATTCAAGATCACACCCACGTGACAATGATTTTCGATTTAAAAAATGAATCAATTCAAAATGCTCGTAAATATGCTTATCTAAACTACATGGAAAATTAACTGGACTATTTCCAACAACACTAATTTTATGCAAATTTTAGTTAAAATTTTTTACATGGAAATATAAACACGATTTAATAGAATTAGTCCAACATCACTAATTTTTATGCGAATTTCAGTTCAAAATTTTTGCAGGGAAATATAAACATGATTTAAAACGAATTATTTTCCCCTCCCCTATAATTGCAATTCAGCCAAACATCATACTTGTTGCGAATGTACAATACAAAAAAATAAATTAATATGCAAAATTAGAAGACAAAATTAGAAGTGTGTGCCATGACTATGAGATGTACACAAAGGAAAGAATAAGTTTAGATGTCAAAGTACAATAAGTTTACTATATTTTGAGTCAAGAAAAAATTTGCCCTCACGTGTGCGGCACATAATCGGATCCCTATGGATTATTCCAACGGCGGTTATGCTATTGATCGATAATTGGATGCATTCAATCCAAATAGCACAAATAGATTTAATAACATGCGAATCAAATAAATCGAAAATCAAAACATAGGTTCAAACATAAGTTACATCAATCCTCTAGAAAAATAGGTTTAGCTCATGATGGATGTACAAAAACCCATGAAAAAGTAATTATACATGTCAAAAATAGATGAAGAAAACAAAGAAGGAATTGAAAAAAGAAGAGAAGAAATCCTTTCTGTGTCCAGATGAGAGATGTCTTCAATCGTCGTCCCGAACCCTTGCTCCGTGTTTCTTGCGTTGCGTTGTGTTCAAAATAATATCCGACTCTTTTTTTGTACGTTCCTTTGTTGTATTTATATCCAAAAAACCGTCCAAAACCTTAAAAAAAAAGTTTCCAAGTCCGGCAGGACGTCGTGCGCTGCAGCGTGCTAAAACGGGCATTGTAGCCCACAAAACTGTGCCCACTGCCCTATTTTTGGGTATCGCGTTGCAGCCCTCCTGCACTTTAAGCATTTTATTGCGTTTACTCTTCTTCAAGTGAGGCTTCTTCCTCCTAAATATGTTTTTCATTATTTTTCATAGTCCTTCGGCTACCATAACCTGTATCGACTCCCTAACGACACCTAACGAAGTAACATGGACTCAAACGACTCTAAAACACCCAAAAACAATGCAAAATCCTAGTCTAGAATACTAAATATATTGGTATAAAACCAACTTAACAAATACCCCCAAACTTAGATTATTGCTTGTCATCAAACAATTTTACTGACTCTTGAAAACAAAAGGCACGAATCAAACAAAAAAATCAACTATTGACTCGAACAGACCAATTGCGAAACTTCACAACCAAACTCATTCGTCTCATAATATGTTTCACTATCAATCAAGAATGCATTTTCATAATGTGATCTCATGAGTGTGGAATGTTCATGCTAACTCCATTTTAATTATCCGAATAAATCTACGCAATCAAGTGTTTTCCAAAATGATCCACTTTCTGAATATAGAGGTGTAATACTTACCGGACTCCATAGACTTGTCTTTCACACTAATCTCCACTAATGCAGGCTAATGTAACACAAGGATCCATAGGACTTTCAAAGCTTGTAATGTGGGTTTAGGGTAAAGTAGGAAAATATGGGATTATGTGGCTCAAATCACCCAAACACACAATTATCAACTCTTTTAAATCACTTGTTAATATCCGACCTTCACTTTCGATATTTCCTTGTTCGCTCTTCATGAGTTTTCGGTCCCATTGATTATATATATATATGAGATAAATACTTTTTACCCTCCAAACTATGCCCCTTTTTTCATTTGTGCCTACCAAACTTTATTTTGTTTTACTATGCCCCTTATACTATGCGAAAGTTTACCCTTAACCATATATGGACAATTTTGCCCCTAGTTTTTGCAAATTTATTTAATAGTTTTAAAAGCCCATCTAAACTCCAATTTGTTGCATCGACCCCCAAAATTTATAATTATCATATAATCTTATCAATTTCATTTTAACTCCTAAAAATTCTTGGTTCCCGGATTTATCGAGGCAATCCGAACCAAACTGGGTTTTTGATTTAAAATTGGATATAGTCCATTACGACCATATTAGGCCCAACATTCTTCTGTAAAATTAATAAATCCCTTAAAATTCATATCTTCTTTGATCGAAACAGTCCCGGGTGAGATGGTTCACAACACACCACCGATCGGAAAATTTATCGCCCCCAAATCTTTTCACAAATGACTCCTCATTTGTTCAACTTCAACCTTCAGGGAAGATGATCGCAAGTTATCCAACTCTTTCAAAGAAAGCTCAAAGATTGCCTGACCTTGGTTCGTTTCCTACTCCAGGCGTATAAGTAATTCATAAACGGGATAAATTAATAGTACATTATGAACACATGTTGAAGTAGAAAGCCTCTTTTTTTTATTGAGAACTTATAGAAATATTTATTACATTAGTAATCTCCTTTCACTCGTAAATACATAAAACCTAAAACTAAAACACTCAAAATATTACAAATTTTCACTCGGACTTTATTATAAGAAAACTAAGGAAAATGTTCGATGTCCCCCTGACTTCCTTCAAATCCTGCAATTTATAGAGGTAAGTCAGGACTTGAAAGGCGGACTTTAAATCTTGTTGAAACTTATGACGCGTCAATGCTTACGTCATATCTCGCGTATTGCCTCGCCTTGGTGGTTTTCTTTTTCTTCGTGACTCGGCCCCATGTGATGTTTATCGGGGAATCTTTTAAAAATTTGGTTTACGTGGTCCCCGAGGGATAACGCGTCTTGTGAGTGGGCCCTTGTCTTTTCGGCTTGATGATCTTATCGGTCAGTGTGGGTCGGAATCCTTTCCCAAACTCGAGTTCTTTTGTTCGAGGACATGCTTGAGATCCGATCGATCCAACGGCCAACATGTGCCATATCACGAGAATTTCCGGTAAGTTTCTTTGCTTTAGGAATCTTATTCTCCCACGAATTCTTCTCTTAGTTTGAAAAGCTCTTCTGCGAATCTGTTGTTGATCCGGTCATCGAATTCAAAAGGAAAGATCCATTTTTTGAATGCGGAAAAACTTGAATGGATATTTGACTTTGTCCATTTCGGTTAGACAAACCCAAAAACCCCATGCTCAAATGTCGGTAGAAGCTTCATCTTGAGAAAATGCTCCTACTAATACCGGTCTTTCTTAGGTGAAGCCGCTTTATATATTTTAAAGCATTTCCATCCGGTCTTCTTAGCTTGATGAAATGAAAAGCTTCATTAAAGCCTTTCTTTGTTGGTTCGGGAGTTTGCATTTAGAAAATATAGTTCCAAAATGTCTTCTCGGCCAAGTGTGGATTGTTGGCCCAAGTCTCATAAATCGCTTCCCCAATCCATTTCGGTAATTTGAAATTTACGGGAATCTGGTGATATAGTATAGATTGAAGCTAGAGCTCCAAACGTATACCATTCATGTACTTCATTTGGATGACTTCGGCTTCATCAAACTACGGGATACTTGCACGAGATATCAACTATAGTTTTTCTCGGGTTAATATATCTCTTTGTAACTAGTTTTTCCCATTGTCGTTGATATACTTGCATAGGAGAAATCTTACTCTCGTCAGTTTGAACCTTAGATTTACCGATCTATGGCATAAGATTCAACTCTCCCTCTTTTACCCCAGAGGTGCTGGGTTGAGTTGAAGACTCGGGTTGTGACACCGGAGCTTCAACATTCGTTACAGTTTGTACATCCTTAGGGGATGTATCACCTGCAACACTTGTGATTATGGTACTTGAATCCATAACCTCCGGGTTAGAGCCTCGTTCTCTATTGGCCCCTTTTTGCACCGTAGGAGATGCGGCCTGGAAGAGAGGCTCTTGCAGCGCTAAGAACAATTGTCCTTGAGCGAATTGGCATGCTCGTATTTGACTAGAAATGGATTTTGGTCAGCCTGTTGAAGTCGTCCAACAACTTCTGCATTGAGACATAACGTCCCAAAATCTCGTTCTAGACTCTCCAGGTTTTCCCTGAGATGTCTTACTCGTTTAGGGACCTCTTGACAGAACGTTCTTCCATCTCGTGTCAAAAATCTGCAAGAATATTTTCATGAGATTTTATAATGACAATATCATAATCATAATATTGACATTGACTTGCCATCTAAGTAATCAAGCCTTTTCTCGGTTTTGATTCAATTTTGTTTTTGAGAAAAGCCTTGACACTTGAATTATAAATTTTTAAAGTAAACTTTTTAGCCAGTAAAAATAGAGGCCATTTTTTAAAAGCCTTTCTGACTGCAAAGAATTCTTTCTCGTTGATATGCCATCTGTTTGCTTCACTGGGTGTGAATAAACCACTGCAATATCTGCATGACACTTCTTCGTTTGGTGTGACCTTAGTAAGAACTGCTGCCCACCAATCATCACTGGCATCTGTGTAAAGAACCATTTCGTCCTCGTCTTGGGGAATCGCAAGCTTTGGAAGTTTTTTACAAACTTCTTTAAGTTGCTTAATTCCTTCTTGATGTTCATCTTCCCATTTGAAAACTGCATCTTTTTTAAGCAATGGGCTAAACACCTTCCTGTAATATGCCAAATTGTTAATGAACATCCCGGCAAAATTTACCACTCCAAGAAAACTCTGAAGCTGCTTCTTGTCTTTCAGTGTATTTGTAAATCCCTGTATCTTTTCTACAATATGACTTTGTAGGATGATCCCAGATTCATCGATTTCAATTCCGGGGAATTCAATCTGTCTTGTTGCAATCACTGCCTTCTTTTCTGAAAGCACTAATCCTTCCTTATGACAAACATCTGAAAATATTTCCAAATGTTTAAGATGCTCCTTCATGTGTTTTGATGCTATCAGAATGTCATCGATATACATGAACATGAAATTGAAATAATCTTTGAAGAGATTATCCATCTTCCTCTGATATATCTGGGGTGCGTTAGCCAATCCCATAGGCATCACGTTCCAAATATAATGCCCTTGTGGTGTAGAGAAAGCTGTGAACTTCTTGCTTTCTTCATCCATCTTAATCTGGTAAAATCCATATTTGCAATCAAACTTTGAGAATATCTTGGCACCTTTGATACAGTTAACCAGATGTTCTCTTCTTGGGATATAGTATCCATCGAACTCCAAAATGTTATTAATCCCTTTGTAATTAATAACAAGTCTTGGCTTTCCTCTTTTGATCTCTCCCTGGTTTCTAACTAAGAATCCTGGACTGCTGTATGGAGAAACTCCTGGTGAAATCAACTTAAGGCCAAGATGTTCCTTAAGTATTTTCTGCATATCCTCACAATCCTCCTGGTTTATAAGGATTGGTTTAAATTTCACGAACTCGTACTCCTTTCCTGGTTTAACCTTTAAAGAAGCTTTAAGCTCGTTCTTGTCCCACCATGCCAAAGGATCTTCATTATAATTCCTTTGGATCTTCTTCTTGATATCCTTGAGTGATATTTGTTCTTCAACGGTTACATCACTCTGCGGATTCTCCATTAGGCTCATCATTAATTCAACAATAGCCTCTGGAGTTACTCGTTCTTCTCCTTGTACTCTGAATGAATACAAGTTATTATCCCATATTTTCTTATCCTTGTAATTCAAACCGAATTGTCTATAGAATAATAATGCTTCACCAAATTTCCTCCGATCTGCCATTTTTGGATTTTGGAGTTTGGCTTCATCACCACGCTTGCTGCGAAAATTAATAGGCATTTTTCTGTAAAATGTTTGCCGCAGTCTTTGGACAATAATCTTATGATCACATAATGTTGTGAAAATAAGTTTTCTTGTCTCATTTTCCTGTGTGAATCGCTTGAATGTTTGTAGGAAATTGTTTCCTAGCAAAACATCTGCTCCTGTATCATGGAAATAGATTGGTGGCATCTTCACTTTGTACCATGGGGTACTGCCTGCGCCTCCGATCATGATTTCTGCTTGTTTAATTCCTCTGTTAAGAATAAGAATTCTTTTTGAGAAATCACTTCCTGCAATAGCTGGTAAATCTTCTCCAATTTCTTTAGGGAAAACATCAAACTTTGCAAGTCTGATTAGACTGAATCAATATATGCGGCGAAATACTCGGCTTTGTAATTAGCATATATCATTTCGATAGAAATGTATATGGAGAAAGGACTAGTGGTCATCTGATTCTGTATCTTTTATCAGCCACTGTAAACTCCATTCCTTCTTGTAATCTTTCCCAAGGTTTATGAACCTCGAGAAATTCAATTCCCAGTATTAATTGTTCTAGGATTTTCCCCACAACTCCTGTGATAGTCAGCTCAATTTCACCTATCTTCAGGCTTCCTTGATACCTTCCAACTATTGGTTGTTGGAGATAATATAGAACATCACAAGGAAAAATATTATTCTTTTGAGTGATGTCGAATATTACTTCAACTTCTCGCCATCCTTTTGGACATTTCAGCTCTCTGCTATTTTGAAAACCATCTGGGATGCGTTGAACTGTACTTGGTCTCTTTTCTTCCCAACGGCTACTACTCACCATTCTGTCCTGCTGGAAAGACATCCTTCTGGGCTCAACTCTGAGACTTCGACTTTTGTTGAAGACTGGTTGATCTTGTATTTTCATATTGATCTCCTTGATAGTTGGAGACTCTATGATTTCTGGTAGAACCACCTTGGCAAAGTCCTCGAAGATTCTTGGGACTTCAATAAATTCCTTTCTCAAGAATACTTCTGAGTGATGTGTATTCGAGAGAGCATAGGATATCTTGTATGTGATCTAGTAGGGTCTGTTCCCTTCTTTCATCAAATCGTCTCTTTTGAAATCTTGATGAAGAGTTAGGACTCTGTTGAAATCTCGATCTCCCAAATTGTATGCAATTCTAGGATAAACATTAAATGCCAATTTTCCTGCATACAAATTTCCTGTAACTGCTCCAAGGCACGAATCCTTGAGGTTTGAGATTCACTTGTCAAAGATAGCAAGATTGAGTGGGGAATCTATCCCTTCTTTGAATTTTGCCTTAATAATGACTCTTATGGCTCCGATATGAATCCATGAGAGTGTATTTGCAACTTCTCTTTTAACTCTGCTTTTGATCTCCTGGATTTCTTTAATATGGACCAACTGCATCTCGATCAGGTTCCCGGTAAACTCTATCGGAATGGCAAATTCTCTGGTGTAACCGTGTGAATAATTTGGTGTTTTTGTTACGAAATCCAATCTTATCCAACGCCTTCTCCATAGCTCTGATAGTAAAACCGTCGTATATTTGAAGCTTTGGATCTTCCTTCATAATTCTCATAAGAGTCTTATGAGAAACCGTAGTGTGAGAGAGAAATCCTGGCATATCCTCCCTAACCGTCTGTTGAAGAATTTCTTCTTCACTCTGATTCTGAACTGGATTCACTTCCATCATCAGAATATATCTCTTCTTCATAGATGCTTTCATCTGAGGGTATATCCTCAAATTGATACACCTGGATCAAATCTTGATAATAGACAGCTTCTTTGATCTCGGGTGTAGCCTCGAACTGTCTGACTCCTCGTCTTTGATTGTCTGGGCAATCTGTTGAGATATGCCCCCTTGCTCCGCATGTCCAACAATTACAGTCTTTGAAACTTTCATTGACCCTGGTGTGAGCTCGTCTGAAAGTTCTTCTTCCTGGCGTTCTACTGGTACTTGCTTGATTAGAACTTAATGAAGAGGCTCAACTCCTGCTAGGTGCCGGTCTTTGCCCTGATTTGTAACTTCGGGCTTTTTGTTTTGACCATAACCTTCTAGGTCACCATGAAGACCTACTTCTTTTGCTGCCGCTTCCCCGTCGGTATGGATGGCTTCTCTCCATCTTCTTCTTATGCCGCCCTGGTTGACCTCCCACAACTGTTCATTGTCCACACAACATAGAGGAACTGCTTTGTAAATTCCTCGTAATCTCTTATAATTCCTGTATAGAGCTGTCTGGTAACACCATTCAGATAACTTGGCCTTTAAGAAAGACATTCTTTAAGCATCATTGTAACTAATCTCGCTCCATCCTTGTATTCCCTGATAAACATTTCTCTCCAGGGACTCGGAATCTTTGCAAAGAATAGTTGTGAAGCTTCCTTTTCTCCAATCTTGGATTTCCACCGGTATTCGGTGAACAACTTAATATATTCGTCAATATGACAAATATCATTCCTGAAAGTGTTTCATTCCATGTGGTGAAATCTCCAGCGTGATGCATTCTTTCGTCCTGGATTCCATGATGTGAACCCAAACTTTCTGCGACATTGGGATTTACTGGAGGCGGTGGTGAAATTGGCGGAATTGGTCTACCATGAGGGTCATAGGTAACCAAAGCTGATCCATCTCCTGGTGTTCATCTTTAAGTCTACAATACCTAATCCCACGAAGGATTCTGCCAGGTCATGTAGATCTTTAAGATTGATCTTCTCCATATCCATCACTTTTAGTTTATGATGGATTTTCCTTTGATGATGGCTATGAGCTTTTCATCGTCAGTCATCTTTCGTATAACTTTGGTTGGTTTCCCTTTTTGGTGTAAATAGGGTACTGTCCCGAAATCAATATGTTTCTTTCCTCCGGACGAACTTGGTCTATCCTCCAGGTTCTTGACTCGTTTCTGAATATCATGAAGGATTTCAAGAGTTTCCTTATGATATTTCACCATCGTCTCCATCAGTTCGAATCGATGTACTTGTATCTTTGGTATATGAATATGGCAGTTGCCATAATTCTGCACTGTCTTCTGGATCTCTCTAAGATCTGCTGAGATCTTAGATGTATCTGGAGGTATCTCGCTCCATTCCGGTACTCCATCAGGAATCATGATTTTGATGGGAATTTTCATGCACCGATTCTTGGAGATTCATTAGCTCGACATATAAGGTCTGGTTCACTGTCTAGAAACTCATATGATATGCCGCTCGCATTTCGCATTGCCTCAAGGCTTCCCTATCGGCTCTTGCGCGTTCTTGTATCTCATATTGGTGATTCTAATATGCGATCTTATCCTGGTGTTCTTGTGCATACATCGTCAGAACTTGACGATATGTCCTGTAGGGTATACATCTCGGACAATTGTCCAGATCCATATATTCGGAAATAATTCTCCTCACACCAAATTGTTAATTACATAAATATAATAAATATAGCTAAAAGTTCTTAATAAACCTTGGCTCTGATACCAATTTTATGGATCGCAAAACCCAGTAGGAGTAAATCTCAAAATATAATGGATTTATAAATTCAAAGGTAAGGCGCAACAATTTTTGAAGTTCAGGGGGCAAACTGGAAACAAACTATCAAATTCAGAGGGGTATTTTCGGAAATTTTGGCTAAGCGTAACAATTTTAAAAGTTCAGGGGGTAAAGTAGAACAATTCAAAGTTAAGTGGGCAAGGTAGAAAATTACGTATAGTTTGGGGGGTTAATTACATTTACACCTATATATATTTTTCAAAACCCCCAAACTTAATCTTTTGCATACTTTATACAAGTGGTTTAATATTTTCAATTCTAGGGCGACTTCATGCAATTCACCCTTTTTCATCATACCCATCCTCAATCTTCAACATCTTTCTATAAAGTGTGTGCATGAGTGAGAGGTAATTGGGGTTTTCACATGTAGGCTTGATACGTGTAAAATATACATGCATTTAGGAGCTTATTTGATATATTTGCATGTATATTCAGTGTGTATTACTTGGTTTCCTTTGTTGGGCGTGATACTGCATACTCTTGTGAATTTTGCAGAAAATAGAGCCAAATTGGACAAAAGGTGATATCATGTTTCAAATGATATGTCAAAAGACAAGGTACGAGCAAAAATGTAAAGGAAAAAATCATGGACGGTCGAATAAAAGGGAATTTCCTTTAAAAATGTCCAAACACGCTAATAGTTTCCAGCACTAGCAGGGTTTAATATTTTGGACATAGCTCTCTCTACAAAATTGATATTGAGGTGATTCAAGTGGCTATGGAATTATAAGAGAAAGGGCTACCACCTTCGTGAAGACCCCAGGTGCGATGTGTCTGTGGCTGAATTGGTCTGCTAATCCTGTTAGGACTCTACCAGTGATCTCTCCAAGTACCTATATAAATAAACAAAGGCTTGCACGAACATTAATACACCATACAACACATCAAATTACGGGAACACAAGATCAAAGGTCTTTACGAGAGAGAGAGAGAGCAAGGTCAAGAAGAGCACCACAAGGCCTTTCGCATTTGCGGAAACACAAGAGCTTCGAAGGCTTGGAAGGAGAATCCATTCTGACAAGAAGGGGTTTTCTTAGTTTAAATCTCTTGTCTGTGCTTAAATGATGTCACAATGTTGTTTTCAAGTTTGTCTATAAATTTGTTATCAATGTTTGTCTAATCTTTCTGATCTTAGGGCATAATCAAAATTGTGGATTCATGTTAAGTCTCGAATAATTATTTTTTTAATTAATTCACGTGTTCTATTTTATGAATTCGAGTGCTTATTCTTAATTGCTATTATTTGGCCAATAATTTGCATGTCATATTTGTTAGTGCGGAATTCGGAAGAGGAGTTCTAATAAAGACGGAAATTGAATTCACTACGGGTGTAACGAGTCGGGAGACCTACAACTGTTTGTGGGGAATCATTCAATTCATGGATCTTTTGGGAGTTAATAATAGTTGTATCAAGTCGGGAGACCTACAATTGTTATTAATCTACTATTTATGCGCCGCCCAGGAGGGGGAATAGACTAACTTAGGAATTGAACTCATAGAATTGCATGAATAGGTTTTTTTAAACAGTAATTGGATTTAATATTGAAGAAACATGTTGAGATTATGTACCTAAGGTTGCTTCCGTGGTTGTTGAAAATACTTGTGGGGTTCGAAAATTTATTTATTTTTCTTTTTATTTTCGATTTTGATAAAAACTTGATATTCGGTCGCTTCAATAAACTTAGAATGCGACGTTATTATATCCTAAGTCTTTCGTAGTCAATCTCTGAGGAACACGACATTGCTTGTCATTATTCTATAAACTTTATTGTACACTTGCAGTTGTAAGATCCAAACATTTTTGGCGAACAAGTGTTTGGTGCCGTTGTCGGGGATTGAAATATTCTATTTAGATATAGTAATAAGTAGTTCAATCTTAATTGAAGCTTTTGTAAATATTTTTATTTTTTATTTTTTATTCTCTTTTTTTTTTGTAAATATTTATTATTATTATTATTTTATTTGTTCTTCGATTTTTGTAAAATATTCTTTTTTTTCGATTTTTTTTCATGTTGTGAATTGCAAATAATTTTTTTATTTTTGTAAATATTTTTTTCTTATTGCTTTGTTTCTAACATCGTTTTTGTTGAGGGCAGTGGGAGGCCAAAATCGCTACTACAGTGGGAGGCCAACATCAGAAGGGCAAATTCGGGGATCGAACTTAATCAGAAAACAGTGCAACACCATTTGTCGATAGATGATACATAATTTGAGGGCTCAAGGATTTCAACCGACATAGTTCAATGACAGTGATGTTAGAAATTTGAAGTTTGGCTGAAGACGTAAAACCTAGCGCTTTGTGGGAGGCAACCCAAGAGGCGTCGCGACAAATCCCGGGGTTATAAAAAACAATCACACGACCGTGTTAAATTCTACATGGGCGGTGCGACCCACAAAGACCAGCCACATGGGCAAGCCGTGTGATCTGCACATGACTGTGTGGTTGGAGACAACAGCAAAACAGAGGCCACGACCAGGGTTACACGACCCAGCCGTGTGAAATGCGCACGGGTCGTGTGAACTATCCAGGTAAGTACTCTTTACCCATTCCTCTTTTTTTTGATAATTTCGTCATATATTCGAGACGAAACATATTTTAAGATTTGGGGGAGGGTTGTCAAGAATACGTAAATTATTATTGTTGAAAATTTTACATTGCATTTAGGATTGCATGTAGAGCATAAAATTTGCATTAAATTTTTTTTATTTTTTTTTTGAATTATTGATTTTTTAGTTTTAATTTTTTTAGCACATTTATTACTTTACAATGTTTCATTGCTTTTGTATGTGATTTTAATCAAGATTTTCGATAGAGTAAAAAAGCTTTTGTATGATTTTTACTATGAGCATTTAATTTTATGAGATGACATATTTTTGTGAATAATGCGATGAGTAGTTGATGAGATGTTTGTTTATTTGTTTGACAATAGTTAAAAAATTGGATATTTGAGTATGTTGCGGAAAATAAGCCTGTGAGCTTTTGTGCCTTTAACTGCTTTTATCTTATGCAGTCTTTTTTTTTTTTTTTGAATGTGTCATTCATGATTGATAGAACTCTAGAACTTGTTCTGGTATATTCATTGAAGCCATGTGTGTGTGCAATTTTTGAAAATAATTTAAGGTCATCTTTGTTTAGCCTACTTAGCCTAAAATGTCTACATATGAACTCATGATTCTCTAGTTAGCCACTTTGAGCCTTAACTTTTTTATTGTTAGCCGCATTTTGATCTTTAAAATTGAAAAAATGGTTTTATCCCTAAAATTACTTGAACTTATAAAAAATGAACAAGTTTGGGGGAGATGTGGTGAAAATTCTGAAAAAGAGAGAGAGTTGGCAAAAGAATGAGGGATGAGCAGTATCTAGGTGAATGAAAGAAGAATGAAGCTCGAAAAAAAGGAAGGAAAAAAATCTCAAAAAAAAAGAAAGAGAAAAAATCGAGCACAAAAAGGAAAAGAAAAGAAAAAAATCAGAAAATTGTGAAAAATTAAGAGCTTGAGGCTAAAGAATAAAAAAAAAAAGGCAAAAAAAAGGACTAAGAATGAAAAAAGAGAAAAAGGGTAGAGTTGAGTTGAAAAAGAATATATCTTGAAAGAATGATTTTGTGATAAAATTGGGTTTGTGAATTGCAAGTTTGTGTACTTAATTTCTATTTGTTCAAGTCAAGTCACTTAATCCAAATTTTCCTACCCTTACCAAAGAGCCTACATTACAACCAAATGAAAGTCCGTTTTGATTCTTCAATTTTGCACACTAAAGTGGTAGAGATGTTAGACGATTTGCAAGCCTATGGTAGTTCTGTTTTCACTAAATTGATTTTGAGCACAAACACTTTCCATACACTTTGAGAGTTGAGTGATACACTACTTACTTGTGAGTCGCGATGTCAAGTACTCAAGAGAGTATTAATTATTCCGAGCTTATGAATGATGACATCTTGATAATAAATTGCATCGTTTACTTAATTATGGAGTCAATTAAATGAGATTGAATGTTTATAGTGTTCTTATGTGTTCTTTGTACCCATTGAGATTATTTTTCTTAATTTACTCGAGGACGAGCAATGGTTTAAGTTTGCAGGATTTTTGATATGTGTAAAATATACGTGCATTTAGGGGAGCTTATTTTGATATATATTTGATATATTTGCATGTATATTCAATGTGTTTTACTTGATTTCCTTTGTTGGGCGTGATATTGCGTACTCTTGTGAATTTTGCAGAAAATGGAGCTAAATTGGACAAAAAGGTGATAGAATGTTTCAAATGATATGTCAAAAGACAAGGTACGAGCAAAAATGTGAAGGAAAGAAGCATGGACGGTCGAATAAAAGGGAATTTCCTTCAAAAACGTTCAAACACTCTAACAGTTTCCAACACTGGCATGGTTTACTATTTTGGCCATAACTTTCTCTACAAAGTTGATGTTGAGGTGATTCATGTGGCTATAGAAATATAAGAGAAATGGCTACAACTTTTGTGAATTCCCCAGGAGGAAATTCCATTCTCAAGACCCGACCATGTGGGTTGACACGGCCGGTGCGTTGTGTCTGTGGCTGAATTGGTCTCCTAATCCTGTTAGAACTCTACCAGTGATCTCTCCAAGCACCTATATAAAGGGACCAAGGCTTGCATGAACATAATACATCATACAACACATCAAATTACACAGGAACAGAAGATCAAAGGTCTTTTGAGAGAGGAGGGCTAGGTCAAGAAGAGCACCACAAGGCCCTTCGCATCTACGGAAGCACAAGAGCTTCGAAGGCTCGGAAGGAGAATCCATCCGACAAGAAGGGATTTTCTTTCTTAATTTAGATCTCTTGTATGTGCTTGAAGGATGTCACAATGTTGATTTCAAGTTTGTCTATGAATTTGTTATCAATGTTTGGCTAATCTTTTGGATCTTAGGGCATAATCGAAATGTGGATTCATGTTAAATCTTGATTAATTATTTTCTTAATTAATTCATGTGTTCTATTTTATGGATTCGAGTGCTTATTCTTATGCTTATTATTTGGCCAATAATTTGCATGTCATATTTGTTAAATACGAAATTCGGAAGAAGAGTTCTAACAAAGACAGAAATCGAATTCAGACAAAAATGGGTGTAACAAGTCGGGAGACCTACAATTGTTTGTGGGGAGTCATTCAATTCATAGATCTTTTGGGAGATTATAATAGTTGTATCGAGTGGGGAGACCTTTATTTATTATTAATCTTTTTGTTTATACGCCCTTTAGGGAGAGGGAATAGACTAACTTGGGAATTGAACCCATAGAATTGCATGAATTGGTTTTGTTAAACATTAATTAGATTTAATATTGAAGAAACATGTTGTGATTATGTGCCTAAGGTTGCTTCCGTGGTTGTTGAAAATACTTGTGGGGTTCGAAAATTTATTTATTTTTCTTTTTATTTTCGATTTTGGTAAAAACTTGATATTCGGTCGCTTCAATAAAATTAGAATACGATGTTATTATAGCCTAAGTGTTTTGTAGTCAATCCCTGAGGAATACGACATTGCTTGCCATTATTCTATAAACTACACTGTACACTTGCAGTTGTAAGATCCAAATATTTTTGGCGAACAAAGCTCTGTGTATTAGATTGTCTGCCAAAGAAATGGGTTTACAAGGCGCAAAGGGGGAACTAGGGATAATATATAATGTAAAGGTAGACATTGTTTGCTCTAGATGTTCAAAGATTGCCTAAATCACTTCTTTAATGTTACTTCACCTAGGATTTCGCCTCGACTAGTGTTTATTAAAGTTTTAGAATTCGGTGGGATCATTAAGTCAAGACTAAATCACATAAATCGTCTCCAAATAAATCAACAGAGTCAAACACGTAGATGGAATAGATGTGAAGTAAAATAGACCACAGCTCAAACACATACTCTTTTGACCGTTCAACTCATATTCAACAAATTCACTTAGACATGCAGTTTTACAGTTACACAAATGACTCAACTCGACTCCAAACTCTTTTTTAAATTCTTTTTTTTTTCAACTCAAGCCTCGACTCAATGAACGAATACAGATTACACCCCTCAAACTTATAATGAACATTGTCCCCAATGGAGAGGTGAGAAAAAGACTTCCTAGTAGCCGAGGAGCTAGGGCTTCTCATCAGAGTCTTGTTGTAATACTACGTGTACTAAGCTTCTCGTATAAGAGAACTTGTGCCTCCAAATGCACAAACCCATGGGTGTTGTATTCCTCTGAGGTATTGTCCTTTCTTTCCCTTTGCCTTTGCATGTTCCCTTCTTTGGTTTTGTATATTTGTAACCTAGCAAGGTAAACAAGAAAAAACCTCGTGGAAACACGAAATTCGGTTACGGGTGAGAAATCAGTAAGCAATGTACGTACAAATATACCAAAGTGAAACAAGTAGTGTCACATATCGAAGGCAAGCATGAGTATGCAAGATGGTAATCATACAATGTGAAGGCTTCATTGGGGTATTTTATCAAACACCTTGTAGGCATGAGCTTGGAAGAAGATGGTAAATGCATTGGATAACTCATTACAATCCCAAAATTCAATATCAAAATCTAATTCTATCCGAAAACCCAAACCACAATTCACATCCAACGACAATTAAACCAACACCACCACGATCCAATAATACAAAATAGAGAGGCGGGGAGGAAACCATGGGGAAGGGTTTGGAAGGAAGCAAACTTACCAAATGATGAATGGAATTGATGAACGAGGTGTGTGATGTGTGGTAATGCTTCCAAGTCAAAGATTGAGTGGATGTGGTGTGTGTTTTGTGGTAAATTTGTATCTTCCGTCGAGTGCCAGGCCAAGGGTGGGGTTTGTTGTTATGTTTTAAAAATGACTTGGGGCTGATGATATAAGGGTGGCGCGGGGCCACGCAGCAGCGCCTCAATGGGCACTGCTGTTGGCTGAAAAGCGACTCATCGCCAAAATTTTAAGGTGCAGCGCGCCCTCTTGAGCGGTGCAACACGCCCTCTTGAGCGCTGCAGCGCTCTAATGCTGCAAAAATATTTCCTGTTGCACGTTGCAGCAGGGGATGAGGTGGCTTCTTCACCCGATTTTCCGACAAAATGATTTCATGATCATGCAATAAAAAGGGTCGGGTATGATGCAACTCGCTAGTCCTAAAACTGCAAAAATTCTACTATGATGCAATAAAATGAAAAACAACTACTCAAATATGTTAACACTACTAAAGCAATAAAAGGGCTTGGGTTGCCTCCCAAGAAGCGCTAAGTTTACAGTCTTCAGCCAGACTTTGTTAGAAAATCATCAAGTTGGAGCTCCAATGGGAACGTTGTCCACGTTTCCCTTAGAAACTTCCCAACCACCAATATCCTCAGCTCGATTCCCATCCAATTGATGACAAGCATTAGGTTCAAATTGAAGCCTCTTGGTTGGATGCATGGTGAACATATCTTCCTCCTTATTAACCCGCAAAGTCAGTTCCCCAATTTCTACATCAATCAATACCCTCGCAGTAGCTAAAAATGGCCGTCCAAAGATTATAGGTATCTCATGATCCTCTTTCACGTCCAGCACCACAAAATTCACAGGAAATACGAATTTGTCAATACTCACTAACACATCCTCAATAACTCCCCAAGGATAGGTGATGGATCGATCTGCAAATGGCAATGTTATAATTGATGGCTTCATCTCCTCAAGCCCAACCTTCATGAAATCAGATAGAGATATAAGATTAACACTGGAACCAAGATCACAAAGTGTTTTTTCAAAGCAAATACCTCCAATAATACAAGGAATAGTAAAACTCCCTGGATCTTTCATTTTCTGAGGTAATTTTCTCTACAATATTGCATTGCACTCTTCTTCAGATGGACAGTCTCAAACTCGGCCAACTTCATTTTCTTTGATTTCACTCCCTTCGTACACATGGGCAACTGTTCGGGTGTGTGCTAAATTTTTGAGTCATTCTTCACATAAATTTCATTGCATTACTCTATAGGATTAACCTATGTATCACTTGAAAACTTTCTCTCTGTTGCAATGAATTAACCGCTATTGCTAACTGACCCATTTGTGTCTCTAGTGACCTAAGATGCGTCTCCATAATAGTCATCTTTGTGCCCAAACTAGCAATCTGCGCATCACTTCTATTCAACCGATTCCTGGTCTCTCCGATAAATGTACCGAATATCTCTTCTAGTGACTACTTTTTTTCACCTATGGGTGCATTAGAACTGGATGGGTTGGTTGAACCCGCCTCCGGGTTCAACACATTCTTGTTGTTGCTATAATAGAGATTCTCATGATTGTGAAGCCACGGGTGATAGTAAGTTGGTAATGAATTGTCTCTATTGTTAAAATTCCGGTTATTCACATAATTTTCTTGCTCGGCATCGAGTGTGGTGGCTTCCTGAGCGGCCGCTGGTGGTATCTCATTATATTGCGGTGTTCCACCAGTATTCATTATGGCTAGTTGTTTTGATAAAGATGATATTTGAGCTGCTAAAGCCGACATAGTATCCAGCTCAAGAACACCGACAACTTTCCTTGGTACTGATCTTTTGGAGGGCCATTGATAGCTGTTTGTGGCCATTTCTTCAAGAAGAAATAATGCCTTAGTCGGAGTTTTAGCCATCAATGTGCCTCATGTTGTTGCATCTAATATTGTCCTTGTATGCCCGTTCAAACCGTTGTAAAAGTACTAGACCCTCTACCGGTCGCATAACCATGTTGTGGGCATTTTCTCAACATATCCTTAAATCACTCCCATGCTTCATACAGTGGCTCAAAATTGATATGTTGGAATTAAGCTATCTCGTTTTTCAATTTGGAGCGTCTTGCTAGGAGGAAAGAATTTCGCTATGAACTTTTGAGTTAGATCATCCTAGTGATACTCTACTGGTGTAAACATCGCAACCACCGCCTGGCTTTATCATGAAGTGAAAACGAAAAACCTCAATCGAATAGCTATGTCAGACACACCATTCATCTTGATGGTGTCGCATATCTCCAAGAATGTAGCCAGGTGGGCATTCGGATCATCCACTGGACTCCCCCCAAACTAATTATGCTAAACCATGCTTATGAGGGTCGGCTTGATTCGAAATTGTTTGCATTTTAGGTGGCGCACAAACCGGAGTAGTTCGATTCGTAGTCGGCGAAATTAATCCCGGATTGCTCTTTCTTGTCCCTCGGCCTGGTGTGGCACGTTTTGAACCAAATTCTTGTTATTTTCATTTTCTATGACATCTGTCATTGCTTGCTTCTCTGCTCGCTTTGTTGCTCTGATTGGTCGAAGTGTCCTTTCAATCTCTAGATCAAAATGAAGCAAATTAGTATCTTTAGAATTTCTCATAAACATACAACTTAATGAGAAAAATGAATTAATAGTACCTAAACTAATCTAGATTAGGATTAAGACTACTTAGTAATAGTATTAGTGCAAAATAAGATAAAACAATCCCCGACAACGGTCAAAACCTTGTTCGAAATATTCTACCGCAAGCATACGATTGTCAAGTTTCAATTTAGATTGAGAAGTAGGGTTGTCATCTCCACAGGATTGATATCAAAGTTTAACTAAATCGTAATTATAATAGCTTAACTCTATCTAGATAATCGAAAAGAGATGGATTTTAATTAAATTAAAAATAAAACTAAAATTAAACTAACAAGTTTGTTCAGACAAATTATCAAACCCTTAATAGATATGAATTCTAGAGGGTTGATTCACCTAGTTATCCCCTAAGTTCTCAATCCAATTTATTAATCACACGTTATTAATCTATAAGCCCAATATTCCTTCTTTGTTGATCGCTTCCTCTCTCGAGTGCCAAGTGATTCTAGAGTTCAATCTTGATTTCAATATCTCTATAAAAATCATAAATTAAACCCTAATATGCTCGATGAATATTCTATCACGGACTTTAAAAGACTCATAAACTTCTCAGTTCTATGAAACCCTAGGTTATGATGTTCTATGTCCAAGCGTTCAATTACCTCTCTCGAGTGCCAAATCAAACACACCAAATAATCTAAACTATTGATCAGTTAATTCAGATGCAATCATTCCAAATAGCACAAATAGATTTAATAACAAGCGAATCAAATAAACTGAAAATCAAAAAATATGTTCAAACGTAAGTTACATCAAACCCCTAAAAAATAGGTTAGCTCATGATGGGTGTACAAAGACCCATCAAAAAGTAACTATACATATCAAAAATAAAAAAAGAAAACAAAGAAGGAATTGAAAAGAGAAGAGAAGAAATCCTCTTTGTGTCCAAATAAGAGATGTCTTCAATTGTCGTCCTGAACCCTTGCTCCGTATTTCTTGCCTTGTGTTGTGCTCAAAATAATATCCGACTCCTTTTTTGTACGTTCCTTTTGTATTTATATCCAAAAATCCGTCCAAAACCCTAAAAAAAACAAGTTTCCAGGTCTGGTCGGACGTCGCGCGTTGTAGCGCGCCTAAACGGGCGCTACAACGCACAAAATTGTGTCCATTGCCCTGTTTTTGGGTACCGCATTGCAGCCCTCCCCACACTGCAGCTCTCTATTAGGAGCGTTGATGCCCTCCTGCATTTTCGGTGTTATATTGCGTTTTTTCTTCTTCAAGTGAGACTTCTTCCTCCTAATCACGTTTTTCAATATTTTTCATCGTCCTTCGACTACCATAACCTGTATCGGCTCCCTAACGACACCTAACGAAGTAAAATGGACTCAAACGACTTTATAACACCCAAAAACAATGCAAAATCCTAGTCTAGAATACTCAATACATTGGTATAAAATCAACTTAACACCCAAGTTGCTATGGGCAAAATCCATAGTTTATGAGGTAAATTGTTCCCCAAAAAGATATTATGTAACAATGTCTAAAGACCCCGCATAGTTCGGAGAGCAAAACATTTTTTGCTCTTAAAAGTATAAGTATACTAATGGGTTTATAGTTCAATAGAAGTTTAAAGAATAAGTTCAACAGAATCAACAAGGAAAGAACACATCTTATGTCATTTACATTTGACATTTACAATTTATGTCATTAATTCTTTATTATCTCGTGCTCTAGTTTTAATTGGTTTGATCATCGAAATCTTTTTTTTTTTAAGGATGGCTCGAGTTACCTTGAATCATAAAGTCTAGCTATTTATTTATACTCGTTACTATAGAGTACAGACAAAAAGCCTATTCAAATAATTAGTCATATCAATTATTATGTACGAGGAAACTTCTATGATGACACAATTCTCAAAGATTGTGGAGAGGACAAATCTATATGTGTCATAGGCTCTTTCATAAAAGAAAAGAAAAGAAAAACTATAAATACTATTGTGGAGCTTAAAAACTCTTAAACACCTTATAAAATATTTTTTAAAAACTTACATGATCTGCCACAAACAGCAGACCCTCTAAGTATAACTAGATCTAACAAATATTGGATTTGATTCATGGAAGCATTTAGTTTAGAATAAGTTGATACATTCGAATTGTACATTCGAACCTCAATCTTTTTTTCCCCCAAAAGGATAGCAAATATATTAAAAACTCAATAACAAAATTATACTTCCAACTGGCAAAAGAGCTAACTTGAACAGACATAAATATCAAAGAAAAAGCTCTGTACGAGAGGAAAACGCTTACTCCTCGATGGAGAATAACAAGACTCAACAATCAAACAAAAAAAAAAAAAAAACAAAAGAAAAACAAAGTATTCCGATAGGATACTAAACCACCCCCAAAAAGAGGATTAGGCACTCCTCAAGGGAGACGCATAACTGGAACAATTCGAGCACGAGCTACATCATGCACTGTAAGACAAAAACTATTGACTTGCCCACGAGTTTCACAAATTAACTGGAAAAATAAAGACACCAACAAAAGGAAAAAAAAAACACAATAAAACCAACCAAAAACCAAACTAATTATAAAGAAAAGAGGTAAAAAAAAAATTGACTTCTCCCTCTCCCAAATTTACCACTGTTGCCCAACATCACCACCACCGGCGGTGCATCGACAGAAGTTGCTCCCAAGGATCTCCAACAGTGCACCGCCACAAACCCGTCTCCGAAATATCGATGACATCACCGACCTTCAAACCAACTAGCAAAACCAGGGATTTACAGGGTATGGAGGGGCATGGTGATAGGAAAAGTGAGATCCGACAAGAAAACTATTGGTCTCTGTCCATGGTCAATGAGGGGGAAACTAGGGATAATGGTGATGTGGGAGAGAGAAAGTAGAGAGAGAAATATTCTAAAGGCTCCCCAATCATACGTAATTTGAATTCATGACACCCACACATTCGAACATCAATCAAAATAGAAATCAAGGTAATAGTCAATTTATTTTTTGAGTAAATCAAAGTCAAAATTGTTATATTTTGTAGTATTAGTTAGGATATCGAGTTTTATAGGTTTGGTGTGCCAAAGAACGAAAATAGTTGAGTTTTGAAGTTGGAAACATGACAAGAGGAGTCATATTGCAACATTGAGCTGAGCAGGAATCGCGTCATGGCACCACATGTCACGATGGGGTTTGAGCGTCATGACCCAAACATTCCGTGTCGCGGTGCACGAGTTCCTTTGTCATGCCACCCCAAGGCGAGACAGTCTTGAAAGCTCCAAAACACGTTTTTATTAAAGGCTAAGTATAAATACACAAGTGAGAGAATTGAGAACGGATTTAGACTTATTCCAAGACACGACATAAGGTAAGAAACATAGAGCAATAGTTCAAGATGGTAATTGAAGGCATCCCTCATTTGGGCAGAGATAATTCATTTTCTCTCCTTTCAATTCTTCTCTTATTTCATTTGCTTATTTTTTGAGATGTCTAAACATTTTTCTATGGGTTATTGTACATTGATTTTGAACTAAATTATAGTTTTTAGAGGTTGTTGTAATAAAAGTTAGATCCTTAGTTTTGATATTTTAATTTATCGATTTTAAAGTTATTCATTTATTTGTGCTATTGGTTTTATTTGGATTTAAATTATATGATAGATAGTTGGATTATTTGGTATATTAACTTCAACTCTCTCGGTATATTAACTTCAACACTCGAGACAGAAGATTTAATGCATGACCATATCAATATGATAGCATAACTAATGAATTCATAGAGTCTACAAGTTTATGACCATTTGATAGAGTTCATAGAACCTGATATTTGTAGAGATATCAAGAATTCAGATTAAAAATCCACAATCACGCGACACTCGTGCAAGGGAGTTGATTATTTAGGAATTCTCCGTTTATAATTTGATGACTTGTGATTGATGAATTTAATTGATAACATAGGTGAAGATTAGGTAAATGGAACCTCTAGATTTCATATCTATTAAGAGTTTGATAATTTGTGTGAGTGATTTCATTAGTTTTATTTTAGTTTTTTATTTAGTGTAATCCATTTACATTCTTGATTCAAGTTGTCTAGATAAAGTAAGGCTATTTTAGTTACAATACTTAGTGTTATTCAATATCAATCCCTATGAAAACAATAACCCCACTCAATGATTTATACTAAAACTTAACGTTGTAGGCTTGCAGTAGGAAAATCACCAATACAAATCCATATAGACCAAATCGGAGCATGAAAATCAAAACATAAGATAATTTCTATATTATTTGTATATAATTTCTTAACCATAAAATAATAATAAATGTAAAATACTATTTAAATTAATGAAATAAAGGTGTGGGTAATAATTAAATTAAAATATATATATATATTGATGCTGTTTTTTAAGGCATATCACTCCAAGTCAAAGGGTTGACCAAAATCCTCTCCCCGAGAGGAAAGTCTTCACGTCACTACTCTTCATGAGGGGGAAGTCTTCTCGTCTTCTTCTTCTAGGGCTGGAATATCCTTTGACTAGAAACTTGTCTGCACACACGCACAAATATTAGAGGGTCCCAGGAGTTGTCCTAGGGAGTCCCCTTCGATGCTCAAGTCGGCACGGTGAACGAGAGAATAAACAGTAAACGAATATTATATAATAAATGTGTAAGAAGATTATGAATTAATTTACTTACAGATAATAGGAAGGACCTTTTTATACCTGGGATATGGGCTCCGTGGGTCCGCGTAGGAGAAACCTGCCGATAAGCCAGACTCGAACACCATTGGGCCTATTTATTTATTAAGAGCTCATCGGATAATTAATATTAAATAAACATATAAATTGGATTATATATTAATTAATGAAATACCGGTTTTGTCCTCAAGATTAGCTGACTCACGGTGTTGCGGAGGGATGAAGCAGTGCGGAAACTATACTAGTACTTTATTTGGCTTGTCCTGCTTGTACATCTTGTCTTGCCTTCGAAAAATCTTTGTCTGCTTTTGCACGAGGACGCTTGATAGGAGAGCCTTTGACCATGTCTTTCAAGGGTGATATCTATCTCTACCCTTCAACTTTGAAATTTTTTGCTTTGTAGAATACTTAGGAAAATTTTTGAAAGTTGAGGTGAGAGTATACAAAATTTGCATAAAAATATTTAAAAAATTTTAAGATTTTTTTGTTTTTTCTATTTCAGCACGTTTATTATTTTAGCACGTTTAATTATTTTTGTGTGATTTAGGATCAGAAATTCAAAAAAGTACAAAAAAGCTTCCGCATGATTTTACAATGAGCATTTGATTTTATGAGAGAAAATATTTTTTTGAATAATGTGATGAATGGTTGAGAAGATATATTTTGCTTGTTTGGCACTGATTAAGAAAATTGGGCATTTGACCATGATGCGAAAAATAAGCCTGTGAGCTTTTGTGCATTTAACTGCTTTTATATTATGCAGTCTTATGTTTTCTTGAGTGTGTCATTCATGATTAGTAGAACACTAGAACTTGCTTTGGTATCTTCATTGAAGTCATGTGTGTGTGTGTACAATTCTTGAAAATGATTTAAGGCCATCTTTGTTTTAGCCTAAAAAGCCTACCTATGAACTCATGATTCCCTAGTTAGCCACTTTGAGCCTAAACTTTTTATTGTTAGCCACATTTTGATCTTTTAACGTTGAAAACAAATAAATTTTATCCCTAAAACTTGAGCTTATAGAAGATGAATAGTTTGGGGAAGATGTGAAATTGTGAAAAAAAGAGAGAAAGTTGGCAAAAGAAAGAGGGATGCGCAGTGTTAGGTAAATGAAAGAATAATGAAGCTCGAAAAAGAAAGAAAAAATTTCTGAAAAAGAGAAAGAAAAATCGAGCAAGAGCAAAGAGAAAAAAAAAAGAAAGAAAAATCTAGCAAAAGAAAGAAAAGAAAAAAAATCTGAAAAATTTTGAAAAATTGAGAGCTTGAGGCTAAAGAAAAATTAATGGATAAAAAAAAGGGTCTAAGAATGAAAAAAGATAAAAATGATGGAGTAGAGTTGAAAAATAAAATAATTTGAAAATAATGAGTTTTATGATAAAATTGTGTTGGTGAATTGAAAGCCTATGTACTTAAATTATATTTGCTCAAGTCAAGTCACTTAATCCAAATTTTTCCTACCCTTACCAAAGAGCCTAAATTATTACAACCAAATGAAAGTCCTTTTTTATTTTTAACTTGTGCACCCTAAAGTGGTAGATATGTTAGATGATTTGCAAGCCTATGGTAGTTCTACATTCATTGAATTGATTTTGAGTGCATACACTTCCCATACACTTTGAGAGATGAGTGATAAACTACTACTTGTGAGTCGCGATGTCAAGTACCGAGAGAGTATTGATTATGCCAAACTTGTGATTGATAATTTTTGATAATGAATTGCATGTTTACTTGAATATAGAGTCAAATGAAATTGAGTGTTTATAGTGTTCTTGTGTGTTCTTTGTACCCCTTGAGATTATGTTTCTTAATTTGTTCAAGCAAGAGCGAATGGGGAAGGGGGCCACACTGGCCCCCGGCCCCGGCCCCCCATTTTTTTTTAAAAAAAATTACACTATAAATTTTTTTTTAAAAAAAATAATTATAATTTATATGATTTTATATTGACTTTTTTTCATGTAACGGCTCACTCCATTTTTATTCATGGCTCTGCCCTTGTGCTCGAGGATGAGCAATGGTTTAAGTTTGGGGGATTTTGATATGTGTAAAATGTACATGCATTTAGGTGCTTAAAATGATATATAATTGATGCATTTGCACGCATATTTAGTGTATTTTACTTGGTTTCCTTAGAAGGGCATGATATTGTGTATTCTTATAACTTTTTACAGAAAATGGAGTTTAAACAGAAAAATATCAGTTAGAAGGCCCAGACAAGATTGAAGAATGCGAAGAGAAGATCGAATAAATGAAGAAAATGGACAGAAACCACTCACACGGTCTGCCCGTGTGAAGCTCACACCGTCGTGTGAGTTGACACCGTGTGATTTTTACATGTTCCTGCGACTTGATTTTCAGAGACATGTTACATGACCCGACCGTGTGAAGATAACATGACCGTGTGAAGTGTTTGGGTGAAAAACAAAGCGAAAACCAGTTACATGGTTTGACCGTGTGATCGCACACGGGCCGTGCAATCCGTCTGCGTCTCGATTTTTGTGTCCTTTTCTGTCGAACTCTACAAGTGATCTCTCAAAGTACCTATATAAAGGGACCAAGGCCTTGCACGAAAAAAATAAGTCATTACATATGGAAATACACTACAATACACTAGGGTTACACAAATCAACAGTCTTCTGAGAGAGGAGGGCTAACCTACGAAGAGCACCACAATGCCTTTCACATCTGCAGAAGCACAAGAGTTTCGAAGTCTTGGAGGGAAGATCCATCCTGACAAGAAGGGTTTTTCTTTCTTAGTTTAGATCTCTTGTTTGTACTTAAACGATGTCAAACTATTTGATTTCAACTTTGTCTATGAATTTGTTATCAAATATGATGGGCTAATCTTTATGGTCCTAAGGCATAATCAAAATTGTGGATTCATGATAAATCTTTATTGATTGTTTTTCTAATTGATCTATGTGTTCTATTATATGAATTAAAATGCTTATTTCTTGTAGATAAATTGGCCAAAATTTGCATGTCTTATTTGTTAGTCCTAATCCGAGAAGTGAGTTCTAACTTATAGATCACATAAATGACAAAGAAATCATCATAGTTTTCCCATACTGTTGATGTTCGATTGAGCTTAATTTGCGGGTTTTAATTGATTCTTATATTTTGTAGGAAAGTAGAGGAAAATGACTAAAATGGACCCAATTCATTGATTTTGAAGAGGCAAATCGGATTTGTTGAAGTTGAGAGAATCAGATTACCTGTTGGCTTAAGGCCCTTATTCAAAGAGCGCATCTGTGAGAGCTTTCAATATAAGGCGTGGGCACGCTAGGGTACCTGCAGAATTTACTAAAGTGGCGCCCCTTTTCCTTAGGAATCAGATTTTTAATATTTTGGTTTAGTTTTAAGAGTTCTAAGTATTGTAGGATTGTTATTGGATTGTATTTTTGGAGAGAGGATTAAGAATGGCGCCCCATCTAGGATTAGGATTTTATCTTTTGACTTTCAACTGGAACCCTAGCTCTCTCTCCCTTATTCTTGTTTTTCATGTTAGTTTCTCCCGAGTTCTCTCTTTTTATTTTATTTTTCCACCGACTATGTCTATGGATTGCTAAACTACTTTTCTGGCTAAATGATAATTGAAGATTTGGTTCTACGCGGTTTGTGAGATCTAATTAATTTTACTTCTTTCTCTTTTCACTATTATTTATATATCTTTTGTTCTTATTGATTATTGTTGTTTGATTGATTGCAACAAGAATGATCCTTTGTTCAATTGTCGAAATAACAGGTCGCCATTTAGAACGTTAAATCCGTAATCGTATCCTAATTATCGAACGAGTAAGAATAGATAGGTTGTTAGGTCATAACAATAACCATAACCAATTTGATAGAGAATTGAAGGATTCATTTTAGCATCAATGATCAATTCCATGAACCACTTCTGAGACTATTCCTTTGGTCGGATATTTCATAAACTGATTTATTATTCATTTATATTTTATTATTTCTTCTTTTCATCTTAGTTAATTCTAAAATCTCAAAACCCTTTTTTTCATTATTTTGTGAATTGCGTCAAACTTAGTCTAGCCAATCTCTTTGGATTCGACCTTGCTCATAGCTACTATAAATTATTTATTTGAAGAGAAAGTATTTATTATTGTTGGTTTTGACATCCATAAATTTTTGGCTCCATTGTCGGGGATTGGTTTTTCTTAATAGACTTGTTTGATGCATCGTTCTTCTCATGCATGAGAATTATTGCAGCATAATCCAGAGATCGAGAAGACATCAAAATGACTGAGGAAAGAAACTAAACTCCGAAGCACACAAAAAGCATCATCGTCATCCCCCAAATTGAATTTGGCCCTTGATTCAATTTATTCATCTACTGATTCTGAAGTCGAGCAAGATATGGCAAACCAGGAACAAACATTGAGGCAACTAGCAGCCCCAGACATAGCTTAACAGCCATTATGCATTGAATATCCGACCATTGAAGCTAATTTTGAGTTCAAGTCGGGTTTGATCCATCAATTTTTGGCACCATTGTCGGGGATCAAACCCGGGTCATCCGCGTGACAGGCGGGAATACTCACCACTATACTACAATGACCAAAAGAATCCATTGGGGAGTAACCGAAAGTTTTGGCACCACTCCCTCCTTTCCGTTCTAGATTATATAACTCTAAGGAGGATGAAGAAAATGAGATTTATGTCATCTTTCGCATGGTTGAGGTAAATATCCCTTTACTTGATGCAATTAAACAAGTACCTCGATATGCCAAGTTCCTCAAAGAGTTGTGCACCAACAAGAAAAAGTTAAAAGGTAATGAATTTGTAAGTATGGGTGAAAATGTTTCAGCCGTCCTTTAGAAAAAATTACCTCCTAAGTGCAAAGATCCATGTATGTTCACTATCCTCATAAAGTTGGTAATGTTAGAGTTGAGAGAGCAATGTTAGATTTAGGAGCTTCCATAAATGTCATGCCATTATCAATTTATGCATCTTTGAATCTTGGGGCATTAAAGGAAACTGGTGTGATTATTCAACTTGGTGATAGATCTAATGTTTATCCTGAAGGTATTTTAGAGGACATTTTAGTGCAAGTTATTGATTGATTTTTCCTGCTAACTTTTATGTGCTTGATATGGAAGAAGATAATTAATCTTGCTCATTAATTTTATTGGGTAGACTTTTCTTGAAAACATCTAGGACAAAATCGATGTGCATGATGGTAAACTTACAATGGAATTTGATGGTAAAATAATTAAATTTAATATTTATGATGCCATGAGATATCCAAGTGATGTATCTTCTGTTTTTGTTATGGATGTTATTGACCCTTTGGCTCAGAAAATGTTTGATTTGAGTGATGGTGATAAGTTGAAAATTGCACTTAGTAGGAATTTCACTTCCGAAAAGTCTCAAGGATTAATGAAGAAGTTTGAGTTTGATTTTGACCTAATAGAGATAATTCATGCACTCGATTCACTTTAATCTTTGAAGCATGTTGTTTCTTATGTTGAGTTGCTTCTTTTTCGTACTAAACTTCTTCCTTCGAGTGTGCATGCACCATAATTAGAGTTAAAACCCATTCCGGGTCATTTAAAGTACGTCTTCTAGGGAAAAAAGGAGACCATTCATGTCATTATCTCCAACAAACTCTCCGATTTGAAAGAAGAAAAGTTGATCCGAGTTCCTATAGAGTTTAAGGAGGCTATTGGCTGGACTATTGCAGATATCAAGGGATTAAGCTCATCTACGTGCACAAATAGGATACTACTGGAGGATGGGAGTAGGCCTTCAAGGAAAGCTCAACGTCGACTGAATCACCCATGATGGAAGTTGTAAAGAAAGAAATCTTGAAACTTCTTGATGTGGGTATGATCTATCCAATTTCAGACAGTAATTAGGTAAGCCCAATTCAAGTGGTTCCCAAGAAAACAAGAATAACAATGGTAGAGAACCTTGATGGTGAGTTGGTAGCCACTCACGTGCAAAACGGTTGGCGGGTATGCATTGATTACAGGAAGTTGAATGCATTAACTAGGAAAGATCATTTTTCACTTCCCTTTGTCGATCAAATGCTTGAACGATTAGTAGGTCGTACTCATTATTATTGTCTAGATGGTTATTCAGGTTTCCACCAAATTTCTGTTGCACCCAAAGATCAAGAAAAGATGACTTTCACATGTACTTTTGGCACGTTTGCATATCGACGCATGCCATTTGGACTTTGTAATGCTCCTGCCATGTTCCAGAGATATATGGTTAGTATATTTTCTAATTATGTAGAGAACATCATAGAAGTGTTTATGGATGATTTTATAGTCTATCTTTGATTCTTTTGATACATGTCTTACTAATCTTACAAAAGTCCTTGAACGATGCATAGAAAAGAACCTTGTTTTGAACTATGAGAAGTATCATTTTATGGTTGATCAAGTATTATTCTAGGGCATATTGTATCATCTGTAAGAATTGAAGTTGATAAAGCTAAGATAGATGTTATAAAATCTTTGCCTTACCCCCGCAAGTGTGCGGGAGATTCGTTCTTTTCTTGGACATACAAGATTCTATTGACGATTTATCAAAGACTTTTCTAAAATCACTCAGCCTTTGTGTAAATTGCTATAAAAGGATGTGGTGTTCGAATTTGACGATGAGTGCAAGGAGGCTTGACACACTGAAGAGCATGTTGACGTCCGCACCAGTTATTCGACCACCAGATTGGAACCTCCCATTCAAGATCATGTGCGATGCAAGTAAGTATGCAGTAGGTGTTGTTCTTGTGCAAAGAGTAGGAAGAGCTCCGCACATGACCACTTCTACTACTCTACATGTTGCTTGTGATATGCATCCTTTGAAATTACACTATTTAGAAGCTATGGGTTAATCGAGAAAAAGAAAGGTGTTTTCTATTTTTCTTTTCCAGGACTTGTGCAGATTCGGCCACGACGTGCACGCGAACTAACTAATACCGATGATGAAGCTTCAAACCCACCCGATTCACCTTCCATCTCTTCCACACGGAGACCTACAGCGTTATGACGAGTGTATTCATAAATTTGAGTGACAATTAACTAGGATGGAACTGAATTTGGCAGCCTACTTCCAACATATTGGATTCCGACCACCTCAGCTTCCATCTTCATGATAGCCGTGGTCTTCTTCAATGCTCGACATTATCAGGAGAGTTCATTGCTTCTCTTATTCTTTATTTCATTAGTTGAGCATCGCATTATGCCATTGGGGACAATATTTGATTTTTAGTGTAGGGTGGGGGTACATTTGAATTGTTAGCTTGTCTAACATAGTCTATAAAAAAGGATGATAAAGTAAAAGTTCTAAAGTTCTTATTTCTCATTTCTCTTTTCCGAACCCTAGACTCTTTCAATGCTAATCTGTGAAAGTTGGTGATTTTTATGTGTGAAAATAATTTTTGAATTGTCATTGCTATATTGTGAGTGGTTATTCTTGACGAATGATTGACGGATAAATGTATGGGATCTAACACATGTTATCTACTTTTTGGTGAGATTTGAGCTTATGAGCATTCATTGCATATCATGCTCCATTTCTTTGATTGTGCGTTGTCATGCATTGTTGATTTTTTCTAGACTTGCATTGTTATGCATGTCTTAATCAACCACTTTGATGAATTTGATGCACTAAATTGAATAAAGGTATTTAGGATAAACCATATTTCTTATCATTTTTTCCTCTCTCTTTGAAGCCTACCCCATTCCACTACCCCTAGTGAGCCAATTTCGAGCCTTAACCTTTTTTATTGGATATGACCGCAAATACAAGTCATGATAATCTTTTAGTTGATTTTCCATCTTTTTGGACCTTGAATTAAAGGGTCATATAAACCCATCATTGCTCATCACCAATTTTATTTGAGAATATATAGACTGCACATTGTTGAAAGTTTAGTCATCCAAGTTCTACTACTTCATAGATCTCTCCTTTATATTCGAAAAAAAAATGAAACAAAAAAAGAAGAAGAAGAAAAATGTGAAAAAAAAAGAAACGAGAGAGAAAAAGAGAAAAAATTGTAGATCTTCGTTCTTGGATGCATATTTTGAAATTGAAGCAGTCTTTGTTGCTTTGTCGACTTATGAGAAGAAGGGTTTATATGATTGTTTCAATTCCATTAGCCAAAAAACTCCTTCTATCTGTCATTTACCTTAGCCCCATTACAACCCATTTTTAACCTTTTAAATTTTGATGCATCTCAATTCGCTCATAGGTGGAAGAGACGTGATATATTTGCAAGCATATGGTAAAAATCTTCTATGTATTGACTTGGGAGTTTATTGATATATACCCTATACACTTTTGAGCGTAATGAGTAAATCTTGTGAGGAGTTGTTGGATCCTATGCGTTTTGCGTTCAATTTAATTGTTGAGATGATTATTCGTGGTATTAGTGTATAAGAATTCTATCCTTCAACTTGTGTTTCATTGTTTGGAAAATATTTTGGATTGGCAAAGAAAGATGAAGGATGATGACTAGATGAGATGATAAATCTAAATTATTGAATGCTTGAGGACAAGCATTGTCTAAGTGTGGGGTGATTTGATAGATCGCCTAAATGACATAGAAATTGTCATATTTTCCCATACTTTTGATGTACGATTGAGCTTAACTTGCGGGTTTTAATGGATTCTTACATTTTGTAGGAAAGTGGAGGAAAGTGACTAAAATGGGCCCAATTCATTGATTTTGAAGTGGCAAATCAGATTTGTTGAAGTTGAGAGAATCAGATTACCTGTTGGCATGCCTTATTCAAACAACGCATCTGTGAAAGCTTTCAGTATAAGGCGTGGGCACGCTAGGGTACCTACGAGATTTGCTAAAGTGGCGCCCCTTTTCCTTAGAAATCTGATTTTTAATATTTCGATTTAGTTTTAAGAGTTCTAAGTATGGTAGGATTGTTATTGGAGTGTATTTTTGGAGAGAGGATGTTCTCTTCCAATTAAAACCACGTTTCCATCTAGGATTAGGATTTTGTCTTTTGACTTTCAACTTGAACCCTAGCCCTCTCTCCCTTATTCTCGTTTTTCATGTTAGTTTCTCCCGAGTTCCCTCTTTTTATTTTATTTTTCCAGCAACTATGTCTATGGATTGCTAAACTACTTTTCCGGTTAAAGGATAATTGAAGATGTGGTTCTACGCGATTTGTGAGATCTAATTAATTTTACTTCTTTTTCTTTTTGCTATTATTTAGATATCTTCTGTTCTTATTGATTATTGTTGTTTAATTGATTGCAACAAAAAGGATCCTTTGTTCAATTGTCAAAATAACATATCGCCATTTAGAACGTTAAATCTGTAATTGTTTAGTTGTTCTAATTGTTGTGGCTAATAACATATTTGATTAAATAGGTGGTTTTTAATATATGTTATGGAGATATATAATCTAGTCTAAATGAGCCTACATGTGTGTTTGTTGGCTAGAATTGGTGGTCTCTCTATATTTTATTTTTGTTGATAAATTAAATTCTAAGATCGTATCTGCTATTGTTTATTGGTTAGGGAAATAATTAGAGATCGTATCCTAATTATCGAACACGTCAGGATAGATAGGTTGTTATGTCGTACCAATAACCATAACCAATTTGATAGAGAATTGAAGGATTCATTTTTGCATCAATGATCAATTCCATGAACCACTTTTGAGATTATTCCTCTGGCTGGATATTTTATAACTGATTTATTCTTCATTTATATTTTATTATTTATTCTTTTCATCTTAGTTAATTCTAAAATCTCAAAACCCCTTTTTTGTTTTCATTGTTTGTGAAATTGCACCAATCTTAGTATAGCCAATATCTGTGGACTCGACCTTGCTCATCGCTACTACATATTACTTATTTGAAGAGCAAGTATTTATTATTGTTGGTTTCGACATCCATCACTAACAAACAAAAATCAGGTTCAGACATAAACAGGGTAATGCATCGGGAGACTACAACTGCTTGTGAGGAGTCATTCAATTCAAATATCTTTTGGGAGTTGATAATAGTTGTAATGCATCAAGACTAAAATTATTATTAATCTACTATTTATGCACTACCCGGGAGGAGGAATAAACAAATATAGGAATTAAACCCATAGAAACACATGAATTGGTTTTGTGAAACATTGATTGGATTTAATATTTAAGAAGCATGTTGAGATTATGTGCCTAGGGTTGCTTTCGTATTTGTTGAAAAGACTTGTGGAGTTTGGATTTTTATAAATTTATTACTTTTATTTTATTTGTTAATTTAGGATTTATAAAACTTGTGTTTTTTCGGTCGCTTCAACAAAATTAGAATACAATAATATTATAGCCTAAGTGTTTTGTATTCAATCCCTGAGGAAAACGACCTTGCTTCCTATTATTCTATAAACAATGTTGTACACTTGCAGTTTAGTGAAGAGATTTCCGCGATCAGGAGGGCGTGCCCCCAGTGGGCATCCAAAGCCCATCAGCCCATTCTCCTTCGCGACTTTCTCCGTCTTCTCCCTAGTTTTCGTATATTTCAAGCCAGGTTCTGGTCTCTCTTCATTTTCGCGTTCCTCAGTCTTCACCGGAGTTTAGCTTCTTATTCCTTGTTCGTGGGGACTTGTTCTTTATTTGTGTAGATATGAGCTCTTCCCTTTGGAAGAAAGCTTTAATTCTCTTAGAGTGGCCGAAGATACTTGTGTCTTACTTTATCCTTTCTGGAGCTCGAATGGAACACCCTTCTCGAGCTCGGAGGGAGCACCCTTCTCGAGCTTGGTGAGAGCACCCTTCTAGAGCTTGGAGGGAGCACCCTTCTAGAGCAGTTATAGCTATTTTTCGGCCCAGATAGCCCTTGACACTTGCACATATGTTTAGGGCTTGCTTTATGCACTTAGATATTTCTTGGTTTCTCTTTTCTTTTTGAGATGTTTCTTCGCCCCATGAGGCTAGATGATATTCCGTTGCACTCACGTTGTATGGATGTTTTTCCTTATGCATATCTACTTTCTTTTATCATGCTTTACTGGTAGTATTTGCATGTGACTTCTTGTTGGTGAGATACTTGTTCATTTTCCACGTTGAGGTGGATCTTTCCCTTCAGATGGAAGCCTTAATTTCTTTGGAATAGCTGGAATTACTTGTTCTGGAGCTACCTGAGGGCGCCCTTCCCGAGCTCAAGTAGAGCCCTTCCAGAGTTCGGAAAGGGCACCCTTTTGGAGCCCGGAAGGGGGCACTCTTCTTGAGCTCTTCATCACTTCGATCTCTTTCCTCTCGGTGTTAGAGTTTTTGCCTTTTTTTTCCCGAAGAAAAATATTTCGCGGGGTGTCCTTCCGAAGACCCTCATGGGCGCCTTTTTGGAGTCCGGATGAGGCACTTTTCTGGAGCTTCCTCCATAGTTCTTGCTTTAGTAATTTGATCTCTTTCCCACATGTGTTAGCTTTTTCGCCTTCTTTTTATTTCACATTTTCATCGTGGAGAAAAATATATGAGGATCCTTTCGAGGAGGCCCATTTATCCGAGGTCTTTGCCATAGAGAGTTTTTTGGATCGCACCAAGAGGGTCCCCGTGAGGAAACCCCTCCTCTTTGGGGTCTTAGCCGGAGAGGGTTTTCCGATAACATCGAGAGGATCCCCGTGAGGAGACCCCTCCTCATTGGGTCTTAGCTGGAGAGGGTTTTCTGATAATATCAAGAGGATCTCGTGAGGATTCTTCTTCGCCGGGTCTTAGCCGAGAGAGGCTTTTCTGATAACATCGAGAGGATCCCCGTGAGGAGACCCCTCCTCTTTGGGGTCTTAACCAGAGAGGGTTTTCCGATAACATCGAGAGGATACTCGTGAGGAGATCCCTCCTCTCCGGGGTCTTAGTCGGAGAGGGTTTTTCGATAACATCGAGCGGGTCCCCATGATGAGACTCCTCTTCTCTGGGGTTTTAGTCGGAGAGGGTTTTCTAATAATATCGAGAGGATCCTCGTGAGGAGATCCTTCCTCCCTGGGGTCTTATCCATAGAGGGTTTTCTGATAACATCGAGAGGATTCATGTGACGAGACCCCTCCTCTCTGGGGTCTTAGCCGGAGAGGGTTTTCCAATAACATTGAGAGGATCCCCATAAGGAGACCCCTCCTCTCTGGGGTCTTAGCCACAGAGGGTTTAACATTGTTGAGGGGAACATCTAGTTTGGCAACCAACTGTGTATAAGAAATCATAGCCAGAAAGTAAAAGCAATTTATTTATTAAAGCAACGAAGTTTTACACCCCATGGGCGAAAATAAGTTGAAACCGATATACAAATGTTTACGCGTTTGAGGCAGAAATGAATAGAAAACAGACAAAAATACTAAAGCAGCTAGGAGAGAACTGGTATTTGCGGGAGCGAGCGAGGTTCGCAGCTCCAAAGGCGATGTGGCACTCTCACCGTCCAGTGTAAGGAATTTGCTTTGATCCATGTAATCCTTCAGATAACCCTTCTGGATGAGTCGCTCGATCTCTTTCTTCAGCATGAAGTAATTATCAGTAGTGTGCCACTTACCCTTATGGTAGTGACAGTATAGACTAGAACGCGCTCATGCAGGGTTATTCTTCAATGGTCTAGGCGAGCTGATGATCCCTTCTCATTGGGCCACAATTAACATTTCAGGCACTGGTGCTTTCAGAGGGGTGAAGTTCATTCCATACTCCATTTTTTTATCCTTTTGGGTTTTATTCTTGTCATCTTTCCTGGTCTTGCGCTTAATGATGGGTTCTGACTTGGTGGATTCCTCCACTCGGATGTGTTTCTCTGCTCGGCCCAGCAACCCTTCCAGGGTAGAGGAGGCTTCCCAGCTAAGGACTCCTTCAAACATCCCTGGTGGAAGTTCTATTGTAGGATTCCAGCCAATGTCTAATGCTGGATGTTAAGTTGGTTTTATACCAACGTATTGAGTATTCTATACTAGGATTTTGCGTTGTTTATGGGTATTTTAGTGTCGTTTGAGTCAATTTCATGTCATTAGTTGTTATTAGAGAGTCAGTACAGGTTCTGGTAGCCGAAATTGGTTAAAAACGATGAAAACGTGTTTGGAAGGAGAAAATCGCAAGTTAGAAGTGAAAAGCGGAAAAATATGCATCAACGAACAAGCGTCGCAGCGCCAAAACCCCCTGCCGCAATGCGGGGGTCCAAATTAGTACAGTAGCGTCACCAGGGAGCATTGCAGCATTCTGTTTGAGCATTGCAGTGCGCGACAGGACTTGAGCGATATTCTTCAGTGAGCGCTAATGCGCTCAAATCGAGCGCCGCAACGCATGATCGGGCGGCTGACTTATTTCTCATGTATTGACGGATTTTGAGGGTTGGAGGCCTATAAATACAAGAAGTCACGTACGTAAAAGGGGTCGGACATTATTTTGAGCACAACTCAAGGCAAGAAACACAGAGCTAGGGTTCGGGATGATAATTGGAGGCACTTCTCATCTGGACACAGAGAGAATTCCTTGTCTTCTCTTTTCAATTCCTTCTTTGTTTTTCTTTGTCAATTCTTGAGATGTATAATTATTTCTTTATGAGTTTTTGTACATCCAACATGAGCTAAACCCATCTTTCTAGGGGATTGATGTAACTTACGTTTGAACCTATATTTTGATTTCCATTTTATGAGATTCGCATGTTATTTAATCGATTTGTGCTATTTGAATTGATTGCATCTGGATTATCTTATCAATAATTTAGATTATTTGGTGTGTTTGATTTGACACTCGAGAGAGGTAATTGAACACCTGGCCATAGAATAGCATAACCTAGGGTTTCATAGAACCGAAAGGTTTATGAATCTTTTGAAGCCTATGATAGAATATTCATCGAGCGTATTAGGGTTTAATTTATGATTTTTATAGAGATATCGAAATCAGAATTGGAACCTAGAATCACTTGGTACTCGAGAGATGAAGTGATAAACGGTAGGAAATTTGGCTTATAGATTAATAACATGTGATTAATGAACTGGATTGAGAACATAGGGGATAACTGAGTGAATAAACCCTCTAGAATTCATATCTTAATTGTTTGATAAATTGTCTGAACCAACTGTTAGTTTAATTTTAGTTTTCTTTTTAGTTTAATAAACATCTTTCTCTTTTCGATTTCTAGATCGAGTTAAGCTATTATAATTACAGTACTTAGTATAAAATTCGATAACAATCCCTGTGGAGACGATAACCCCACTTTCAAAACTATACTAAAACTTGACACCGTACGCTTGCGGTATGAATATCTCGATCACTGGATGTTGGAAACTTCATTCACGGCTTCCAAGAATCATTTCATGAAGTCCTGCATCGTCTCTCTTCCTCCCGCTTCACCTAAAAGAGGTGAACAATAGTCTTGGGATACTTTCTGTTGATGGAGAACTGTTGCATGAAGGCTTCAGTAAGCTTTTTCATCCCGGAGATTGATCCTACTAGGAGTTGATTGAACCAAATCAGCGCCCGCTTAGTCAGAGTAGTGCGGATCACCTTGCAGTAAGAGGTGTTTGTCATGTCGTAGAGATCCGCCCTAGCATAGAATTTGTCCAAATGCTCCTGGGGATCACCAGTTTCATCGTACTCCAGGATATTGGAGGTCTTGATTCGAAGGTAGAGGTTCAATCAAAATAGCATGGGCCAAGGGGCTCCTTTAATTTTCATCAAGGTAGTAGCTCGTAAGTTGGCTTGTTTGGGCTGTACTTGCGATTATTCAACTGGCACCGACTCTTCGTGGTTTTAGCCACGGCCTTCTTCTAATCTTCCCTGACCTCTAAGGTCAGGGTCTTCAGTAATGGGCGGAGCCTTTGGTGGTCTTCCTGCAGCTTTAGCTGCAGCCTGGTGCCTCAAGGCATTTCGGGTAGCTTTATCCAACTAGGGTTGAAAAATGAACCAAGTTACTTGATACTCGATTCGAGATAGATAGTTAAAAGCTCGTTTGAGCTTGGTTCGTTAACATAACAAACCAAGTTTGAACATATTTTTTTATTTGAGAAGATGTAAAGCTCGGCTCGAAATCGACTCGATTAGTAAAAAAGAATAAAATATGTGAAAATATCAAGCTATCAAGCTTGATTCATGTTTGGCTCTACCAAAGCTCATTTGAGCTCGATTCGATTAATAATAAAACAAGCTTAAACATAATTTTTGAAGCTCGATTAAAATTCAAACAAGCTCGAACAATACCATGTTTGGCTCGACTCGACTCGTTTACACCCATATTTCAAGCAGAGCTTGGAAGCCTTATTGAGATAGACGAATTTTTTAGCGGGCGGAGCCCCCTCAGGAGGAGAGGACGGTGCCCCTCTTGCAAATGGATGAGGGGGCGGCACTCCTCCAGGAGGAGTAGGGTTATCCCCCCGCCTTCCGGGTGCTCGTTCTTCTTGATGGTCTCCGGCCCCATGATTTACAGTTTGAGATCTTACTTCACGTGCTTGCGACTGAGTTTGCATCTTCTAGTACTTTGGTTGCTCCCACAGATGGCACCAAAATGATGCTACTTTTTAAGGCAGATCACTCTAATTCAACGGGTTTGACCAAAATCCTTTCCCGAAAGGGAGGTCTTCATGTCACTCATCTTCCCGAGGGGGAAGTCTTCTCGTCTTCTTCTTCTAGAGCTGGAATATCCTTTGACTGGAAACTTGCCTGCACACACGCGCAAATGCTAGAGGGCCATAGGGGTTGTCCTAGGGAGGCCCCTACAACACTCAAGTCAACACGGTGAATGACAAAATAAACAATAAATGAATATTGTATAATAAATGCGTAGGAGGATTATGAATTAATTTACTTACAGATAATAGGAGGGAGCTTTTTATACCTGAGATGTTGTTAAGCCAAAAATATTTGGTTCTCTATCTTTGCAAGTGTACAGTGTAGTTTATAGGATAATAGCAAGCAAGGTCGTATTCCTCAGGGATTGACTACGAAACACTTAGGCTATAGTAACATCGTGTTCCAATTTTATTGAAGCGACCGGATATCAAGAGTTTTATAAAAATCAAAAAATAAAAATAAAAATAAATAAATTTTCGAACCGCACACGTATTTTCAACAAGTACGAAAGCAACCCTAGGCACATAATCTCAACATGTTTCTTCAATATTAAATCTAATTAATATTTCATAAAACCAATTCATGCATTTCTATGGGTTCAATTCCGTGTCGCTTGGGAATTTGCCATTTTGATGTTGGCCTCCCACTTCAGTTGCAATTTGGACTACTTGTGTTTCTAGAGATTTCAATCTTGCATTTACATTTCTGTTCAATTGAGTGACCTGTTCTTCAATATTGTCTATCTTTGTTTCATCTTTGTTCAGTATTGCCTTAGTTCTCCGATAAACGAGGATAGCATCTCTTCTATAGATGATTTCTTACTGCCATGATTACCCATATTAAATCCCAGAGGTGGCTGCAAAACATTTTTGTTATTAGCATATGAAAATTTTTCATGGTTTCGCAGCTCCGAGTGATAGTAACTGGGTGTCTGATTATTTCTAAAATTGTTGTTAAAGTTTCTTTGTTGTCCCACAAAGTTTGCCTCTTTTTCAACAACATCAGGATCTCTTGGAGTCACTTGTTGCATCGCATCCAGTTTCATGTTTAGCACAAATACCTGTTTTGTGAGCATGCCGACTTTCTCATCATGAACCTCTGCCACACGCCGGACATTGGATCTTTCGGATGGCCATTGGTAACTATTATTTGCCATCTTCTCTAATAGTTCTAGTGCCTCCTCAGGATATTTCCCTAGCAGTGCACCCCCAGATGCAGCATCTTATAATAGTTGTTGTGTTGCCACATAAACCATTATAAAAATACTGAACATGTTGGTAATCGGGATATCCATGTTGAGGGCACTTTCTTAGTAATTCTTGGAATCTATCCCATGCCTCATATAATGGCTCTGAATCTAACTGCCTAAACTGGGTGATTTCAGATTTCAATTGCAGCATCTTGCTAAGGGGAAAGTATTTGGCTAAAAACCGCTGACTTAGTTCAGCCCAATATGTTGCTGGTGGTGCTAGAGAGCATAACCATCCCTTAGCCTTATCGCGCAGAGAGAATGGGAAAAGGCGGCATGGAATGGTAGCCTTATCCATTCATCTTAACAGTATCGCAGATTTCTAAGAATTGCGCCAGATGCGCGTTTAGATCCTCAACGGCTCTGCCCCCAAACTGATTCTGTGAAACCATCTGGATCAATGCAGGTTTTAGTTCAAAGTTATTTGCATTGATCGCAAACCGCCACACCTCATAAGTCGACTAACTCTCTCGGGCCGGGAAGTAGTCCCTAACTGCGCCTTCTCGTGAGCCTTTTCACAATTTGGTCATGTGCATCCGCCCCAGGTGGGCGCTCCTCATTGTTTCTATTTTTCCCGGCATTCTGATTAGTCCCATCCGCCATTGCTTTAGATCTTTTCCTTAGTTGTTTTGTTGTCTTCTCGATTTCTTAATCAATGGATATTGGCTGGGTAGATCTATAACGCGTGATCATGCACTATCTGCACTTAACAAAAATAATGTTAGAACCGAAGAAAAACAATAATTTTACAAATTAAAAAAATCCAAAAAAGAATTTTACAAAAAACAAAATCGAAAATAATAAAATAAAAAATATTTACAAAAAGCTTCAATTAAGATTGAACTAATTATTACTATATCAAAGTAGAATCTTTCAATCCCCGGCAACAGCACCAAAAACTTGTTCGCCAAAAATATTTGTTTGGATCTCTATACTTGTAGGTCCCAAGGGGTGTAAGTGTAAGGTTTAGAAGGGGGGGTTGAATAAACCTTACCAAATTTTCGATTTAGTCCTTTTAAATCTACGAGTTAATTCTACACATTTGTGTCCTTGATGGACGGTCGAATTAGTCACTCAAGAGAGTTAATCTCTCAACAGACTCAAATTTGAATTTGTTGATGGAGTAACTTTTTGTTGGCTATAATTTAACTCAATTGTGGTTTTATTTTATTGGAAGACTTAACACCCTTAAGTTTGATTAAGCAAGATTTTAGAGCTTGATTTAGTACTTATAAATTATCAAATGGATAGCAAATTTATCAACAGATATAAGCGATTAAAAGTGCGGGAATTTAAATCTTTGAAATGTAAATGACACAAGTAAAGTTTTTATAGAGGTTCGAAGATGGGGTAATTCTTCTACTCCTCTCTTCTCCAACTCCCGGAGGAATCCACTAAGTAATGATCGGTTTACAAAGTGGTAACAGTCCGGATACAAGTCTTGATCACAACGGCCGACTTGATCCTCGGGGACTCGGCCTCCTGAGACGCCTTGATCACTCGGTGGCTTCTCGACGACTCTCGGCTTCTTCAGGCAGGCGGTTTTGCGCTTTGTTACTACTGACTCACTTGCTCAAGCTCTTTGGATTTGATCACGAAGCCCTCCAAAAGCTTAAGACTTGGTTCAACCTTGAACCTTTCTACAATCCTTCCCGGAATGTAGACCCTTGTTTTCAAAAGTTTCTCTCTTCAGGCGATAGAAGTTCTCTTTCATTCACGGGTGAGTGTTGGATTGATGTACTTCGTAATGTAGGCTTGAGGATTGAGAATGTTTCAGATTTTTCTAATATGCTTGTATATCTCACGTGTGTGTCATCCTCTTATCTCAAACAAACTCCTCGGCCTTTTATAGTGAACTTTCAAAAATTTGCCCGTTGAAGAGATAGGCTTATTTTTTAAAGTCACTTTGCGATCGTTGACTTGCGTTCTTGGAATTGCCGTTTCCTCGTATGAATTGTTCTTTCACCTTTTTCGAGTTCTCGACACCGTGTAGTGCTTCCCATTGGTTCATTCCTTTTGCACGCTTCGGGATCGAGCACTCCAAGAAAGGTGGTATGGAGATATTACTTGTTTAAGTAAATCTCTTGATTTTCGGCGTCAGCGGTTCTTTTACGATTATCTCGACTTTGCGCATTTCCTTGCTTTCCCAGGTGACTTAGAGTCACTTCCAATCATGGATGACTCTTCCGTCACTTCAACTTGAGACTTGGCTTTTCTTGAGTTGACTTGGCGATGCTCCACTCATTGCATCTCACCGCTTCTTCAATAGAGTTCCGTCTACTCTTCTTTGTCATACTCATTGTCTCGCAGTGAGTTTTCCTTCCGATCTTGATTGTCTTCTTGCATGTTAGGGCGTGGCGACTTAACTTAGCTTGGCCACTCTATTCATTACAATGCATTTTACAACAAGAATTGGGGTGCCAACTTTCTATTCTAAGTTTTACATGGCATTCATCAAAATCTAAACAATAAAATTCCTAACAATTTCCCCTTTTTGATGATGCCAAAACTTAAACCATACAAAGATGCAAATAACAAAGATACATACTGAGATAGTGTATTGACATAGAATGTATGCGCAGAATCAATCTTTTTATTGATCATATCATTCTTGTACTTAACACAACTGTTTACAAGGTGTATCAGAGTATATACTTGTCTTCTAAAAAAAAGATAAAGAATTTATAGCTTTATTACAGAAGACTTACATTGTATGTATTTTCATAATAAAATACACGAAGGGTTGGACAAAGAACACTTCATCTCCTCTTCATTGTCTCCTTCTTTCATCTTGTTCAAGATCTTCTTCTCTTCTTCTCTTCTTCTCGTCATCATTTGCCTTCTTTTTCTTTTCATATGCCTTCTGGCAAACTTCATCTTTTCTTAATCTTTCCTGTCTCTCTCCGCCATAGCCGAGTTTGTCTCTTGTTTTCTTCTTCTAATCTCTTTGCATACTCGGCGTTAGATTTAGCCACTTTTAAATTTGCCACTTGGTCAAGTTTCCACCAAGAGATCCCTCCTTTCTTTCCCTGGATCTACGTATTCAATATTCTTGGGCAGAGGCCAGTCCAAGCTTCTTCCTCCACTCATCGCTTCTTCCTCTACTCAGGCGTATCTTTGTCTTGGGGTCTTCTTCCCGGTGAGTGACTAGCGAGTGACCAAGAGTGATCACGGAAGTCTGCTTTGCTGTCTTTCTTCACATAACGTGAGACCCTTTTCCCAAGACAAGTCCCAAGCTTGAGCCATAGACATATTTGCAAAATATCCCTCAGATTCGAGCGTTTTGAATTCGTCAATCGATCGTGGCTCCCGAGCATCGAAATGGCATACGTGTCTCTGTCAATTGGAATGCCTCCATGTTCTTTCAAGATGTTCATCACCCTGGCATCCATTCTTCCTTCCACTTCCTTCATCCCTCGCTTCAATTGCTTTTCTCTTCTCGGCCATAGATACAAAGAAGAGTGTTGGAGTGGCAGAGTCATGGGAGTTCGCTTATAATGTGTTTGTGTGAGGACCTCGTTGAGGGGTTTGAGCAATCATCAAGGTCATATATTTTGATCCTTCCCCCCTCGTGATTTTCCTTTCTTTTGTTTCAAAATTTCCTCGGTGATTTTCCTTCTCACCGCTCCTTTCTTTTCGACTTGATTTTTTTGCTTTAAGGTATTCCTCTTCCCCCTTTTTGGCATCATCAAAGGATAGAGGAACCCCAGGGAACATCTTTGGCAAGCATGAAATCGAGCTGCGGATAGTCGAGTTCTGCTTCAAGTCTGGCTGCGTTGTAAGCAAAGACGGAATTTAGATCGAGTAGCGTTGGACTCTGTTTGAAATCGACTTCATCTCACCATGAGAAGGCTGAATTTTCTAGTCATGTGTTCTTCCAAACGTTGCATATCATTTGTATTTTGCTCACGCAATGACTTGATTTCGGCGGTGTGAGCTTCATGCATATGCTCAATGTGTTCTCTCGGCTTCGTTTTTGCATCGGCATTTTCGACTCTCCACACCAGACTTATTGAACAAAGTTCAAGTATCTCACTGTTCCACACGCATTGATTGATTCTGCTTTGTTGCCACCATTCCCTTATCCCGATGTGATGCCTCTCAAGTCGGTTTGTAGGTTGGCATCTCTGTTGTCGATCGCATGTCCAAAGAGGCTCGATGCCTCTCCATCCGTTCAACCTCGGCCAAAGAGTGCCTTGAACACTTCTTCGAACTTCGGTGATTCTTCATTGCGGTGATGGCCATACAAACGTCAAAATCAAAATCTACTGGAACAATGGTGCCCGAGTGAAAACAGGAGGTGGTTTGTGATAGCGTGCTTGTTCGTTTTTCGACTCTTCGTGGAGTTCCGGTATTTCAGTGAAAAAGGAAAAGACTCGACGAAGGATTCATCACCGCCAACCGGAATTGTTTGATGATGAGTGGTGCGCGGGCGGTTCTTTTGGGAATTGATCTGCTGCAGACTTGAGGAGCTGCGCAGTGGTCTCTTGTTGAGCCGGGTCTTGTTGTGAGGTGGACCCGGCTTGCCGAGCCTCAATTGTCTTAATGGCTTCGTTGGTCTCGGTGATTTTTCCATTTCGATGAGGCGGTCCTCGGCCTTATCGAAGCGTCATCGGACGATGATGAGATTTCATGGTGGCTCATTATCAAAGTTAAAAGTTTGTGAGTAGTCTTGGGATCGAGACTTACTCGTGCTAGGAACACCCGCCGGTGAGTCTTTTGGATTTGTCATGGGGGATGACTCGGCTTCTTCTTCGCTTCCGATCCCCGGAAAAGTGACATCGGGGTTGTCGGGAATCATGAAGTGCGCTGATCTCCTTCTCGGATGGGTCGATGATAGCGGGAGGGATGTTCTCTACTTGGCTTCTTTACCCGGGAAGTCTCAACCTCCCGTGGCCTTCATTTCCTCCGGCGGTCTCTCTGCTGCGAGGCTTGGTCCTCCCTTTCGACGGTGTCACTGTCTTAGGGTCTTCTACGATGGCATCCATTGAGTCTCAACGCCATGGATTGCACTTTCATCGCCCAGTGTTAACTCCTCGGGTACATTCCTTCTCGTGCCTCGACCGCATCGCAGCGTCATTAGCCTTCGTAGCGGTTGGCACCTCACCGAGATGGGGCCTCATCTCAGTATCGAGCCGTTGATGACAACTTGTTGTTCTTCTTGTGATTGTAATTTTCTTCTTCGCCTCCTTGATTCGTTTGTGGAGTCATCGCAAAGATCCTCCGACCTCACCGCAGAGTGGAAGGAGTTTCCCCCCGGGCGCACCCGGTGAGTGACTTGGAATGGGGTCACTCATCTCCAAACTCCCGGCTGTTTCGATTGATTGTTCAGCCGTTGGGCAGGTGGTAGCACACCTTCAATAGGGGTTGGCTCGATTGGGGTCCCCACTAGCCCAGTTTCATCGCCATCTCCTTATTGCCTTCTTCCGAGTGAGTGGGGAAGTGGTAGAAGCAACAACATTTGCTATTTCTTTGAACCACTCCCATTGGATCGATTTCATTTGTGTTCGGAGGACTCTCCTGGTCCCTCCATTAGTCTTTGCTCGTGAAGGATTCTTGACTCGTGCAATGCTTGTTTGCATTTGCAACTCTTCCGTGGGGCATTTTCTAGTTCCTCGTCATGTCGGAGAAGACATCAAGGAGAGGATGTGTGTGTTACGTAGTGTGGGTGCGGAGATAGGCGGATCTTGCCTTCACGTCACGTGCTTCGGCTTCTTGACTTGCTTTTCTCTCTCCTCGTCCTTGTAGATCTGCAGGATGTGCGTGCGATTGTCTTCATCCAGTGGGAGCACGATGAGTTAGTCAAGGAAATTTAGCAGTTCCTCTTCTTCTTCTATGAACTCAGGCCGTTGGAACTGTTCCTTGACTTGCTCAACTTCCATTTCCTCCACTCACGCAGACGATTTTGGATGTCCGGGTAAGGTGGAGATAGGATCATTACATCACTATCGCTTTTCGCGAGGTTCTTCTGTGCTTGGTGTGTGAGCTACAACAAGTGCGTCTTGGGTTGCCTCTCGCTTATCACCTTCAAGAGACTTGGTCACGTTTCATCAACTACATCCGGAGACTCTACTTCCCGGTAGTCTCCGGTATTTTGTGCTAGCCGAGTAACCGACTTGGTTGGTTTCTCTTGTTCGGATCGCTTGACGAGTCTTCTTCGTCTCTGGTTTGTACCGGGGAATTTCAGTTCGAGGCGGTGTCCTCGAGTCTTGGGCGGCGGGGGCGGTCTTTGTGTTTGTTTCGAGGAGCCGGCCGTCTTGGCTTGTCGATTCTCCTCCTTTGACGATCGGAGAAGGTATTTGTGAGTCCTTCTCGACC
>JABTTQ020000993.1:0-50000 GCA_016081115.2 Rehmannia glutinosa
TTACCTCTTGTAAAACCATTTTGCAAAAGAAAAGAGCTAAGTCTATCATACCATGCACGGGTGCTTGTTTCAAACCATACAAGGCCTTTTAAGTCTATAAACATCATTAGGCCTAGAAAAATTTTTTCAAACCCCGGAGGTTGTTTTACATAGACTTCTTCTTGAATAATACCATTTAAAAATGCGGATTTTACATCCATTTGGTAAAGCTTGAAATTTTAAAACAAGAATAGGCAAGTAAAATACGAATAGCTTCTAAACGTGCTATGGGTGCAAATGTTTCATCATAATCAATACCTTCTTCTTGACAATAACCTTGAGCTACTAACCTTGCTTTGTTTGAACAATATTGCCTTGGTCATCGAGCTTGTTCGAAATACCCATTTTGTACCAATAATGGTTTGAGATGGAGGACAAGGTACTAATTCCCATACATCATTCCTTTCAAATTGATTCAACTCCTCTTGCATTTCTAAAAACCTATCCTCATCTTCAATGGCTTCCTTAGCATTTTTAGGCTCTTTTTGAGATATAAGAGCTTTCTCGGCAAATTTTCCTCGAGTCATTACTTTATCAAGGGTATTCCCCAATAATAGGATCTTTTGGGTGATCTCCTTAAATTTCAATGCTACGGGAAGATTTGAAGTATCACCTTTATCTTCTTGAGGAACATTTGAGCTTGAAGGTTGATCATTTTGAGTTTCATCTTGAATCGGTTCAACAATATCCTCTTCATCACTTTCATCATTAGTTATCCTTACAACACCCGAAGCTTCATTGAATTTGACATGGATGGATTCTTCAACAACCCCACTAGTCTTATTGTAGACCCGATATGCTTTGCTCTTGGTTGAATACCCCATAAATATTCCTTCATCGGCCTTAGGATCAAGTTTGTCTAATTGATCCTTAGTATTCAAAATAAAACATTTACATCCAAATATTTTGAAATAACTAATATTTGGAGTTCTTCCTTTCCAAAGCTCATATGGAGTTTTATTCATTTTAGGACGAATATAAACTCGATTAATGACATAGCAAGCGGTACTTACAACTTCGGCCCAAAAATATTTTGGAAGTGAAAATTCATTGAGCATGGACCGACTCATTTCTTGAAGTGTCCGATTTTTCCGTTCGGCTACTCCATTTTGTTGAGGTGTCCTTGGAGCTGAAAAATTATGACTATATCCCTTGGTTTCACAAAAGACTCTAAATTCGCCGTCAAATTCTCCACCTCGATCACTTCGAATAGACTTAATAGTATCTTCCTTTTCATTTTCAATAAGTCTACACAACTTAACAAACTCATTAACGGCATCGCTTTTATTTGTAAGAAATAGAGCCCAAGTATATCTAGAAAAATCATCAACTATAACAAAAGTGTAATGTTTTCCACTTAGACTTGCCATACCAATATCCCCATACAAATCAAGATGAAGCATTTGTAGGGGTTTGGTAGTGGAAATTTCATTTTTGGGCTTAAAACTACTCTTAACTAATTTGTTCTTTTGACAAGTGTCACATAAGCCAAGATTTTCAAAAATCAATTTGGGTAGTCCTTTTACATGTTGGTTTTTGTAAATAATTTGCAAATTTTTGTATCCAACATGTCCAAGTCGCCTATGCCATAAACTAGTTAAATCATTATTGGCGACAAGACAAGAAACATTTTGACTAACCAAATCACTTGTACAAATTTTGTAAAGATTGCCTTTTCTAATTGCTTCACAAATAATTTTATCATTTTTGGAAATAAGATATTTTTCTTTATTGAAAACAACATTATAATTTGAATCACAAAGTTGGCTAACACTTATCAAATTGAACTTAAGCCCTTCTACTAAAAGAACATTACTAAGAGAAAAAGAAGAGTTACCAATTTCTCCATTTCCAAGAATTCTTCCTTTGCCATTGCCGAACATGACCATACCCTCTTCTTGGAACTTGATATTGGTAAAATGTTCTCTCTTTCCGGTCATATGGCGTGAACATCCGCTGTCCACGAGCCATTTTGAATCTTCCATTGTTGTTATAGCCCCTATAACCTACAAAGGAATTATTTTTAGGTACCCTATAATTTTGGGGTCCATGGGGGTTAGCCTTGAGACCTTTAGGTCTCCAATAATAGCTAAAATTATTCTTCAATTTACAATTGCTAGCATAGTGTCCATTCTTACCATAATAAAAACAAGTAATAATATGAGGACTACTAGCAGACGCGTACAAAGTTAGACCTTGGTCTTTTTCTTAAAAGTATTTTGAAAAGGTTTGTAACCAAGTCTAATTTAGAATGCTCACCTTTTTGTGCATCTAAAATTTTGTGACTTTATCCGTACTTAAATTGAATCGATGCACATCCTTTTTCAAATTTTTAATATCATTTGTGAGCATTTGTTTTTCGGTTTGAAGAGTACGGACCATAGTAAGAGTAATCGCTTGAGCCTTATCAAGAGAGTCATAAGAAGTAAATAATTTATCTTTTTCTAGTTTAAGCTCTTTGTGCTCCTTTTTCAAATTCTTGTATTTAACAATCAAATTTTGAAACTCATTTTGCAATTCATCAAAATCACATTGTAATTCATCAACTAGGGAAGAAGATGAAGCATTAGAGCGTACCTCGGTATTTTCATCGTCTATGGCCATAAGACCATGTTCGGATTCTCCTTCCTCGTCGGTTGTTTCAAGTAATTCATCCCAAGTTTTGACGTCCGCATTTAACGCCTTCTTTTTCGGAAAAGGCTTTTTCTTCTTTTGTTCCTCTTCCACTAATTTTGGGCAATCGGCTATGTTGTGCCCGGATTTTCCGCATTTGAAACAAGAATTGTCTCTTGGCTTTCTTGCTTTATTTTTGTTTACAAATTTTGCAAATTTTCTAACAAGAGCCGCCGTTTCTTCATCATCCTCATCACTAGCATAATAGACATTATTAGAAGAAGATGCTAAGCCTTTAATAATATTTTGCGTACCGGTTTAGAGGTGGATGGTTGAGAATTTTCCTCTCCTTGAGATATACTTCATAAATAAGGAGGTTCCCAATGAGCTCATCAAACTTGAGTGTCTCAAGATTTTGAGCTTCCGTGATTGCCGTCACCTTTTTCGGACCATAAGCGGGAATGGCATTTAAGACTTTGGTCACCTTATCTTCTTCGGAGATGACCTTTCCAAGAGCCACAAGAGGATTGACAATGTTGTCAAGCCTTTCCACCATTTTTGATATGCTTTCACCATCATGCATATTGAAATTTTCAAAGTCTTTCACAAGCATTGTTTTTCTTGCTTGCTTCACTTTCTTTGTGCCCTCATATATGGTTTCTAATTTTTCCCAAACTTCATGTGCCGACCGTATGCCTCTTATGCGATTATATTCGGTGGCGGTAAGAGAGCAATGTAAAATGTTTAAGGCCTTACCGTTTAAAGAGAAAGCCTTCTTGTCATTTTCATCGTATTCCTTGAACGGCTTGGGAGTCGTGGTACCATCCTCCAATTTTGTTGTTGGTTGAGCAACTCCTTCAATGACCACATTCCAAATATCAAATCCGCACCCTTGTAGAAAGCACTCCATGCGGTCTTTCCAAAATGCATAGTTGTTGGCGTCGAATAGTGGTGGCTTGTTGGTGGAGGCGCCGGTGGTGAGATAAGCTTCATTCGTAGACATGGATCTTTCCTCTTTACTCGGAACGAGCTAGCCAAAGAGTTTGGCTTTGATACCACTTGTTAGTCCAAGTGGCTACGATAATCTAGAGGGGGGGTGAATAGATTATGCCGATTTTTCGCAAACTACTCTATTTTTCGAATCAACAAGCAAATGACAAGAATGTAAATGCGGAAATTAAACAACACTCGTTGATTTAAAGAGGTTCAACCCACCTAGGGCCTAATCCTCTACCACCCCAGTATCTCCGGGATGGATTTCAAAAAGAAAAAAAGATTTTATTAATTACCACAATTAATACAACACCTTGAGGATCACCACAATCCTCTAACAACACCTTCAAGGAGATTACCACAATCTTCCTTCACCACCTTTGAAGAGTACCACACTCTTCAAACACCTATCACCTAGATCACCCAAGTGTATTCTTACCACAAGAATACTCACAAGGATGTCTTGTGTTGAATGATGGACAAAATTCAAGATTACAACTCTATGAAACCAATACAAAGATTGAGTGCAAGTGTAATCAAGAATCAAAAAGCCTAGACCTCAAAGATGTGCAAGTGAAAGTACTTAGGCTATTACAACAAGAATATAAAAATTAAAGCTTGAACAATTTGCAGATTTCCTGTTGTGTGTTTTGCTTGTATGTGTTGTGTCTTGTATCTTCAATTCATCCTCTATTTATAGGGAAGTCTTCACCAACATAGGCTCCCAACATAGGCTCCTCTATCTTCACTTTTGTCTACAAAAAGAAGATCACAAGATGTAGAAATATTGTACAAAAATCAAAAGTAAATCTTGCTGTCAAAAATTTCAAACAGCATAATTTTGCTGTCATAAAATAGCATAGGGCGCGGTTGCCCTGTTAAAGATTTCGACCGTTTGAAAAAATTAGTGCGATCTAGGTGCAGTCGTCGGGGGTCGGCCGGTCGGCGAAGTGCGGCCGTCCCCCTAGGTGGACCGGTCACCCTCCTCTTTTTTTGTACAGAAATTGTTTCTGTTTCTAATCTGTTTCAAGTTCGTGTTCTTCAGGTACAGGTCAACCCTTTGGGCGACCGGTCGACCTCCAATTTGAAATGTTGTCCGATTTTTGTCAAAAATAAACTTCAAGAAATACTCCAAAAAATTAGTAAAAACATTTTAAATCAATTGGGAGTATTTAGACAACATTTACAAACATTGTTTTGGTGTAAAAACCAATATAAACAAAATCATCAAAAGTGTTGTCCAATTTTAATCAAATTAAAAATTCTAAGAAATACTCCAAAAATTAGTAAAAATATTTTAAATCAATTGGGAGTATTTGGACAACATATAAAAACATTGTTTTGGTATAAAAACTCATTTAAACAAAATCATCAAAATCTTGATAAAAACATTTATCTAACACGACCGGTCCGGGTTGAGGGCGTAGGTCCACGGGTAGGTATTTGGTCGGCCTCAACCCAGTTTGGCCACTCTGTTTTTGAAAATTCCGAAATTTGATCCAAATATCCAATTTTTCGCCCCTAAGTTTTAAAAACGTGCAAAATACAAACATAGACCTCATTCAATATGCATTATGTCTAACCGAGCTCGTATTGAAGTAAAAGTCTCGGAAGATAGCGGTTTTGTAAAGATGTCCGCCAATTGATCTTGAGATGGTACAAAATATATCTCAATTTTTCATTTTGAGATAAAATCCCTTAGAAAATGATGTCGAATCTCAATATGTTTAGTACGGTTATGGTGAACAGGGTTTTGAGCAATATTTATAGCGGATATGTTATCACAAAATATAGGTACATTTTCAAAAGAATATTTGTAATCCGCTAAAATTTGTTTCATCCAAAGAAATTGAGTACAACAAAAAGCCTCGGAAATATATTCGGCTTCGGCCGTTGAAAGTGAACATAATTTTGTTTCTTTGAAAACCAAGAAACTAGGCAATCGCCTAAAAATTGACATGATCCAGAAGTACTTTTACGATCATCAATATTTCCCGCATAGTCTGAATCACTATAGCCTTAAGAGAAAAGTTTTCATTCTTTGGATAAAATAAACCATATTGAATAGTGCCTTTTAAATATCGAAAAATTCTTTTCACGACACTCATATGAGATTCTTTGGGATTGCTTTGAAAATGAGCACATAGGCATACGACATGAAGAATGTCCGGTCTACTTGCGGTTAAATAAAGTAAACTACCAATCATACCTCGATACTTGGAATCATCAACGGACTTGCCTTTTTCATCTTTATCAATCTTGATATTGGTTGTCATAGGAGTAGAGACGGTTCTTTCTTCTTCAATGTCGAACTTCTTCAAAAGTTCTTTTGTATATTTTGATTGTGAAATGTAAATACCTTCTTGGCATTGCTTAATTTGAAGTCCAAGGAAGAAGTTGAGCTCCCCCATCATACTCATCTCGAAATTAAAAACATTGTTTTGGTGTAAAAACATATTTAAACAAAATCATCAAAATCTTGATAAAAACATTTATCTAACAAAGCTCCATCCCACAAAGGAGGAAAAGCCAAAGTATGCTAAATTTATAAATCCCAAGTTGGACAATTGGGTTTAGGCCCTTGGGGCACCAAAGTTTTTAAAGAGGTGAGGACCTACATGCTTGTGGGTTTGGTTCAAATCACATGCGCGCGCCGCTGCCGCTGACCGGCTCGGCTTGGGCTTCAGGGCCCTTATACTTTTTAGACCAAATTTATTTAAAACTTTTTTTAAAATATCAATTAATTACTTTTAATTAATTAATTCCAACTAGGGGTGCGCGCGCACCGAGGATAATGAACAAAACTTATCGCGCGCGCACTAGTGCGTGGACGCGCATGTCTGAACTGTTGCACTTGATCGGTGGAACCAAAAGCACTTTGTATACGGGCAATTTTGTCTTACGGAGACTGTATTAAATACAGGCCTCGACTTGGCCTGATTATCCAAACACTTCCAACCATTTTATTGTAAACAGTAAACCACCCAAACAACAATCGCACGACAAAATCTCTTTATTGGTGTTTCAAGATGATGGCATCCATTTCATTCACTCCGATGGCTGTTGCTCCTGCTCACGCAAGAAACTGGTGAAGTTCTCTGGTGTTGACTTCAAGCTTTGACAACAGAAAATGCTCTTCTACTTCAGTACCTTGGGTGTGTCCCGCTTCTGAAGGAGGACCCCCTTACCGTTGGCGATGAAGAATCCGAGAACCAAAGGAGGATCGTTGTGGATGCTTGGCATAACAACGATTTTCTTTGTCAGAACTATATTTTGAACAGGCTAGATGACACCCTCTATAACGTTTATAGTTCGTTCAAAATGTCCAAAGAGTTGTGGGACTCTTTGAAGAAGAAATATAAAACAGAAGATGCCGGCACAAATAAATTTGTTGTCGGTAAATTTCTGGATTTCAAGATGGTTGACACTAAGACGATGATCAGCCAAGTTCAAGAAATTCAGATCATACTTCATGACTTGGTGTCTGAAGAGATGATTCTGAATGAGTCTTTCCAAGTAGCTGGGATAATCGAGAAGTTGCATCCATTGTGGAAGGATTTTAAGAACTACCTCAAGCACAAGCGTAAAGAACTAGGGCTTGAGGATCTAATAGTTTGACTTCAGATTTAGGAAGACAACTGAAAATCTGAAGTGATGTCCAGTAAGTCTGGAGTGGAGGCCAAGGCCAATCTTGCTGAATCGAGCACTAGAAAGAAACAGAAGCATTCCAGAAAAGACAAGAGGAAGGCCAAGAAATTCAAGGGGAATTGCTACAACTGTGGCAAACCGAACCACATGGCCAAGGATTGCCGACACCCGAAAAAGGGCAATCAAAATGGCAACCAACAACAAGCCAATGTGACCGAGGATAAGTCTGTTTCGATAGACATGTCGGAGCTCAATCTCACCGCCGTTGTGTTTGAAGCCAATATGGTGGATAACCCAAGTGAGTGGTGGATAGATACCAGGGCTACTCGTCACATTTATGCCGACAAGGAGATGTTCTCCTCCTACACTCCGACAAATGGAAGGAAGCTTTTCATGGGAAACTTTTCGACTTCCGACATCGTGGGGCTTGGGAAGGTTGTGCTCAAGATGACTTTCGGAAAGAAGCTTACGCTTGTGGATGTGATGCATGTCCTGGATATCCGCAAGAATTTGGTTTCCGATCCTTTGCTTAGTAAGGCTGGGTTTAGACTAGTTTTTGAGTCCGACAAGCTTGTAATAACCAAGAATGGTCAGTTTTTTTGTAAGGGATACCTTGATAAAGGGCTCTTTAAAATGTCGTAATAAAACATTTTCCGCCAAGAGGCGAAGAATAAAAATGTTACTTTTGTTTACTTGTTTGATTGTTGTAATTTATGGCATGATAGATTATGACACGTAAACTTCAACACAATTAAAAGGTTAGTGAATCTGGAATTAATACCTACATTTAAAACCGATTCACAAGACAAATGCAAAATTTGTGTTGAAGCAAAATTGGCTAAAGCACCGTTTCATTCAAGAACGAGAAGTACAAAACCACTTGAGTTAATTCATACAGATGTGTGTGATTTAAAACTTGTGCAAACTCAAGGTGGCAAAAAGTACTTTATAATGTTTATTGACGATTGCACAAGATATTGTTATGTCTATCTTTTGAAAAGCAAAGATGAAGCTTTAGTAGCTTTTAAAACTTATAAGAATGAAGTTGAAAATCAACTTAATTTGAAAATTAAGATGATTCGAAGTGATAGAGGCAGAGAGTATGTTGCTCCGTTTGAAGAATTCTTCTCGGAAATGGGTATAATTCATAAAACGACATCTCCCTACTCACCTTAATCAAATGGTGTAGCAGAATGCAAAAATCGTACTCTTAAGGAGATGATGAATACGATGTTGATAAGCTCTGGCTTACCCCCAAAACTTGTGGGGGGAAGCTATACTTTCTGCAAACTACATTCTTAATAAGATCCCACACAAAGGTAAAAATGAAACACCATATGAGTTTGGAAATGATGTAAACCATCATATAAATACCTTAAAGTGTGGGGGTGTTTAGAATCGGTCCGAAGATGATCAATTGCGTTTTCATTAGATATGCTAACAATACTAGTGCATTTCGATTTTTAGTACACAAGTCAGTTATTCTTAATATAAATGAAGGAATGATCATAGAATCAAGGAATATTGTATTCTTCGAGAATATCTTTCCAAATAAAGAAAGGAGAGAAGAAAGTTCGAATAATCGAACTTATGAAATTGCAAGGTTACCTCAAAGTGATGATGAAAAGGAACCAAGACGCAGTAAAAAGACAAAAGTAACTAAGTCTTTTTGTCCTGATTTTCTAACTTATATATTAGAAAACGAATCTAGAACTATTCAAGAAGCTTTGTCTAGTCCAGAAGCTCCTCTCTGAAAAGAAGCTATCAATAATGAAATAGATTTTATCATGCAAAATAACACTTGGGAGTTGGTTGATCTCCCACTGCGTTGCAAACCTTTGGGATGCAAGTGGATCCTTAAAAGGAAGTACAAAGTAAATGGATCTGTAGATAAGTACAAATCCTGTTTGGTAGCTAAAGGGTTTAAACAAAAGGATTGATATGACTTTTTCGATACATATTTTCCTGTGATGAGGATCACGTCTATTCGTGTTCTCATTGCTATTGTAGCTTTACATAACCTTGAGATACATCAAATGGATGTGAAGACTACCTTCTTGAATGGTGAGCTTGAAGAGGAGATTTATATGGAACAATCCGAGGGGTTCATTGCACCTAGTCAAGAGCAAAAGGTGTGTAAACTTGTTAAGTCACTTTATGGACTAAAACAAGCACCTAAGCAATGGCATGAAAAGTTTGACTCGACTATGAAGTCAAACGGTTTCAAGATCAATGAATGTGACAAGTGCGTCTACATTAAAGGTACTACAAATGATTACATCATAGTATGCCTTTATGTAGATGATATGTTGATTATGGGTAGTAGTTATGATCTAATCATGAATACTAAGAACATGTTAAAGAAGAACTTTGACATGAAAGATATAGGATTTCTGATGTTATATTAAGGATTAAAATCTCTAGAACTTTAGATGGAATTGTCTTGTCACAATCCCATCATGTCGAAAGCATACTTAGAAAGTTTAATGCTTTTGATAGTCCTTCGGCTAAGACACCTGTAGATTTAAGTCTACACTTGGCCAAGAATAGAGGAGAACCAGTTTCTCAGCTAGAATATGCAAAGATAATTGGCAGTCTGATGTACTTAACGAATTGTACACGTCCAGACAATGCATATTCAATGAGTAAGCTAAGTAGGTTTACAAGTAACCCGAATAAGGATCACTGGAAAGCCGTGACAAGGGTCTTCGATACTTAAAGTATACCATGAACTATGGAATACTTTATATGAGATATCCAACAGTATTAAAAGGATATTATGATGCTAATTAGATATCAGACACAAAAGACTCCAAGTCCATAAGTGGATATGTTTTCACAATAGGTGGAGGAGCGGTGTCGTGGAAGTCTTCTAAGCAGACGCACATAGCTCGATCTACTATGGAATCCAAGTTCATTGCTTTAGATAAAGCTGGAGAAGAAGCAGAATGGCTTACAAACTTCTTAAAGGATGTTCCTTGTTGGAATAAGCTGGTGCTTGCTGTTTTGATACATTGTGATAGTCAATCAGCAATTGGAAGGGCACAAAGTAGTATTTATAATGGTAAGTCTAGACATATTCATCGAAGACACAATACCATTAGACAAATAATTTCAAATGGGGTTATTTCGGTTGACTATGTGAAATCAAAGAAAAACCTTGCGGATCCGCTTACAAAAGGAATAAATCGAGATCAATTGTATAAATTATTAAGGGGAATGGGTTCAAAATCCACAAAACAAAGAATGTTCATAGCGGTAACCCAACATTGTGAATTGGAGATCCTAAGACCTTGGTTCAATGGGACAACTAAGTTATGAATGTTCAGCTGAACACTTGAAAAATGTGTTAGCTCATTCCCGAAACTTCCAAGTGAAATAGAAACGTGCAGAATATAGTGAGGTTAAGTGTAAGACTTTTAATGAATTCCTATACCGAAATGTGGAGTATGGCAGGATACTCTTCAATAAGAGATCACCTATATAAGTAAGAAGTAATGGCCACTTCAAAGAAACACTTATGAATCTAAGATATGGTCCAAGGCCGAAATAGACACAACGTGAGAACAACAAGTGTTAGAATTGTTATTGTATAAGTACTGTTGTCTCAGTTTACACAAACGGCTGAGTATTTCAAGACATCGCATCACTAAGCAGCTAGTAAATCCGATAGTATTTTAATAAGAAAGGTTCAAAGCCACAAATTACCTATCCTGATGCATAACAGTTCGACGAGACTTTCAAGCGAATTTGCATACACGCATGCATTAATTACATTCTTGTGGGGGATTGTTGGAATTTGGTTATAGAAATTGGGTGTTGACCGGATTTTGACTAAATATTTAAGTGGTTGCCATTAGTGAAAAATAGAATTAAATTATTTGTTAAAATTCTACTAAGTGAGTAGATGAGACTGATATTTGGAATTTCTCAAAACCAATGAATGAGAAATTAATACTAGAAGTTAGTCACTTAAAACTAGAAAAATGGTATGGGAAATAGAAAATGTGGGGAAGGAGAAAAACTCCATCCCACATAGGAGGAAAAGCCAAAGTATGCTCAATTTATAAATCCCAAGTTGGACAATTGAGTTTAGACCCTTGGGGCACCAAATTTTTTAAAGGGGTGAGGACCTACATGCTTGTGAGTTTGGTTTAAAACACATGCGCCGCCACCACCTTCCCGTCACGGCTCGGCCCGGCTTTGACCGGTGCAGGTCATGGGCTTGGGCTTGGGCTTCAAGGCCCTTATACTTTTTGGATCAAATTTATTTAAAACCTTTTTAAAATATTAATTAATTATTTTTAATTAATTAATTTCAATCGGTGTGGCGTGGACGCGCAAGAATCCATGCGCACGAGGATAATGAGCAAAACTCACATCACGCCGCACTAGTGCGCGGACACGCACGCCTGAACTGTTGCACCTGTTCGAGCAACCAAGTGCATTTTTTGGCTGTAGACATCTCTTTTTGATCCAAAAGATATATCCTTTCCATCAGGCACCTTGATGCCTATATATACGAGCCCCTGCAGATGAAATCAGACACGAAAATTATAAGCCTAAAATCGAGTCATTGCATCAGCATATTGATATATTTCACTTCAAAGCTTGAAAGCCTCAAATACTATATAGTTCGCTGTAGTTTCGGCTTTTGCAAGTGCTGCTAAGTCGAAATAGTAAAGTCGTCGTATCTTATGGACGATCGCCGGAACCATAAACACTTTGTATACAAGACGATTTCGTCTTGCGGAGACTACATTAAATACAGACCTCGACTTAGCCTGATTATCCAAACACTTTCAGCCATTTTCTTGTAAATAGTAAACCACCCAAACAATAGATCGTACGTCGGCAATTGGGCTGCCGGAATAGTCGTCGGAGATGACAACTTCAGCAGAGGCAGTCGAAGAAGGGAATTGGGGCCGATGGTTTGTTGTGAAATGAGGGGCATGGACTTGTCTATGGGAATTAGATAAGAGTTTGGTTTAAATTACAAAATTTGGGCTTTTAATTGAGTCCAATATCGCCATTTTTCCAAAAACTTAAACTTTCAGGAAATTCCAGTTGGACCCCAATTAAGAAGTTTCAGTTCTACCCAAATCAATTTTATGTCTTCTCAAATTTGACCCACAATTCAATTTTTGATCCAATGCATGAAAACATAAAAAACATGAAACCAACCAAGAAACAATATAGAAGCAAACCAGAAACAATATGAAATCACCATATGAGCAAAAAGAGCTTAAAAATAGGTAAAAATTGTATTTAAACATCGAAAACTACGTGGAAACAACAAAGAAACATAAGAACAACATTAAAAACAGTATGAAAACAACCCAGAAACAACGTAAAAAAATATTAAAAATACCACATGAATAAAAAGAGCTTAAAAGTAGGTAAAAACCGTATCTACACATTTAAAACTACATGGAAACAACAAAAAAATTATTCGAACAATATTAAAAATATTATAGAACAACACAGAAATAATAGGAACAATGTAGAAACCAATACATAAACAAAAAGCAGCATAAAAAATAGGTAAAGTTGTTTTGAAATATCGAAACAACAAAGAAACAAATTTAACAACATCGAAACAACATATATAACATATAAAACAATACATGAAAAAAACGTAAAAATAATCACAAAATATGCAGGAGCGTAAAAAACGAAAAAATAGGGCAAAAGTGATAAGAGCGTATTTGTGGTATTTTTTTTTCAAAATCTGAGGTATTTATGGGAATTTCTCATATAAAAAGTGGGGTGTTACACTATAAAATTAAATAGGTGAAATAGGTCAATCGTGTCGATACGCAGGTCGACCTGACCTCTTTATTTCCTGTGTTAATCGTGTCTGACTCAATTTTGATCGAACTTGCTAAGAGTTGTACCTGTACCTGATAAATTCGTATTTGGTTCGTGTTGTGTCACACAAATTAATGCCACTAGGTTTGACTTTGTCCCACTTTAGTTGAGGCCTTTTGTTCTTAATGATTTACCAAATTTATAAATTATCCCTTTTTAGTTAAAAAAAGAAAATACTAAAATTTGGATTTATAATACAACAATTCAGATCATTGAAGCGATACCTTATTAAAAATTATGTGATAAGAATAATTTATAGAAATACTGTAATACCTCGAATCTCAAATTGCTTGTTTGATCAAAATATTTAAACTCTATTAGTATTAAAAGAGCATTGTGTGATTCATTTTATTATTAATATTCTACAATAATAGAAAAAGGATAAATCCTTAATTTAAGAAATAATATGTAATCATTTATTTATATATATAGCTATGTGTAACTATATAAGGTATACATATATGTCTGTGCGTGTGAGATATATATATATATATATTAGTGTACTTAAGTATCTAGAACACATATATCAGACTAATAAACACACACATGTATATAATATTAACTAAATATGAGTGTGGACATTAGTAGACCAGCTCACCCATGAAGTGATTACTATTGCAACAAAAGAATGCCATCTAGCCTTTAGAAAACTCTGCCACGTAAGTGATGAAATGTGATGAATGTTAACCGCCTTATTTAGGAAGTAGATTATATATGCAGCTTAGTCGTTCTCTTTTATACGAAAAACATACTCAGATTGAATAACAAAGAAATATGGAGAAGAGAGAGCAAACAGAAAAAAAAAGAAAAAAAAATGTGAAAGGAAAGGAAAAGAAAGGAAAAAGAGAAAAATAGGAGGGATGTGGCGTAGCGAACTGATTCAACGTCATTACCATTCACATTTTCAAAACACTACATAAAGGTGGGGTAACTCTTGATTCATAAGTATGTCGTACTGTTATAATCATTGTTGTTCCATGTGTCGTTTATTTGAACAAATGAATGGACTCTCCTTCGGGAAGTCAAAGAACGAATGAATGTGATTCACCTTCGGGTAATCCAAATAGAATGAATCCTTCGGGATTAATGCTAGCTAATGGACCGTCTCACAGAGTGGGTCTGGTCAACAATGAATGAATGGTTCTTATAAACTGTATGCATGTGACAATTGGTTATAACTGCTTGCGGTGTTCCCCACTGAGTTTTTATACTCATGCCACATATATTCTATTTTTATTACAGGACGAGGAATAGGGCAGTTAGGCTGATGCCAGTGAGGAACGGGTCTCCTCCACCTTTTGTTAATATTTTGCTAAAATATGGGTTTGTAATAAACAGAAGTACTTTTGTACAAATCCTTTGCTTGGCTGTTTTTTTGTAATAATATATATAATATTACGTTATTGGAAAAACAAAAAGAATCTTACCCGATTTTAAATATTTTATTAATTTATCTATTTCAAGAAAGCTTCCGCAATAATATAATCCCGATACGTGACAAGCAAGTTTAGTGTCATTCCGAGCCTAGCGGGTTCGGGGTGTCACAGAGTGGTATCAGAGCCGGTCTACCTTCCTGTAGACTTGAGAAAAAATGAGAGGTTTTTTTTTAAAAAAAAAATAAGAGTGTTTCCAATTTATATAAAAATTGTTAAGGAGACTCGTACTCGTGTCGTGATCCCACGCCTATTAGAAGGTAATGTATGACTTAAAGGCTTTTCTACTTATGAAGCATAAGTTGTATTATGACGAGATTTAAAATGTTCGATCGCATCAACATGACAAGTTTCTATGAATGTATTATGATTAAAAATATATAAAGATTTGATGCGATTCAAATATGCATGATTTATGCATTCAACATGATTTACAAAATACTTTCGTGAGGACATAAAAATATTTATTGACGCTTTAAAAATTTCACAAAATTTCATGAACATAGCATTTCATAACCCTATAATCGAATTATGACTAGACTTAGAAGCCTTATAGAATTTGATTTCCTCTATGATTTAGATTCCCTATTAGGCGTACCATAGATAGGATGACTTAATGTCACGAGTGCTACATGGTGGTGTGCAAGTTATATGTAATACATGCATCTTTCGGGTGAGAATATTGAGCCCATAACCCATAGGTCCTTCAGCTTCAGTGAAATTGGACGATTACATGGGATATTCATCAACTATGAGGTTCACTATTGTAAAGAAAGAGATCAAATCAAAAACTTAGGACATGATTTGATATGAGCTAGAGATGTGTGTCATTTTGGGGTAATTAATGGCGACCAATAGACATAAATAATAGATATTGAAGCACTTAGCAAGGTATCGACTATGTAGGATATAATATAATATAACTTTTACTATTAGTGAAATTTGTTTTCAGGAGAGTTATATATATTAACCGCACGACTATTGGTATCATCTGGATAATATATTTTATAAGACTAGGATTTATATTAGTTTTACGGGACAATATATTGTCAAGTTGAGGATAATTGAGGTTAAACTCAAGAAAATGATAAGGAATTTATAATTGATACTTTGGGTTAATTAGATTCTATCTAATTAAATAATGAGTATCTGAGACAAGAATAAAAACAGATTAGGATCGATGAAAAATCTTTCGAGGATACTTAAATAGATTTTTGATGAATTTCTTGAATATTGAATATGAACACAGGTTACAAGAATTACAAGACTACATTTAGGTGATGATGATATTGTCTTTTCTTATTTGGGTAATCTAATAGTTTGAATAAGTCGCAATTTCAAAGCATGCTATAAGCTCTAGAACTAAAATGAAGTGTATTGGATAACTTACGGTTATAAGCGAAATTTGTGATTTGTGTTATTAGTCATATTGATGGATTTTTAGGCATAAGTATAATGGATTTATTTATGCTACACTTTAGAGACCCAATGATTTTATCACTTGTATAAAAGAGCTTGCAAATATTGGGAACATAGTTTTTTTAACTAGTATATATCATCTGGAATCCATCGTAAAGGAAAGAATGATCTTTACATTAGGATGAATTTTTTTTTCTTGTAGAATAAAAACTATGAACCAGTTATTGGGATAGTTCTCTTTCCATGCCATAGAAATGATAGGTTCTGATTATATAAGAATGATATTGAAATTGCTTTGGCCATCCATGACTTAACAGTATGTAGGTGTAGTCCATGTGTGATACACCAAAGTTGGCCATAGAGCTACAAAGTTTGAAAGATATTGCTCCTTTTGGTAATATTGGGATAAAATGTGAGATATAAGTGTGTGGAACGCATTAGGCGAACAAAATTTCGAGGACGAAAGTTTTGTAAGGAGGAGAGAATGTAATACCCCGAATCTCAAATTACTTGTTTGATCAAAATATTTAAACTCTATTAGTATTAAAAGAGCATTGTGTGATTCATTTTATTATTAATATTCTACAATAATAGGAAAAGGATAAATCATTAATTTAAGAAATAATATGTAATCATTTATTTATACATATTGCTATGTGTAACTATATAAGGTATACATATATGTCTGTGCGTGTGAGATAGTTAAGTATCTAGAACACATATATCAGACTAATAAACACACACATGTATATAATAATAACTATATATGAGTGTGGACATTAGTAGCCCAGCTCACCCATGAAGTGATTACTATTGCAACAAAAGAATGCCACCTAGCCTTTAGAAAACTCTGCCACGTAAGTGATGAAATGTGTTGAATGTTAACCGCCTTATTTAGGAAGTAGATTATATATGCAGCTTAGTCGTTCTCTTTTATACGAAAAACATACTCAGATTGAATAACAAAGAAATATGGAGAAGAGAGAGCAAACAGAAGAAAAAGAAAGAAAAAATGTGAAAGGAAAGGCAAAGAAAGGAAAAAGAGAAAAATAGGAGGGATGTGGCGTAGCGAACTGATTCAACGTCATTACCATTCACATTTTCAAAACACTACATAAAGGTGGGGTAACTCTTGATCCATAAGTATGTCGTATTGTTATAATCATTGTTGTTCCATGTGTCGTTTATTTGAACAAATGAATGGACTCTCCTTCGGGAAGTCAAAGAACGAATGAATGGGATTCACCTTCGGGTAATCCAAATAGAATGAATCCTTCGGGATTAATGCTAGCTAATGGACCATCTCACAGAGTGGGTCTGGTCAACAATGAATGAATGGTTCTTATAAACTGTATGCGTGTGACAATTGGTTATACTGCTTGCGGTGTTCCCATCGAAGTTTTTATACTCATGCCACGTATATTCTATTTTTATTACGGGGACGAGAATAGGCAAAACTGGCGATGACATGAGGAAGGTCTCCTCCACCTTTTGTTAATATTTTGCTAAAATATGGGTTTGTAATAAATGAAGTACTTTTGTACAAATCCTTTGCTTGTTTTTTTTGTAATAATATATATAATATTACGTTATTGGAAAAACAAAAAGAATCTTACCCAGTTTTAAATATTTTATTAATTTATCTATTTCAAGAAAGCTTCCGCAATAATATAATCCCTGATACGACAAGCAAGTTTAGTGTCATTCCGAGCCTAGCGGGTCGGGGGTGTCACAGAGTGGTATCAGAGCCGGTCTACCTTCCTGTAGACTTGCGAAAAAATGAGAGGTTTTTTTTTAAAAAAAAATAAGAGTGTTTCCAATTTATATAAAAATTGTTAAGGGAGACTCGTACTCGTGTCAGCAGTCCTACGCCTATTCCGAAGGTAATGTATGACTTAAAGGCTTTTCTACTTATGAAGCATAAGTTGTATTATGACGAGATTTAAAATGTTCTGATCGCATCAACATGACAAGTTTCTATGAATGTATTATGATTAAAAATATATAAAGATTTGATGCGATTCAAATATGCATGATTTATGCATTCAACATGATTTACAAAATACTTTCGTGAGGACATAAAAAATATTTATTGACGCTTTAAAAATTTCACAAAATTTCATGAACATAGCATTTCATAACCCTATAATCGAATTATGACTAGACTTAGAAGCCTTATAGAATTTGATTTCCTCTATGATTTAGATTCCCTATTAGGCGTACCATAGATAGGATGACTTAATGTCACAAGTGCTACATGGTGGTGTGCAAGTTATATGTAATACATGCATCTTTCGGTGAGAATATTGAGCCCATAACCCATAGGTCCTTCAAACCCAAAGTGAAATTGGGACGATTACATGGGATATTCATCAACTATGAGGTTCACTATTGTAAAGAAAGAGATCAAATCAAAAACTTAGGACATGATTTGATATGAGCTAGAGATGTGTGTCATTTTGGGGTAATTAATGGCGACCAATAGACATAAATAATAGATATTGAAGCACTTAGCAAGGTATCGACTATGTAGGATATAATATAATATAACTTTTACTATTAGTGAAATTTGTTTTCGGGGAGAGTTATATATATTAACCGCACGACGACTATTGGTATCATCCGGATAATATATTTTATAAGACTAGGATTTATATTAGTTACGGGACAATATATTGTCAAGTTGAGGATAATTGAGGTTAAACTCAAGAAAATGATAAGGAATTTATAATTGATACTTTGGGTTAATTAGATTCTATCTAATTAAATAATGAGTATCTGAGACAAGAATAAAAACAGATTAGGATCGATGAAAAATCTTTCGAGGATACTTAAATAGATTTTTGATGAATTTCTTGAATATTGAATATGAACAAAAGTTACAAGAATTACAAGACTACATTTAGGTGATGATGATATTGTCTTTTCTTATTTGGGTAATCTAATAGTTTGAATAAGTCGCAATTTCAAAGCATGCTATAAGCTCTAGAACTAAAATGAAGTGTATTCAGATAACTTACGGTTATAGCGAAATTTGTGATTTGTGTTATTAGTCATATTGATGGATTTTTAGGCATAAGTATAATGGATTTATTTATGCTACACTTTAGAGACCCAATGATTTTATCACTTGTATAAAAGAGCTTGCAAATATTGGGAACATAGTTTTTTTAACTAGTATATATCATCCGGAATCCATGAGCAAGGGAAAGAATGATCTTTACATTAGGATGAATTTTTTTCTTGTAGAATAAAAACTATGAACCGATTATTGGGATAGTTCTCTTTCCATGCCATAGAAATGATAGGTTCGATTATATAAGAATGATATTGAAATTGCTTTGGCCATCCATGACTTAACAAAGATGTAGGTGTAGTCCATGTGTGATACACCAAAGTTGGCCATAGAGCTACAAAGTTTGAAAGATATTGCTCCTTTTGGTAATATTGGGATAAAATGTGAGATATAAGTGTGTGGAACGCATTAGGCGAACAAAATTTCGAGGACGAAAGTTTTGTAAGGAGGAGAGAATGTAATACCCCGAATCTCAAATTACTTGTTTGATCAAAATATTTAAACTCTATTAGTATTAAAAGAGCATTGTGTGATTCATTTTATTATTAATATTCTACAATAATAGAAAAAGGATAAATCATTAATTTAAGAAATAATATGTAATCATTTATTTATACATATTGCTATGTGTAACTATATAAGGTATACATATATGTCTGTGCGTGTGAGATAGTTAAGTATCTAGAACACATATATCAGACTAATAAACACACACATGTATATAATAATAACTATATATGAGTGTGGACATTAGTAGCCCAGCTCACCCATGAAGTGATTACTATTGCAACAAAAGAATGCCACCTAGCCTTTAGAAAACTCTGCCACGTAAGTGATGAAATGTGTTGAATGTTAACCGCCTTATTTAGGAAGTAGATTATATATGCAGCTTAGTCGTTCTCTTTTATACGAAAAACATACTCAGATTGAATAACAAAGAAATATGGAGAAGAGAGAGCAAACAGAAGAAAAAGAAAGAAAAAATGTGAAAGGAAAGGCAAAGAAAGGAAAAAGAGAAAAATAGGAGGGATGTGGCGTAGTTTAATCGATTCAACGTCATTACCATTCACATTTTCAAAACACTACATAAAGGTGGGGTAACTCTTGATCCATAAGTATGTCGTATTGTTATAATCATTGTTGTTCCATGTGTCGTTTATTTGAACAAATGAATGGACTCTCCTTCGGGAAGTCAAAGAACGAATGAATGGGATTCACCTTCGGGTAATCCAAATAGAATGAATCCTTCTGGATTAATGCTAGCTAATGGACCATCTCACAGAGTGGGTCTGGTCAACAATGAATGAATGGTTCTTATAAATCGTATCGTGTGACAATTGGTTATACCGCTTTGCGGTGTTCCCCACTGAGTTTTTATACTCATGCCACGTATATTCTATTTTTATTACAGGACGAGGAATAGGGCAGCTTGGCTGATGACAGTGAGGAACGGGTCTCCTCCACCTTTTGTTAATATTTTGCTAAAATATGGGTTTGTAATAAACAGAAGTACTTTTGTACAAATCCTTTGCTTGGCTGTTTTTTTTGTAATAATATATATAATATTACGTTATTGGAAAAACAAAAAGAATCTTACCAGATTTTAAATATTTTATTAATTTATCTATTTCAAGAAAGCTTCCGCAATAATATAATCCCGATACTGAGACAAGCAAGTTTAGTGTCATTCCGAGCCTAGCGGGTTCGGGGTGTCACTGAGTGGTATCAGTCGGTCTACCTTCCCGTAGACTTGCGAAAAAATGAGAGGTTTTTTTTAAAAAAATAAGAGTGTTTCCAATTTATATAAAAATTGTTAAGGAGACTCGTACTCGTGTCGTGATCCCACGCCTATTCCGAAGGTAATGTATGACTTAAAGGCTTTTCTACTTATGAAGCATAAGTTGTATTATGACGAGATTTAAAATGTTCTGATCGCATCAACATGACAAGTTTCTATGAATGTATTATGATTAAAAATATATAAAGATTTGATGCGATTCAAATATGCATGATTTATGCATTCAACATGATTTACAAAATACTTTCGTGAGGACATAAAAAATATTTATTGACGCTTTAAAAATTTCACAAAATTTCATGAACATAGCATTTCATAACCCTATAATCGAATTATGACTAGACTTAGAAGCCTTATAGAATTTGATTTCCTCTATGATTTAGATTCCCTATTAGGCGTACCATAGATAGGATGACTTAATGTCACGAGTGCTACATGGTGGTGTGCAAGTTATATGTAATACATGCATCTTTCGGGTGAGAATATTGAGCCCATAACCCATAGGTCCTTCAGCTTCGGTGAAATTGGACGATTACATGGGATATTCATCAACTATGAGGTTCACTATTGTAAAGAAAAGATCAAATCAAAAACTTAGGACATGATTTGATATGAGCTAGAGATGTGTGTCATTTTGGGGTAATTAATGGCGACCAATAGACATAAATAATAGATATTGAAGCACTTAGCAAGGTATCGACTATGTAGGATATAATATAATATAACTTTTACTATTAGTGAAATTTGTTTTCAGGAGAGTTATATATATTAACCGCACGACTATTGGTATCATCTGGATAATATATTTTATAAGACTAGGATTTATATTAGTTTTACGGGACAATATATTGTCAAGTTGAGGATAATTGAGGTTAAACTCAAGAAAATGATAAGGAATTTATAATTGATACTTTGGGTTAATTAGATTCTATCTAATTAAATAATGAGTATCTGAGACAAGAATAAAAACAGTTAGGATCGATGAAAAATCTTTCGAGGATACTTAAATAGATTTTTGATGAATTTCTTGAATATTGAATATGAAACACAAAGTTACAAGAATTACAAGACTACATTTAGGTGATGATGATATTGTCTTTTCTTATTTGGGTAATCTAATAGTTTGAATAAGTCGCAATTTCAAAGCATGCTATAAGCTCTAGAACTAAAATGAAGTGTATTCAGATAACTTACGGTTATAGCGAAATTTGTGATTTGTGTTATTAGTCATATTGATGGATTTTTAGGCATAAGTATAATGGATTTATTTATGCTACACTTTAGAGACCCAATGATTTTATCACTTGTATAAAAGAGCTTGCAAATATTGGGAACATAGTTTTTTTAACTAGTATATATCATCTGGAATCCATGAGCAAGGGAAAGAATGATCTTTACATTAGGATGAATTTTTTTTTTCTTGTAGAATAAAAACTATGAACCAGTTATTGGGATAGTTCTCTTTCCATGCCATAGAAATGATAGGTTCTGATTATATAAGAATGATATTGAAATTGCTTTGGCCATCCATGACTTAACAAAGATGTAGGTGTAGTCCATGTGTGATACACCAAAGTTGGCCATAGAGCTACAAAGTTTGAAAGATATTGCTCCTTTTGGTAATATTGGGATAAAATGTGAGATATAAGTGTGTGGAACGCATTAGGCGAACAAAATTTCGAGGACGAAAGTTTTGTAAGGAGGAGAGAATGTAATACCCCGAATCTCAAATTACTTGTTTGATCAAAATATTTAAACTCTATTAGTATTAAAAGAGCATTGTGTGATTCATTTTATTATTAATATTCTACAATAATAGAAAAAGGATAAATCATTAATTTAAGAAATAATATGTAATCATTTATTTATACATATTGCTATGTGTAACTATATAAGGTATACATACATATATGTATGTGCGTGTGAGATAGTTAAGTATCTAGAACACATATATCGACTAATAAACACACACATGTATATAATAATAACTATATATGAGTGTGGACATTAGTAGCCTTGACTCACCCATGAAGTGATTACTATTGCAACAAAAGAATGCCACCAAGCCTTTAGAAAACTCGCCACGTAAGTGATGAAATGTGTTGAATGTTAACCGCCTTATTTAAGAAGTAGATTATATATGCAGCTTAGTCGTTCTCTTTTATACGAAAAACATACTCAGATTGAATAACAAAGAAATATGGAGAAGAGAGAGCAAACAGAAGAAAAAGAAAGAAAAAATGTGAAAGGAAAGGCAAAGAAAGGAAAAAGAGAAAAATAGGAGGGATGTGGCGTAGTTTAATCGATTCAACGTCATTACCATTCACATTTTCAAAACACTACATAAAGGTGGGGTAACTCTTGATCCATAAGTATGTCGTATTGTTATAATCATTGTTGTTCCATGTGTCGTTTATTTGAACAAATGAATGGACTCTCTTTCGGGAAGTCAAAGAACGAATGAATGGGATTCACCTTCGGGTAATCCAAATAGAATGAATCCTTCGGGATTAATGCTAGCTAATGGACCGTCTCACAGAGTGGGTCTGGTCAACAATGAATGAATGGTTCTTATAAACTGTATGCGTGTGACAATTGGTTATACCTGCTTGCGGTGTTCCCCACTGAGTTTTTATACTCATGCCACGTATATTCTATTTTTATTACAGGACGAGGAATAGGGCAGGTGGGCTGATGACAGTGAGGAACGGGTCTCCTCCACCTTTTGTTAATATTTTGCTAAAATATGGGTTTGTAATAAACAGAAGTACTTTTGTACAAATCCTTTGCTTGGCTGTTTTTTTTTTGTAATAATATATATAATATTACGTTATTGGAAAAACAAAAAGAATCTTACCCAGTTTTAAATATTTTATTAATTTATCTATTTCAAGAAAGCTTCCGCAATAATATAATCCTGATACAGACAAGCAAGTTTAGTGTCATTCCGAGCCTAGCGGGTTCGGGGTGTCACAGAGTGGTATCAGAGCCGGTCTACCTTCCTGTAGACTTGCGAAAAAATGAGAGTTTTTTTTTTAAAAAAAAATAAGAGTGTTTCCAATTTATATAAAAATTGTTAAGGGAGACTCGTACTCGTGTCAGCAGTCCTACGCCTATTCCGAAGGTAATGTATGACTTAAAGGCTTTTCTACTTATGAAGCATAAGTTGTATTATGACGAGATTTAAAATGTTCTGATCGCATCAACATGACAAGTTTCTATGAATGTATTATGATTAAAAATATATAAAGATTTGATGCGATTCAAATATGCATGATTTATGCATTCAACATGATTTACAAAATACTTTCGTGAGGACATAAAAAATATTTATTGACGCTTTAAAAATTTCACAAAATTTCATGAACATAGCATTTCATAACCCTATAATCGAATTATGACTAGACTTAGAAGCCTTATAGAATTTGATTTCCTCTATGATTTAGATTCCCTATTAGGCGTACCATAGATAGGATGACTTAATGTCACGAGTGCTACATGGTGGTGTGCAAGTTATATGTAATACATGCATCTTTCGGGTGAGAATATTGAGCCCATAACCCATAGGTCCTTCAGCTTCAGTGAAATTGGACGATTACATGGGATATTCATCAACTATGAGGTTCACTATTGTAAAGAAAGAGATCAAATCAAAAACTTAGGACATGATTTGATATGAGCTAGAGATGTGTGTCATTTTGGGGTAATTAATGGCGACCAATAGACATAAATAATAGATATTGAAGCACTTAGCAAGGTATCGACTATGTAGGATATAATATAATATAACTTTTACTATTAGTGAAATTTGTTTTTGGAGAGTTATATATATTAACCGCACGACTATTGGTATCATCTGGATAATATATTTTATAAGACTAGGATTTATATTAGTTTTACGGGACAATATATTGTCAAGTTGAGGATAATTGAGGTTAAACTCAAGAAAATGATAAGGAATTTATAATTGATACTTTGGGTTAATTAGATTCTATCTAATTAAATAATGAGTATCCGAGACAAGAATAAAAACAGTTAGGATCGATGAAAAATCTTTCGAGGATACTTAAATAGATTTTTGATGAATTTCTTGAATATTGAATATGAACACAAAGTTACAAGAATTACAAGACTACATTTAGGTGATGATGATATTGTCTTTTCTTATTTGGGTAATCTAATAGTTTGAATAAGTCGCAATTTCAAAGCATCTTCGTAAGCTCTAGAACTAAAATGAAGTGTATTCAGATAACTTACGGTTATAGCGAAATTTGTGATTTGTGTTATTAGTCATATTGATGGATTTTTAGGCATAAGTATAATGGATTTATTTATGCTACACTTTAGAGACCCAATGATTTTATCACTTGTATAAAAGAGCTTGCAAATATTGGGAACATAGTTTTTTTTACTAGTATATATCATCTGGAATCCATGAGCAAGGGAAAGAATGATCTTTACATTAGGATGAATTTTTTTTTTTCTTGTAGAATAAAAACTATGAACCAGTTATTGGGATAGTTCTCTTTCCATGCCATAGAAATGATAGGTTCTGATTATATAAGAATGATATTGAAATTGCTTTGGCCATCCATGACTTAACAGTATGTAGGTGTAGTCCATGTGTGATACACCAAAGTTGGCCATAGAGCTACAAAGTTTGAAAGATATTGCTCCTTTTGGTAATATTGGGATAAAATGTGAGATATAAGTGTGTGGAACGCATTAGGCGAACAAAATTTCGAGGACGAAAGTTTTGTAAGGAGGAGAGAATGTAATACCCCGAATCTCAAATTACTTGTTTGATCAAAATATTTAAACTCTATTAGTATTAAAAGAGCATTGTGTGATTCATTTTATTATTAATATTCTACAATAATAGAAAAAGGATAAATCATTAATTTAAGAAATAATATGTAATCATTTATTTATACATATTGCTATGTGTAACTATATAAGGTATACATATATGTCTGTGCGTGTGAGATAGTTAAGTATCTAGAACACATATATCAGACTAATAAACACACACATGTATATAATAATAACTATATATGAGTGTGGACATTAGTAGCCCAGCTCACCCATGAAGTGATTACTATTGCAACAAAAGAATGCCACCTAGCCTTTAGAAAACTCTCCCACGTAAGTGATGAAATGTGTTGAATGTTAACCGCCTTATTTAAGAAGTAGATTATATATGCGGACTTAGTCGTTTCTCTTTTATACGAAAAACATACTCAGATTGAATAACAAAGAAATATGGAGAAGAGAGAGCAAACTGAAGAAAAAGAAAGAAAAAATGTGAAAGGAAAGGCAAAGAAAGGAAAAAGAGAAAAATAGGAGGGATGTGGCGAGCTTAATCGATTCAACGTCATTACCATTCACATTTTCAAAACACTACATAAAGGTGGGGTAACTCTTGATCCATAAGTATGTCGTATTGTTATAATCATTGTTGTTCCATGTGTCGTTTATTTGAACAAATGAATGGACTCTCCTTCGGGAAGTCAAAGAACGAATGAATGGGATTCACCTTCGGGTAATCCAAATAGAATGAATCCTTCGGGATTAATGCTAGCTAATGGACCGTCTCACAGAGTGGGTCTGGTCAACAATGAATGAATGGTTCTTATAAACTGTATGCGTGTGACAATTGGTTATACCGCTTGCGGTGTTCCCCAATGAGTTTTTATACTCATGCCACGTATATTCTATTTTTATTACGGAGACGAGAATAAAAGCGGTGGGGATGTGTGATGAGGAACGGGTCTCCTCCACCTTTTGTTAATATTTTGCTAAAATATGGGTTTGTAATAAACAAGTACTTTTGTACAAATCCTTTTTTGCTTGTTTTTTTTTTTTGTAATAATATATATAATATTACGTTATTGGAAAAACAAAAAGAATCTTACCCGATTTTAAATATTTTATTAATTTATCTATTTCAAGAAAGCTTCCGCAATAATATAATCGATACGAGACAAGCAAGTTTAGTGTCATTCCGAGCCTAGCGGGTCGGAGTGTCACAAAGTGGGTATCGGGCCAGTCTACCTTCCCGTAGACTTGCGAAAAAATGAGAGGTTTTTTTTTAAAAAAAAAAGAGTGTTTCCAATTTATATAAAAATTGTTAAGGAGATTCGACTCGTGTCGTGATCCTACGCCTATTCCGAAGGTAATGTATGACTTAAAGGCTTTTCTACTTATGAAGCATAAGTTGTATTATGACGAGATTTAAAATGTTCTGATCGCATCAACATGACAAGTTTCTATGAATGTATTATGATTAAAAATATATAAAGATTTGATGCGATTCAAATATGCATGATTTATGCATTCAACATGATTTACAAAATACTTTCGTGAGGACATAAAAAATATTTATTGACGCTTTAAAAATTTCACGAAATTTCATGAACATAGCATTTCATAACCCTATAATCGAATTATGACTAGACTTAGAAGCCTTATAGAATTTGATTTCCTCTATGAATTAGATTCCCTATTAGGTGTACCATAGATAGGATGACTTGATGTCACGAGTGCTACATGGTGGTGTGCAAGTTATATGTAATACATGCATCTTTCGGGTGAGAATATTGAGCCCATAACCCATAGGTCCTTCCGGCAAAGTGAAATTGGGACGATTACATGGGATATTCATCAACTATGAGGTTCACTATTGTAAAGAAAGAGATCAAATCAAAAACTTAGGACATGATTTGATATGAGCTAGATATGTGTGTCGTTTTGGGGTAATTAATGGCGACCAGTAGACATAAATAATAGATATTGAAGCACTTAGCAAGGTATCGACTATGTAAGATATAATATAATATAACTTTTACTATTAGTGAAATTTGTTTTCAGGAGAGTTATATATATTAACCGCACGACTATTGGTATCATCTGGATAATATATTTTATAAGACTAGGATTTATATTAGTTTTACGGGACAATATATTGTCAAGTTGAGGATAATTGAGGTTAAACTCAAGAAAATGATAAGGAAATTATAATTGATACTTTGGGTTAATTAGATTCTATCTAATTAAATAATGAGTATCTGAGACAAGAATAAAAACAGATTAGGATCGATGAAAAATCTTTCGAGGATACTTAAATAGATTTTTGATGAATTTCTTGAATATTGAATATGAACACAAAGTTACAAGAATTACAAGACTACATTTAGGTGATGATGATATTGTCTTTTCTTATTTGGGTAATCTAATAGTTTGAATAAGTCGCAATTTCAAAGCATGCTATAAGCTCTAGAACTAAAATGAAGTGTATTCAGATAACTTACGGTTATAGCGAAATTTGTGATTTGTGTTATTAGTCATATTGATGGATTTTTAGGCATAAGTATAATGGATTTATTTATGCTACACTTTAGAGACCCAATGATTTTATCACTTGTATAAAAGAGCTTGCAAATATTGGGAACATAGTTTTTTAACTAAGTATATATCATCCGGAATCCATGAGCAAGGAAAGAATGATCTTTACATTAGGATGAATTTTTTTTTCTTGTAGAATAAAAACTATGAACCAGTTATTGGGATAGTTCTCTTTCCATGCCATAGAAATGATAGGTTCTGATTATATAAGAATGATATTGAAATTGCTTTGGCCATCCATGACTTAACAGTATGTAGGTGTAGTCCATGTGTGATACACCAAAGTTGGCCATAGAGCTACAAAGTTTGAAAGATATTGCTCCTTTTGGTAATATTGGGATAAAATGTGAGATATAAGTGTGTGGAACGCATTAGGCGAACAAAATTTCGAGGACGAAATTTTTGTAAGGAGGAGAGAATGTAATACCCCGAATCTCAAATTGCTTGTTTAATCAAAATATTTAAATTCTATTAGTATTAAAAGAGCATCGTGTGATTCATTTTATTATTAATATTCTACAATAATAGAAAAGGATAAATCCTTAATTTAAGAAATAATATGTAATCATTTATTTATACATATAGCTATGTGTAACTATATAAGGTATACATATATGTCTGTGCGTGTGAGATATATATATATATATATATATATATATATATATATTAGTGTACTTAAGTATCTAGAACACATATATCAGACTAATAAACAAACACATGTATGTAATATTAACTATATATGAGTGTGGACATTAGTAGCCCAGCTCACCCATGAAGTGATTACTATTGCAACAAAAGAATGCCACCTAGCCTTTAGAAAACTCTGCCACGTAAGTGATGAAATGTGTTGAATGTTAACCGCCTTATTTAGGAAGTAGATTATATATGCAGCTTAGTCGTTCTATTTTATACGAAAAACATACTCAGATTGAATAACAAAGAAATATGGAGAAGAGAGAGCAAACAGAAGAAAAAGAAAGAAAAAATGTGAAAGGAAAGGCAAAGAAAGGAAAAAGAGAAAAATAGGAGGGATGTGGCGTAGCGAACTGATTCAACGTCATTACCATTCACATTTTCAAAACACTACATAAAGGTGGGGTAACTCTTGATCCATAAGTATGTCGTATTGTTATAATCATTGTTGTTCCATGTGTCGTTTATTTGAACAAATGAATGGACTCTCCTTCGGGAAGTCAAAGAACGAATGAATGGGATTCACCGCCCGGGTAATCCAAATAGAATGAATCCTTCGGGATTAATGCTAGCTAATGGACCGTCTCACAGAGTGGGTCTGGTCAACAATGAATGAATGGTTCTTATAAACTGTATGCGTGTGACAATTGGTTATACCTGCTTGCGGTGTTCCCCACTGAGTTTTTATACTCATGCCACGTATATTCTATTTTTATTACGGAGACGAGAATAGGGCGGTTGGGATGCGTGTGAGTGAGCAGGTCTCCTCCACCTTTTGTTAATATTTTGCTAAAATATGGGTTTGTAATAAAAGTACTTTTGTACAAATCCTTTGCTTATTGCTTTTTTTGTAATAATATATATAATATTACGTTATTGGAAAAACAAAAAGAATCTTACCCGATTTTAAATATTTTATTAATTTATCTATTTCAAGAAAGCTTCCGCAATAATATAATCCTGATACAGACAAGCAAGTTTAGTGTCATTACGAGCCTAAGCGGGTTCGGGGTGTCACAGAGCGGTATCAGAGCCGGTCTACCTTCTTGTAGACTTGCGAAAAAATGAGAGGTTTTTGTTTTAAAAAAAAATAAGAGTGTTTCCAATTTATATAAAAATTGTTAAGGGAGACTCGTACTCGTGTCAGCAGTCCTACGCCTATTCCGAAGGTAATGTATGACTTAAAGGCTTTTCTACTTATGAAGCATAAGTTGTATTATGACGAGATTTAAAATGTTCTGATCGCATCAACATGACAAGTTTCTATGAATGTATTATGATTAAAAATATATAAAGATTTGATGCGATTCAAATATGCATGGTTTATGCATTCAACATGATTTACAAAATACTTTCGTGAGGACATAAAAAATATTTATTGACGCTTTAAAAATTTCACAAAATTTCATGAACATAGCATTTCATAACCCTATAATCGAATTATGACTAGACTTAGAAGCCTTATAGAATTTGATTTACTCTATGATTTAGATTCCCTATTAGGCGTACCATAGATAGGATGACTTAATGTCACGAGTGCTACATGGTGGTGTGCAAGTTATATGTAATACATGCATCTTTTGGGTGAGAATATTGAGCCCATAACCCATAGGTCCTTCAGCTTCAGTGAAATTGGACGATTACATGGGATATTCATCAACTATGAGGTTCACTATTGTAAAGAAAGAGATCAAATCAAAAACTTAGGACATGATTTGATATGAGCTAGAGATGTGTGTCATTTTGGGGTAATTAATGGCGACCGATAGACATAAATAATAGATATTGAAGCACTTAGCAAGGTATGGACTATGTAGGATATAATATAATATAACTTTTACTATTAGTGAAATTTGTTTTCAGGAGAGTTATATATATTAACCGCACGACTATTGGTATCATCTGGATAATATATTTTATAAGACTAGGATTTATATTAGTTTTACGGGACAATATATTGTCAAGTTGAGGATAATTGAGGTTAAACTCAAGAAAATGATAAGGAATTTATAATTGATACTTTGGGTTAATTTGATTCTATCTAATTAAATAATGAGTATCTGAGACAAGAATAAAAACAGATTAGGATCGATGAAAAATCTTTCGAGGATACTTAAATAGATTTTTGATGAATTTCTTGAATATTGAATATGAACACAGGTTACAAGAATTACAAGACTACATTTAGGTGATGATGATATTGTCTTTTCTTATTTGGGTAATCTAATAGTTTGAATAAGTCGCAATTTCAAAGCATGCTATAAGCTCTAGAACTAAAATGAAGTGTATTCAGATAACTTACGGTTATAGCGAAATTTGTGATTTGTGTTATTAGTCATATTGATGGATTTTTAGGCATAAGTATAATGGATTTATTTATGCTACACTTTAGAGACCCAATGATTTTATCACTTGTATAAAAGAGCTTGCAAATATTGGGAACATAGTTTTTTTTACTAGTATATATCATCTGGAATCCATGAGCAAGGGAAAGAATGATCTTTACATTAGGATGAATTTTTTTTTTCTTGTAGAATAAAAACTATGAACCAGTTATTGGGATAGTTCTCTTTCCATGCCATAGAAATGATAGGTTCTGATTATATAAGAATGATATTGAAATTGCTTTGGCCATCCATGACTTAACAGTATGTAGGTGTAGTCCATGTGTGATACACCAAAGTTGGCCATAGAGCTACAAAGTTTGAAAGATATTGCTCCTTTTGGTAATATTGGGATAAAATGTGAGATATAAGTGTGTGGAACGCATTAGGCGAACAAAATTTCGAGGACGAAAGTTTTGTAAGGAGGAGAGAATGTAATACCCCGAATCTCAAATTACTTGTTTGATCAAAATATTTAAACTCTATTAGTATTAAAAGAGCATTGTGTGATTCATTTTATTATTAATATTCTACAATAATAGAAAAAGGATAAATCATTAATTTAAGAAATAATATGTAATCATTTATTTATACATATTGCTATGTGTAACTATATAAGGTATACATATATATGTACGTGCGTGTGAGATATATATATATATATATATATATATTAGTGTACTTAAGTATCTAGAACACATATATCAGACTAATAAACACACACATGTATATAATATTAACTAGGGATAAAAACATTCAACCCCCCAAACTATTCGAATTTTTACACTTAACCATACGAACTTTAAATCGTTACACTTAACCCTCCCAACTATGCGAAAATTTACACTTTGCCTTAAATTACGGATCTACCCCTAGACTATATGAAAGTTGTTTTCTGATTTACCCTCTAAACTTCAAAGTTGTTGCACTTTACCACCTATGCCATAAATTTTATTGTTTGATCTACATTTACTCCTCATGGTCTTGCGATCCTTGAAAATGGTATCGAGCTAGGTTTATTAAGAACTTTTAGTTAAATTTATTATATTTATGTAATTAACAATTGGTGAGGAGAAATTACTCGAGATTATGGATCCGGACCGATGTCCGAGATGTACCCCTTACAGGACATATCGTCAAATATTGACGATGTATGCACAAGAACACCTTGACCAGGTTTCATATTGGGAAAACCAACATGAAGAAAAAGAAAGCAGGAGCCGACGGGAAACTTTAAGGCAATGCAAAATGCGAAAGCGAGAATATTATAAGCGATTCGGATGCTTAACGGCACTTATATGTTCACTCGATGAACCTTCAAGAAACGGTTCATGAAAATTCCCATCGAACAATGATTCCCGATGGAGTACCAGAGTGGAACGAGATACTTCAGATAAATCTAAGATCTCCGAAGATCTTAGAGAAATCCGTAAGACGGTGCGTAATTATGGTAACCGCCATATTCATCTACAAGACAAGTTCATCGATCGAACGAGATGGAGATGATGGTGAAATATCGAAGGAAACTCTTGAACTCCTTCATGATATTCAAACGAGTCAAGAACGTGGAGGATAGGCCAAGTTCATCCGGAGGAAGAAACGATTGATTTTGGGACAAGACCCTATTTACACCAAAAGGGGAAACCAACCAAAGTCATACGAAAAATGACGGATGAGGAGAAGCTCATTGCTCTAATTAAAGGAAAATCCATCAAAAATTAAAAAGATGGATATTGAAAAGATGAATCTTTAAGATCTACATGACCTGGCGTAATCCTTGGCGGGATTAGGTATTGTAGATTTAAAGATGAACGCAGTGAGAATCGGCTTTGTTACCTATGACCCACAAGGTAGACCAATTCCTCCACCACCGCCACCCGATTAATCCTAACGTCGAAGAAATACGGGTTCACATCATGGAACTCGGGACGAGAGGATGCCACATCTTTGGGGATTTCACGACCGGGAGTGATCCACTTTCGAGGATAGGAGGCCGAAACCTCTTGCGGGAACCCGGACAACCTACCGGAAGGCCGAATGTTTATCGACGCCTTATGGAAGATCGCACCTCGACCCAATACATCCGTATGGGTTGATGTTAAATCTGGACATCCCGCATTTTAAAAAAGAGAAGTTCTCATTGATGAATGGGCTTGACTATGAGAATTTCAGCAGAACCCTCGATCTTACAAAGGATTCATTCATTTTACTCCTTGAAATGAGTCTTGAAGGATCGGTGAAGATTGCTCGGGATATGACCGATGCTAGTACGAAAAGTTCGGTCACATCAGGGGAATCACTTAAAGGAATTGTCGATGGTATGGCAAAACTATTCAAAATCCAATTCATCCACGGGTTATTTCGAGGATTAGAGGATGAAAAAAGAAAGAAATATAAACAAGCCCTCTATAGCCTTGAGTTCTTTGGATATTTGTCATATTGACGAATATATCAAGTTGTTCACCGAATACGGTGGAAATCCAAGATTGAGGAAAAGGAAGTCTGCACGGCTATTCTTTGCCAAAATTCGAGTCCCTGGAGAGAAATGCTTATCGGGAATACAAGGGTGGAGTCAAGTAGAAGCGTGGCGAGAAAAATGTCTTTCCTAAAGGCCAAGTTATCGAATGGTGCTATCAAGCGACTCTGACAGAATTACAAGAGATTAAGAGGAATTAACAAAGCAATTCCTCTATGTTGCGTGGATAATGATATCCCAACGATTGTGGGAGGTCAACCAAGCGGCACAAGAAGAAGAAGGAGAGAAGCCATCCATACCGCCGAGGAAGCAACAACAAAAGAATCGGTCTTCATGGAGACCTAGAAGGTTCCGTCAAAACAAAAGGCCCGAAGTTATAAATCGGGACAAAGACCCGGCAAGCGGGAGTAGAGAGCCTCATCATCGAGGTTCTAATCAAGCAAGTACCAGAATCCAGGAGAAGAACTTTCGGGCGTGCTCACACTAGAGCTAATGAAAGTTTCAAAGACTGTAATTGCTTGGACATGTGGAGCAAGAGGGCATATCTCAGCGGATTGCCCGGACAATCAAAAACGAGGAGTCGAGGACGATTCGAGGCCACACGTAAATCGAAGAAGAAGCATGTCTATTATCGGATTTAATACTGGTGTATCAATTCGAGGATATTCCCTCGGATGAAAGCATCTATGAAGAAGAGATATATTTCGATGATGGAAGTGACTCATTTTAATCGAGTGAAGAAGAAATTCTTCAAAGAAAGCGTCGGGAGGATATGTCAGGATTCCTCTCTCATACGGTTTTCTCATAAAACTCTTATGAGAATCATGAAGGAAGATCCAAAGCTTCAAGTCTATGATGGATTTACAATCGGAGCTATGGAAAAAGCATTGGATAAGATTGGGTTTCAGAATAGAGAAAACACCAAATTATTTCACGGGGGTAACAATAGGAGAATTAGCCATTCCGATGGAGTTTACTAGGTAACTGATCGAGATGCGATTGGTCCCTATTAGAGAAATACGGAGATCAAAAGCGAGTTAAAAGAGAAGTTGCAAATACACTCTCATGGATTCACATTGGAGCCATAAGAGTCATTATTAAGGCAACATTCAAGGAAGGAATAGATTCGCCACTCAATCTTGCTATTTTTGACAAGCAAATCTCACATCTCAAGGATTCATGCCTTGGAGCGGTTACAGGAAATTTGTATGCAAGGAAATTAGCATTTAATGTCTATCCTAGAATTGCATACAATCTGGGAGATCGAGACTTCAGTAGAGTCCTAACCCTTCATCAAGATTTCAAAAGAGTCGATTTGATGAAAGAAGGAAACAGGCCTTACTCGATCACATACAAGATTTCCTATGCTCTCTCGAATACCCATCATTCCGAAGTATTCTTGAGAAAGGAATTTATTGAAGTCCCAAGAATCTTTGAGGACTTTGCCAGGGTAGTGTTACCAGAAATCATTGAATCTCCAACTATTAAGGAGATTGATATGATAATTCAAGATCAACCAGATCTTCAACAAAAGTCGGAGTCTTAGAGTTGAGCACAGAAGGATGTCTTTCGGCAAGACGAGAATGGTGAGTAGCGGCCGTTGGGAAGAAAGGAGACCAAGTACGATTCAAACGCATCCTCGATGTTTTTAAAACAAAGCAGGGAGAAGCGAAATGTCGAGAAAAGGATGGCGAGAGGTTGAAGTAATATTCGACATTACTCAAAAGGATAACATTTTTCCTTGTGATGTTCTATATTATCTCCAACAACCAATCGTTGGAAGGTATCAAGGAAGCACGAAGATAGGAGAAATTGAGCTTACTATCACGGGAGTTGCGGGGAAAGATCCTGAACAATTAATACGGGAATTGAATTTCTTGAGAACATAAACCTTGGGAAAGATTACAAGACGGAATGGAGTTCAAGTGGCTAATAAAAGATACGTAATCGAGATGACCACTAGTCCATTCTCCATATACATTTCTATTGGAATGTTATATCTTGAATATAAGGCGAGTATTTCGCGCCTATATTGATTCAGTGCGGAATATGTCTTGCAAAGCCGGATGTTTTTCCTAAAGAAATTGGAGAAGATTTACCAGCTATTGCGGGGAAGAGATTTCTCTAAAAGGATTCTTATCCAATGAGGGAATTAAACAAGCGTAAATCATGATCGGAGGAGCGGGCGGACCCGTGGTACAAAGTAAAGACGCCACCAATCTATTTCCATGATACAGTGCGAGATATTTTGCTAGGAAACAATTTCCTACAAACATTCAAGCGGTTCACACAAGAGAACGAGACGAGAAGACTTATTTTCACAACCTTATGTGATCATAAGATTATTGTTCGAGAGAGATCAGGAAGCATTTTGAGAAAAATGCCCATTAATTTTCGCAGCAAAGCGTGGTGATGAAGCCAAACGGAATCCAAAATGGCGGATCGAAGAAGATTTGGTGAAGCTTTATTATCCTATAGACAATTCGGTTCCATCCGAAGGATCAAGATATGGGATAATAACTTGTATTCATTCGAGTACAAGGAGAAGAATGAGTCACTCCAGAAGTCATTGCAGAATTATGGATAAGTCTAATGGAGAATCCACAGAGTGATGTAACCATAGAGGAACAAATATCACTCGAGGATATCAAGAAGAAGATCCAAAGGAATTACAATGAAGATCCTTTGGCATGGTGGAATAAGAATGAGCTCAAAGCATCCTTAAAGGTTAAACCTGGAAAGGAGTACGAGTTCATAAGATTCAAACCAATCCTTATGAACCAGGAGGATCGTAGGGATACGCGAGAAGATACTTAAGGAACATCTTGACCTTAAGTTAATTTCACCAGGAGTTTCTCCATACCAGTCCAGGATTCCTAGTCAGAAACCATGGAGAAATCAAAAGAGGAAAGCCAAGACTTGTTATTAACTACAAAGGGATTAATAACATTCTGGAGTTCGACGGATACTATATCCCGAGTAGAGAACATCCAGTTAATCGCATCAAAGGTGCCAAGATATTCTCAAAATTCGATTGCAAGTCCGGATTCTACCAGTTAAGATGGAGGAAGAAAGTAAGAAGTTTGACTTTTCTCTACACCACGGGGGACACTATATTTGGAACGTGGTGCCTATGGGATTCGCTAACGCACCCCGGATATATCAAAGAAAAATGGATAATCTTTTCAAAGATTATTTCGATTTCATGTTCGTGTATATCGACGACATTCTAATCGCATCAAAGAACATGAAGGAGCATCTCAAACATTTGGAAATATTTTGGATGTTTGTCACAAAGAAAGGATTAGTGCTTTCGGAAAGAAGGCGAATCGCAACAAGACAGATTGAATTCCTCGGAATCGAAATCGATGAATCTGGGAATTATTCTGAGTAATCATATTGTGGAAAAGATACGGGGATTTCCGGATACACTAAAAGACAAGAAGCGGCTTGAGTTTTCGGGAGTTGTTAATTTTTCTTTGGAATGTTTATTAACAATCTAGCATACTACGAGGAAGGTGTTTAGCCCATTACTTAAAAAAAGATGCGATATTCAAATGGGAAGATGAACATCAAGAATGAATTAAGCAACTTAAAGAAGTTTGTAAAAAGCTTCCAAAACTTGCGATTCCCCAAGACGAGGATGAACTGGTTCTTTACACGATGCCGTGATGATTGGTGGCGGGATTCTTACGAAAGTCACACCAAACGAGGAAGTGCCATGCAGATATCTTTGCGGTTTATTCACCCCTAGTGAAGCAACTCGGTGGCATATTAACGAAAGAATTCTTTTGCATCAGAAAAGGCTTTTAAAAAAAATGATTTCTTGACACGAGATGGAAGGACGCGTTGTCGACGAGGTCCTTAAACGAGTAAGACATCTCGGGAAAACCTGGAGAGTCTAGAACGAGATTTTGGGACGTTATGTCTCAATGCGAAGATTTGCCGGACGACTTCAACAAGCGACCACTGTAAACCGTTTCTAGTCAAATACGAGCATGCCCGGTTCGCTCAAGAGGACAATTGTTCTTAGACTACAAGGGCCTCTCTTCCAGCCGCATCTCCTGGTGCAAAAAGGGGCCGAGAGAGTACGGGGCTCTAACCCGGAGGTTATGGATTCAAGTACCATAATCACAAGTGTTGCGGTGATGCATCCCCCGAGGTGTACAAATAGAAGAATGTTGAAGCTCCGGTGTCACAACCCGAGTCTTCAAGTCAACCCAAAGACCTGCGGGGTAAAAGAGGGAGAGTTGAATCTTAGGCCACGACATGTGCAAATCTAATGTTCAAACTGACGAGATTAAGATTTCTCCTATGCGGGTATATCGAGGCAATGGGAGAAACTAGTTACAAGACAAGGTATTAACCGGAAAAACAATGGTTGATATCTCAGGCAAGTATCCCGAGTTTGGATGAAACCAGGAAGTCATCCAAATGAAGTGCGAGGAATGGTATACTTTTGGAGCTTTAGCTTCAATCTATACCGTGTCACCGGGATTTCAGAAATTTCAAACTTACCGAAATGGATTGGGAAGCGGTTTCGAGACTGGGCCAATAATCCACACTTGGCCGAGAGGAGATATTTTGGAACGTATTTTATCGTGCGGCTCCGAACCCGGCGAAGAAAGGCTTTAATGAAGCTTTTCATTTCATCAAGCTAAGAAAATAGGATGGAAATGCTTTAAAATACATTAAAGCGCCTTCAGGAAGAAGGACCGGTGTTAGTAGGAGCATTTTTAGAAGACGAAGCTTCTAGGCGAGCGAGCATGGGGTCTTTGGGTTTGTCTAAGAAATGGACAAAGTCAAATATCCGTTCAAGTTCTTCCGAATTCGGCAAATGGATCTTTCCTTTGAATTCGATGACTGGATCAACCACGGGATTTGCGGAGGAACTCTTCGAGACCAAAAGGAGAATTCTGCGGGAAAACAAGATTCCGACAAGCAAAGAGACTTATCGAAATTCGTAATATGGCGCATGTGGGCCATTGGATCGACCGGATCTGTCAAGCATGCCCCGAACAGAAGGAACCCGAGTTTGGGAAAGGATTCCGACCCAAACCCGACCGACAAGATCATGTAGCTAGAAAGGATAAGGGCCCAGCTCACAAGACGCGTTATCCCTCGGGGACCACATAAACCAAATTTTTAAAAGATTCCCGACAAACATCACATGGGCTGAGTCACGCGGGAGAAAAAGAAAACCGGTGGCGAGGTAATAATGTGGATATGACGTAAGCGGTGATGGCGTCATATATATCAAAGAAGATTTGAAGTCCGCCTTTGAAGTCCGGACTTACCTCTATAAAATGCAGGATTTGAAGGAAGCTGGGGACATCGAACATTTTCCTTAGTTTTCTTATAATAAAGTCTGAGAGAAAAATTTGTAATATTTTGAGTGTTTTAGTTTTAAGTTTTTATGTGTTTTCAAGTGCAAGCCTCATCGATGAGAGGCTAAACCAGTATTCTCCTCCCAAAAGGAGATTACTAATGTAATAAATATTCCTATAAGTTCTTAATAAAAAGAGGCTTTCTGCTTCAACATGTGTTCATAATGTACTATTAATTCATCCGTTTAAGAATTACTTATACGCCGGAGTAGGAAACGAACCAAGAAATTTGTCTTGGAAAGTCTTTGAAGGAGTCGGATAACTTGAGATCATCTTCCCCGAGGTGAGGTTGAACAGTGAGGAGCCGTTTTCGTCAAACGATCGGGGCGATAATTTTCCGATTTGGTGGTGTTGCGAACCATTTAACCCAAGTCTTTGTTTGGCCAAAGAAGGTATGAATTTTAAGGGATTTATTAATTTTACGGAAGCATGTTGGGCGATATGGTCGTAATGGACTATTTTCATTTCGATCTAAAGACTTAATTTGTATACGGATAATTTCTTGAAATAAGATCTTGATAAATATATGGCTTGTTGAGTTTATAGTGAAACCCGACATGATCCATTTAAAACCTCGAATAGAGACTGGATCTAAGTAGGTGTAACAATGCCACGAACAAAACAAGTTCGTAAAAATCGGGTTCTTATTTCTAAAAATCCGAAAAACAAATTAATTAAGGAGTAAAATTTTCATGTTTAATGATTAATGCAATAAATTTATTATTATGTAGTAGATTGCCACAAAATAGAGTTTAAAGGGATAACTTGAAATATTGTTTTAAAAAGGAATAAAACCTAGGGGCAAAATTGTCTATATATGGTAAAGTGTAACGATTTTCATAGTCCAGGGGGTAAAGTGTTACGAATTAAAGTTTGGAGGGTAAAGTGTAAAAATCAGCATAGTTCGGATGGGTAAGTGTATTTATCTCTATTAACTATATATGAGTGTGGACATTAGTAGCCCAGCTCACCCATGAAGTGATTACTATTGCAACAAAAGAATGCCACCTAGCCTTTAGAAAACTCTGCCACGTAAGTGATGAAATGTGTTGAATGTTAACCGCCTTATTTAGGAAGTAGATTATATATGCAGCTTAGTCGTTCTATTTTATACGAAAAACATACTCAGATTGAATAACAAAGAAATATGGAGAAGAGAGAGCAAACAGAAGAAAAAGAAAGAAAAAAATGTGAAAGGAAAGGCAAAGAAAGGAAAAAAGAGAAAAATAGGAGGGATGTGGCGTAGCGGCGATTCAACGTCATTACCATTCCCATTTTCAAAACACTACATAAAGGTGGGGTAACTCTTGATCCATAAGTATGTCGTATTGTTATAATCATTGTTGTTCCATGTGTCGTTTATTTGAACAAATGAATGGACTCTCCTTCGGGAAGTCAAAGAACGAATGAATGAGATTCACCTTCGGGTAATCCAAATAGAATGAATCCTTCGGGGTTAATGCTAGCTAATGGTTCGTCTCTCAGTGGAGTCCAGTCAACAATGAATGAATGGTTCTTATAAAGCGTATGCGTGTGACAATTGGTTATAAGCGCTGCGGTGTTCCCTGAGTTTTTATACTCATGCCACGTATATTCTATTTTTATTACGGGGACGAGAATAGGGCGGTGGCCGATGCGTGTGATGTGAGAAGGTCTCCTCCACATTTTGTTAATATTTTGCTAAAATATGGGTTTGTAATAAAAGAAGTACTTTTGTACAAATCCTTTGCTTGGCTTTTTTTTTTAATAATATATATAATTTTACATTATTGGAAAAACAAAAAGAATCTTACCCGATTTTAAATATTTTATTAATTTATCTATTTCAAGAAAGCTTCCGCAATAATATAATTACGATACGACAAGCAAGTTTAGTGTCATTTCGAGCCTAGCGGGTTCGGGGTGTCAGAGTGGTATCGAGCCGGTCTACCTTCCCCGTAGACTTGCGAAAAAATGACAGGTTTTTTTTTTTAAAAAAAAGAGTGTTTCCAATTTATATAAAAATTGTTAAGGGAGATTTGTACTCGAGTCAGCAGTCCTACGCCTATTCCGAAGGTAATGTATGACTTAAAGGCTTTTCTACTTATGAAGCATAAGTTGTATTATGACGAGATTTAAAATGTTCTGATCGCATCAACATGACAAGTTTCTACGAATGTATTATGATTAAAAATATATAAAGATTTGATGCGATTCAAATATTCATGATTTATGCATTCAACATGATTTACAAAATACTTTTGTGAGGACATAAAAAATATTTATTGACGCTTTAAAAATTTCACGAAATTTCATGAACATAGCATTTCATAACCCTATAATCGAATTATGACTAGACTTAGAAGCCTTATAGAATTTGATTTCCTCTATGATTTAGATTCCCTATTAGGCGTACCATAGATAGGATGACTTGATGTCACGAGTGCTACATGGTGGTGTGCAAGTTATATGTAATACATGCATCTTTCGGGTGAGAATATTGAGCCCATAACCCATAAGTCCTTGACAAAGTGAAATTGGACGATTACATGGGATATTCATCAACTATGAGGTTCACTATTGTAAAGAAAGAGATCAAATCAAAAACTTAGGACATGACTTGATATGAGCTAGAGATGTGTGTCGTTTTGGGGTAATTAATGGCGACCAATAGACATAAATAATAGATATTGAAGCACTTAGCAAGGTATCGACTATGTAGGATATAATATAATACAACTTTTACTATTAGTGAAATTTGTTTTTCGGGAGAGTTATAAATATTAACCGCACGACTATTGGTATCATCTGGATAATATATTTTATAAGACTAGGATTTATATTAGTTTTACGGGACAATATATTGTCAAGTTGAGGATAATTGAGGTTAAACTCAAGGAAATGATAATGAATTTATAATTGATACTTTGGGTTAATTAGATTCTATCTAATTAAATAATGAGTATCTGAGACAAGAATAAAAATAGATTAGGATCGATGAAAAATATTTCGAGGATACTTAAATAGATTTTTGATGAATTTCTTGAATATTGAATATGAACACAGGTTACAAGAATTACAAGACTACATTTAGGTGATGATGATATTGTCTTTTCTTATTTGGGTAATCTAATAGTTTGAATAAGTCGCAATTTCAAAGCATGCTATAAGCTCTAGAACTAAAAGGAAGTGTATTCGGATAACTTACGGTTATAGCGAAATTTGTGATTTGTGTTATTAGTCATATTGATGGATTTTTAGGCATAAGTATAATGGATTTATTTATGCTACACTTTAGACCCAATGATTTTATCACTTGTATAAAAGAGCTTGCAAATATTGGGAACATAGTTTTTTTTACTAGTACATATCATCTGGAATCCATGAGCAAGGGAAAGAATGATCTTTACATTAGGATGAAAATTTTTTTTTCTTGTAGAATAAAAACTATGAACCGATTATTGGGATAGTTCTCTTTCCATGCCATAGAAATGGTAGGTTACGATTATATAAGAATGATATTGAAATTGCTTTGGCCATCCATGACTTAACAATATGTAGGTGTAGTCCATGTGTGATACACCAAAGTTGGCCATAGAGCTACAAAGTTTGAAAGATATTGCTCCTTTTGGTAATATTGGGATAAAATGTGAGATATAAGTGTGTGGAACGCATTAGGCGAACAAAATTTCGAGGACGAAATTTTTGTAAGGAGGAGAGAATGTAATACCCCGAATCTCAAATTGCTTGTTTAATCAAAATATTTAAACTCTATTAGTATTAAAAGAGCATCGTGTGATTCATTTTATTATTAATATTCTACAATAATAGAAAAAGGATAAATCCTTAATTTAAGAAATAATATGTAATCATTTATTTATACATATAACTATGTGTAATTATATAAGGTATACATATATGTATGTGCGTGTGATATATATATATATATATATATTAGTGTACTTAAGTATCTAGAACACATATATCAGACTAATAAACACACACATGTATATAATATTAACTATATATGAGTGTGGACATTAGTAGCTTGACTCACCCATGAAGTGATTACTATTGCAATAAAAGAATGCCACCTAGCCTTTAGAAAACTCTACCACGTAAGTGATGAAATGTCTTTGAATGTTAACCGCTTTGATTTAGGAAGTAGATTATATATGCAGCTTAGTCGTTCTCTTTTATACGAAAAACATACTCAGATTGAATAACAAAGAAATATGGAGAAGAGAGAGCAAACAGAAGAAAAAGAAAAAAAAATGTGAAAGGAAAGGAAAAGAAAGGAAAAAGAGAAAAATAGGAGGGATGTGGCGTATCGAACTGATTCAACGTCATTACCATTCACATTTTCAAAACACTACGTAAAGGTGAGGTAACTCTTGATCCGTAAGTATGTCGTACTGTTATACTCATTGTTGTTCCATGTGTCGTTTATTTGAACAAATGAATGGACTCTCCCCGGGAAGTCAAAGAACGAATGAATGAGATTCACCTTCGGGTAATCCAAATAGAATGAATCCTTCGGGATTAATGCTAGCTAATGGTTCGTCTCACAGAGTGGGTCTGGTCAACAATGAATGAATGGTTCTTATAAACTGTATGCGTGTGACAATTGGTTATAATCGCTTTGCGGTGTCGGATACAAGTCTTGATCACACGGTGACTTGATCCTTTGGGACTCGATCTGGAGACGCGCTTGATCACTCGGTGGCTTCTCGTGCGACTCGGCTTCTTCACGCAGGCAAATTTGCCTTGCTACTACTGACTCACTTGCTCAAGCTCTTTGGATTTGATCACGAAGCCCTCCAAAAACTTAAGATTTGGTTCGATCTTGAACCTTCCTACAATCCTTCGTGGAATGTAGACCCCTTGTTTCATATTTTCCTCTTCAACCGATTGAAGTTATCTTTCCTTCACGGGTGAGTGTTGGATTGATGTTCTTCGTAGTGTAGGCTTGAGGATTGAGAATATTTGATTTTCTAATAATTGCTTGAACGTTTTTGGTTCAGGTCACATCTCTTGTGTCTCTCTAATTCTCAAACAAACTCCTCGGCCTTTTATAGTGATCTTTCAAAAATTTGCCCGTTGAAGAGATAGGCTAATTTTTGAAAGTCACTTGCGTCGTTGGCTTGTCTTGTTGCGATCCTTGGAATTGCCATTTCCTCGTATGAATTGTTCTTTCACCTTTTGGAGTTCGACACGGTGTAGTGCTTCCCATTGGTTCATTCCATTTGCACGCTTTCCGGGGATCGAGCACTCGAGAAAGGTGGTATGGAGATATTACTTGTTTAAGTAATTCTCTTGATTTCTATGCAACGGATCTTTTTACGATTATCTCGACTTGATTGCATTTCTTTGCTTTCCCGGGTGACTTAGAGTCGACTTCCAATCGTGGATGACTCTTGTCACTTCAACTTGAGACTTGGCTTTTCTCGAGTTGACTTGACCGATCTCCACTGTTGCATCTCATTTGCTTCTTGATAGAGTTCCGTCTACTCTTCTTTGCCATACTCATTTGTCTCGCGCGGAGTCTTCCTTCTAGTCTTGATTGTCTTCTTGCATGTTAGGTCGTAGTAGGCGACTTAACTCGGCAGCGACTCTATTTATTACAATGCATTTTTCAACAAGAATTGGGGTGCCAACTTCTATTCTAAGTTTTACATGGCATTCATCAAAATCTAAACAATAAATTTCCTAACAATTTCCCCCTTTTTGATGATGCAAAACTTAAACCATTCAAAAATGCAAACAAAGCAAAGATACATACATATAGTGTATTGACATAGAATGTATGCGCTTGAGAATCAATCCTTTTATTGATCATAACATTCTTGTTCTTTTACACAATTGTTTACAAGGTGTATCAGAGCACATATTTGTCTACGAGAAAATAAAGAATTCTGACTTTATTTCGGAAGACTTACATTGTATGTATTTACATAATAAAATACATGAAGGGTGGGGACAGAACACTTCATCTCCTTCGATGTCTCCTTTCTTTCATCTTGTTGTTCAAACATCTTTCTTCTCTTCTTCTCTTTTTCTCATCGTCACCGCTTGCCTTTTTCTTTTCATATGCCTTCCCGGCGACTTCATCTCTTCTTATTCTTTCTGTCTTTCCTCCCATATTGAGTTTGTCTCTTGTTTTCTTCTTCTATTCTTTTTGCATACTTTCGGCGTTACTTTTAGCCACTTGCAAATTTGCTACTTGGTCAAGCCCATTGATGAGATCCCTCCTTTCTTTCCTGGATCCACGTATTCAATGTTTTTGGCGAGGCCTAGGTCAAAGCTTCTTCCTCCACCATCGCTTCTTCCTCTACCTCAGGCGTGTATCTTGTCTTGGGGTCTTCTTCTTTCCGGTGAGTGACCGGCGGAGTGACAGCCAGAGTGGCTAGGTAGTCCTTGCTGTCCTTCTTCACATAACGTGAGACCCTTTTCCCGATACAAGTCCCAAGCTTGAGCCATAGACATTTTTGCAAAGTATCCTTGAGATGCGAGCATTTTAAATTCATCAAGCGATCGTGGCTCTGTCCCAACATCGAAATGGCATAAGTGTCTCTGTCTCTTTGGAATGCCTCCATGTTCTTTCAAGATGTTCATAACCGGGCATCCATTCTTCCTTCCACTTCCTTCATCCCCGCTTCAATTGTTTTTCTCTTTTCGGCCATAGATATAGCAGTGTTGGAGTGGCGAGTCACTGTGAGGAGTTTCTTTGATAATGTCATTTGTGACAAGACCTTGTTGGGGGTTTGTGCAATCATCAAGGTCACATATGTCGATCCTTCCCCTCAACAAGCTTTCCTTTCTTTTGTTTCAACACTTCCTCTCTGTGACTTTCCCTCGCATGTTGTTCCCTTCCTTCTCAACCGAGGATCCCCCTTGCGCTTTAGGTATTCCTCTTCCCCCTTTTGGCATCATCAAAGGAGAGGAACGCACTGAAACAGACTTGCAAGGGAAGGAAGTCGAGCCTGGCGATAGTTGAGTTTTGTCTCGAGTCAGCTGCAGAGTATGCAAAGACGAAGTCGGATCGAGTAGCGTTGGACTCTGCTTTGAAATCGGCTTCATCTCGGTCATGAGAAGGTGAATTTTGTATTCATGGTTTCTTCCAAACTATTTGTAGATCACTCTTGTTTTGCTCACGTAGCGACTTAATCTCGGCAATGTGAGCTTCATGCATGTGCTCAATATGTTCTCTCGGCCGTTTTGCATCAACATTTTGACTCTCCATACCAGCAGCTTGTTGAACAATGTCTGAAGTATCTAACTTGTTCCACACGCATTGTTTCTTCTTTATTTGCCACCATTCCCGATCCGGACTGTTATGCCTCTTAAATCAGTGAGATTGGCATCTCTGTTGTCGATCGCATGTCCATAGAGGCCGATGCCTCTCCATCCGTTCAATCTCGGCGAATAATGTCTTGAACACTTCGCGGACTTGGTGATTCTTCCATTGCGGCTAATGGCCATGCGGCGTCAAAATCATAATCATTTGGAACAATGGTGCACGATGGAAGCGGGGAGCTGATGCGTGGTAGCGTGCGCGATTCGTTTTCGACTCTTCATGGAGGTCGGGTACCTCCGGGGAAAAAGGAAAAGATTCTATAAAGGATTCATCACCTTGGTAGGATTTGTTCGATGATGAGCGGTGCGCGTGAAGTTCTTTTAGGAATCGACCTGCTGCGAGCTTGAGGAGCCTGCGCGATGAGACTACGGTTGGTGGGTTTTGTTGTGAAGTGGACCCGGTGGTGAGCCTCACTGTCTCAACAGCTTCATTGGTCTCGGTGATTTCTCCAAATGAGTAGACTGGTCCTCGGCCTTATCGAAAAGCGTCATCGGACGATGATGAGATTTCCATCGGTGGCTCATCATCAAAATTAAATGTCGACGAGTAGTCTTGGGATCGACTTGCTCGTGCTTGGAACATCCGCTTGGTGAGTCTTTTGGATTTGTCACGGGGGATGACTCGACTTCTTCTTCTTCGCCTTTTCGATCCCGGAAAAGTTACATCCGGATTATCCTGGGAATCATGAAGTGCGCTTATCTCCTTCTCGGATGGGTCGATGATAGCAGGAGGGATGTTCTCTACTTGAACTTCTTTTACCCAGGAAGTCTCAACCTCCCGTGGGCCTTCATTACCTCCGGCAGTCTCTCTGCAGCGAGGCCTGGTCCTCCTTTCGACAGTGTCATTTGTCTTAGGGTCTCTCGCGGTGGCATCCATTGAGTCTCAACCCCATGGATTGCACTTTCATCGCCCAGTGTTAACTCCCGGGGTTGTTCCTTCCTCGTGCCATTGCATCAGCAGCGTCATTAGCTTCAGAGAGCGGTTGGCACCTCGGTGAGACGATCTCAATTAACTGATCGAGCTTAGTTGATGGCAACTTTTGTTGTTCTTCTTGTGTTTGTATTTTCTCTACTTCGCCTCCTTGATTCGTTGTGGAGTCATCTGCAAAGCATCCTCCGACCTTTTGCGGTGGAGGGAGTTTCCCGGTGGTGCACCGGTGAGTGACTGGAATGGGGTCACTCGTCTCCAAGCTCCCCTGTTGCTATTGAATGTTCAACCCAGTTGGGGCGGTGGTAAGACACCTTCAATAGGGGTTGGCTCAACTGGGGTCCCCACTATCCCGATTTCATCGCCATGTCCCTTATTGCCTTCTTCCGAGTATTTGGGGAAGTGGTGGCAGCAACAACGATGGCGATTTCTTTGAACCACTCCCATTGGATCAATTTCGGTGTGTTCGGAGGACGCTCTGGTCCCCTCCATCGATCTTTGCTCGTGAAGGATTCCGGATTCGTGCAATGCTTGCTGCATTTGCAACTCTTACGTGGCGCGACATTCTCCAGGATCCTCATCACCGTCGGAGAAGACATCGAGGAGAGGATGTGTGTGTTACGTAGTCTTTGGAGATAGAGGCGGATGATGGCCTTCTCACGTGCCAACCTTCCCTCTCGCTTGCTTTTCTTTCTCCTTGTCCTTGAAGATCTGGGGGATGTCCGTGCGATTGTCTTCATCGATCTTTGGGAGCACATGGTTAGTCGAGGAAGTTTAACGATTCCTTCTTCTTCTATAAACTCGAGGCCATTGAACTGTTCCTTGATTTACTCAACTTCCATTTCCTCCACTCACGCAGACGATTTTGGATGTCGGGTAAGGTGGAGATAGGATCATCACATCACTATCCGCTCTAGCGTTTCTTCTTGTGTTTTTTGTGTGGACTGTTTGTGTCTTCGATTGCCTCTGGCGATCGCCTTGGCGGAGACTTATTTGTTTCATCAATTACATCGGAGACTCTACTTCTCCAGCCGGTCTCGATATCTGCTCGGTGAGTGGTCGACTGTTTGGTTTTCCATCTCGGAGTGCTTGATAATTCGTCTTCGTCTCTAGATGGTGTCCTCTCGAGTCTTGGGCGGGTGGGGCGTCTTTGGTGTCTTTTTCCGAGGAGCGGGCCGTCTTGGCTTCTCGTTCTCCTCTTTTTGACGATCCGAGAAGGTATTTGTGAGTCCTTCTCGACCGCTAACTGCGGGGGAGACACGGTGCGGCGGTGACTCTGCTGCGGCGGAAGCGATTTGACTTTCTTTCTTTGCGTAGGGGCGTGATCTTCTATACGCAGGGGGATTTTTTTCTTCTTAGTTGCAGGGCGGCTGCTTCTGGGTGGAGAGAAACGATTGTATCTTGGTCACTGATTCCCCCTCACTCGTGTCGACTCTCTTGGCATAGGCTCTCTTCTCGTGCGCGCCGAGAGAGGTTTGCTCTAAACATCCTCTTGTTAACATGGAATGCCTTCCCATGTCTAAGAGGACTCTTTCACCTCCATCAGTAGGCCAATCACTAGGCCATATCCTAGGGATCCTCCAAATGTGCCATCTTCCTTGAAGGATTTGTTCCTACGTTCGCGAGTCTGCTTTGAGATAAACTCGGTGATTTATCTTTCTTTTCTGCGATGATTGCGGCCATTACAATCAGCTTTGCTTTTGTGATTGGTCAAAGCTGCCAAATTTGATGTCAATACATTTGGCAACTATGTCCAACGACTTGTGATAATCCTCCTTCAAATGATCTCTTGTTTGTTGTGTATACTATTTTATCGGCATGGTCGGGCTTGGCTATTTCTTTCCAAGCATCGGCCAGGTTTACATCAACCGTTAATTTCGATGCTCCTCGCCTGGCGGTAGTGAGCAATGTTGACAAATCCTTGGCGAGAGATAGTCACCGCTTCCTTCGTGAACAGATGACTTTATTCCTTCATCGTGAATCTCGGCATTCACGTAGGTATGCGACCTCCTCCACATAGGTCATCGGATATTCTAACGTCAGAAATGGTTTCAGCCCGGTCGTTTCCAATTTTTCAGCGATTTTCTTCACTAGGGTGTCGTCGGACCCCTGTTTCACCATTCCGTCGAAATCCACAGTAGACCCGGTGTGGATTTGCTTTCCTAACTTGATAAAGTCATAAGTTGGTGCCATTTTTCAGGATTTTATCGAAGAAAAACTTAGAGATTGATTTGAAGATAGATAGGGTTTCGAGAGAATTTTTGCCTTTGCTTTTGAGAGAAAGAGATGAACAGTTTTGGTAGTGTGAGAGAGAAACGGACGGAAATGGTTTAAGTATGGTTTATGAAAGGACGTGCGGGTGGTTTTTGAAATGTGATCGAAATCAACGGCTTAGATTTTGCACGCCTATTTAGCATTTAATGTCTCGTATTTAATGCGCAAAGCATTTATATCCAATCATAAGCTTGGTGTGCGGCTTTATGTCTGTACACATCATCATTAT